>JAMPIV010005294.1:350000-886343 GCA_024509875.1 Oreohelix idahoensis | reverse complement strand
GGATACAAACAAATATCACATATAAATAGTTAAACATAAATACATAAATGCATAAATAGTATGGCAATATGATGTAAATAGAGTGTTGCAGAAAGAATGTGTTGGAATGAAGGCTCAGTTACACTGCCTAATAGTACAGTACTGTGGTACTTTATTAAACAAATACTTCTGGTCTAATTATTTTAAATTCAACACATAAATAGAAGCTCCATCGTTGATTTGAATGATAACAATCAATGTAGGACTTCTCAGTTCAATAACATTTCCTTTCGCAAACACTGTCAAATATTCTCCAGTCCTGATGTGTAATGTTCTATGTTTCAACCAAGCTCGCTGTGTAACACTGTCAGTTGTATGGCAAATGTCCAATGAACCAAATGTCAACAAACCCTGACCTAGTTACTGCATACTCTCGACAGGACAGGTCACGCTGACATCACTGTAGAGTTGTACTGTTGATGTATTTGTGTGTCGTAACAGACCCCAAGGAACGTCTGGTCTCAGTAGTTTACTTCTCAATATGGTCACTGTGCAGGTTGACCCAGGAAGCTGGCCACCAGTTGTTAAACTCTTTCTTTGTGTGTAGTTGTTAACTCATACTTTATTTTGTTGAAATGCTTTATTTGACGTGAATGTCCACCAGTGGATAAATGTAGATGTTGGGACTGGTGTAGTAAAGTGTAACGATTGTCAACTCATCAAACCCAGCACAGTTTTGGTCATACAGGTCATCTTGTCCTGGAACGTGATGAGGCTCCGACAAGAATGTGAGTGTAAACAATGAGTGTGTATCTGAATGTCAGTACGCGAATGGTAGAATGATTCGATAGAGTTGTCAGGTTGGTAGTACATCACTCATACTCACACTGTTCGAATTCAAGAAGTACTGGAACTACGGTGGTCTTTTTATAACATTTAATGGGACGCACACTTGGACAGTACGTGTATGGTTACAGGAACAAATGTCGACATAGACAGCATAATGTTGATCACAGGAATATCATCTTAAGTTAGCATTCATGCTTGGCAAATATCATAATGGAGCATTCGTAAATAAGCATTCAGCGTTCCATCATGTAAATCATCTGGCTTTACTGACTGGGCACGTCAGACCATAACCAATACATAGGAAGGCTCCTAGACCTAACCTCGTCTAGCGAATATCCCTTCACGTAAAGTTCAATATATATATATTTCATAATATAGGAATCCCAGACATGGGTTCTCACATGTAGCAGTGATCTCTTGGTTCATCGAGCGATAGTACAGGCATCCCTTTTTCTCACTCGATAAATACAAAGTATATGAATTTCAACATGGCTGTTCTCTCTCTCGTGAGCTTCACTCACTATAGAATATAGACCAAAATTAGTCATTCATTAAATGTCCTCATTTCTTCATAGGTTCTCTCATAGAGGGAATTGAATAATATCATACAATCCAGTGCTGATACATAGGAATGTCTTCTTCCTTTGAATGGATATTCTTTTCAAAAGTACCACTGTGCATCTGCTTATCAACAACGATGGCGAAGCCCAAGTTCATAATAAATTGTGGTTTTACCTTTTTATGCGAAATATAACTTTGCCATTCCTTGGCAAAAGAGAATAAACACTGGGGTAAAGTACATACAACATGTCTAAATGATTATCACTTTTCCCCATCCATATATAGATCACTATTTCGGCAAAAAGCCTGCTACAACAAAACTCGGCATCCTCACAGGATGACAGCCATGGATCACACCCCTTGCTAGCGATACTTCCGCTGCATAGCCTTTGACCTTTTCTAGCGACAACCAAATTAGTTCGACTTAGAAAGGCAAAGATATCCATATATAAGACAGACTCGTCCTACTCATACAAACACTACGTATAAATTCAGGCCATAGATATACTGAAGCAAGAACAATCTATTCCTACCCAGCCAAAGAATAAATCGCAGTAGGCCTAGATTCGTCCGCTGAGTCCGATCGAAGATGACGGAACTCCTTTCAAGGGAAGTAACTCAAAAATGACTTCTCCTTAAGCACTTAAAAAGGAAATACTTTGTTTACAAAATATTTGCGAACATAATAAGTATATAAATGTATTATATTGCAAGATAGTAAAGATTGCACTTTACAACGCCACTGTAATTTTACATAGTTTTCTTCAATACAATAACGTGGAGTAAACACATCTCCTTCTGTATGATTTTCTTTTCTTTTCCTAACTATCAACGCTCTAGGCATGTTGATGAGTGTTCATGGAACACAGAGGCTTGCTAACATATTATGACATAATAATAATAATAATCATCAATAACAACATTCAAACACAGTTCAATATGAGGACTCCATGGTGTTTGCTCCCGGCATGTCCTTCACTTTTCCCAATAGCAGTATCTAGCTTTTTGCAGTTTTAATAAGGCATATTAATAAATAAATCATTCTTACCACAAATTCAATGAAATATAACACAAGTGACGATGACTGGCGAATATGGCCTCAGTTTCTCTGCCGTTGTCCAGACTGTTATTTTTTATTATTTATTTTACAATTCTCACTTCTGTTCTTATCGTACTTGGATACAGAAAACTTCTATTCAAATGGCCACGAGCCTTCTAAGCTTTTGCTAATATCTATGTTCGCTCGCCAATGAAATTCAGGCGACTACCAAATTTTGAATTTATTTTTGAAAAGCAAAAACAAAACCCCAAACATACTATGAGTCTCGTAGTCCATTGGTCAGTCTGCCTTAGTTATGCCAATGCAAAAAGATTTTTAGTTTTGGGTTAACATTTTCCTGCCTCCCCCCCTTACTCCTAGCGTCAACCAATCATATTGAAACCTTCTATGCCTCTTTTTTTCAAATTTGCGTCCCCAAAATTTACCGATAAAATGAGCGAACGTTAGTCTGTTCGTCCGTCTTTCTGTTCCAAGAATATATAGTATTTCTACAATATTATAGTTATTACTTGAGCGATTTTTGATATAGAAACATATTATTGTTCAGAAGACTATAACCTATCAGCCTAGAAAAGTTATATGTCAGTCTGTAGTGTCGTTAACAATTTTGTCTTTTTCCTTGCATTTTGGGTTTTCTTATATTTTATCACAATATTAATAAAATCTATCTTCTAATATATTATAAGGACTATGGAGGATTTTTATAGGTAATAATATTAATTCTATCCTTCCAAACTATCCTTTTTAGTTTATAAAGAAAGTCAGTTTCACTTTTGGTATCGTTTTCCTTACTCCCCCCTTTCTCTCAATACTAATTTGAATCGTCGCTAACTGCATGTCTAGCCTAACGAAGTGGCGGGGTAACACGGAGTGCCTTTTTTCACGCAATTGCGCAAATTTTTAAACTCAAGGTTATTATGCGTCTAGATACAATACACTACCGCAGTTAAATTTTTCTCTCACTCGATTACCCTCCCCCTTAGTGTCTATTTCGTCTGCCTCTCCAATGAATGAAAGAAGTATTTGCATCGCGCAAACCGTTTCATGTTAATTTACAAAATTCTTCCCAAGACGGAGTGACAAAAACGCGGGCGGGTGTGGGATAGGCTTTCATTTCCTCCAGCGCGAACACTTTTTAACATACGGCTAGCCTCGAGGCATCGGTGATGATGTCGGGCAGGAAGATACTATCTCTAAAATTCTAGTATCACAAAATCGTCTACTTGGAAATAGCTAACACGCACACCGCGCAGGTTGGTGATTCTTCCTGATCTTATGAAAAGTCCCAGGCGACTATAAATGCGGTCGTGACAAAATCATTCCGTGCACAAATTCATCAAGGTCTAAGGACAGTATTTCTCAGACGACATACCGCCACTTTCGGAAATTCGCTGTCATATAAAATATTGTAATAGCAAACGAAGAGAAGGGATGAACATTTCGATGAACTTCTAAATAGACTAGTTGCATTAAGATTCCCCAGACATCCAGTAAAATTAATAATAAAGAAAGAAGACATACAGAAAGCCATACAGCTTCAAAGAGATGGAAAAGATGCTGGTTCAGAAAGCATTCCAGCAGACATTGACACCTATACAGAGCTAATAGTTAGTTATTCTTGCATTCAGTCTGTGAGTCATGCTATGTCTGCAGATCTGTCGTCTGGACGAAGTCCATATTCTTGTCCAGACCCTGCGGCAGCCCCATAGCTTCTGCCTCACCTCTGCACCTTCTGGCCAGGTTTGACGTCGTGGATCATTGTAAACTACTTGGTGAAGTCTGGGAGAGTGGGAAAAATACCGGAGACTGGAATCAAAGATATCTCGTCATGAAGGGAGATTTGCAAGAGTGCACAAGTTACAAAGGAATAATGTTATTATCAGTGCCATAACAGTATTAACCAGGATCATTCGTGAGAGATTAATAGAGGCCGTAGACAGATAGCTGTAAGAAGAACGTACAGGTTTTTGACAAACATTATCCTGAACAAAGCTGTTAGACAAACTGCGCATAATAGTTTAATAGAAACATGAAATGTAGAATTCTCCATAACGGGCAATATACGGAGCCCATTGAGATAAGAACTTGAGTACGGCAGTAATGCCTCTTATCACCAGTTCTCTTCTTACTAGTGGTTAAATCGATTATTTAAGCAACAGCATCAACCAAGAGAAGTGGAACTCACTAGATTCTGACAAAACAGCCTTATGATCTAAATTTTGTCGACGATCTGGCTCTTCTGTCCCATATTCGTAACCAGATGGAAGATTGAATGCGTCCAGCAATTGGGCTTGAAAATATGCAACTAACGTTAGCCAGAATGCAATGTGAGCTACGTTCCTACTAGATGTGGAATTATATTTACACCGAGACAACGATGTAGACACAGTTGGAGGAGCAGATAATGATATCAAAATAATAATACATAACACACAAGAACCCTTTATTACACTGGAAAGTGTATAGAAATTTCTTTTTAAAAATCAACTCCAGCACAAAATTGTGAAATGTCATGTCAGTTGTAACTTGTAAGGGTTATTCAATTGCAAGGTTCTGAAACATGGAGAACAACAAAAGAAGAAAAATAAACGACAACCAAGATGTATCAGGCTTTGGTTCTTACAAAGTAAAAAGGATTAAACTGATATGGGACCCAAAGATGCAGCAATTGAGAACGCAGTCAGCGACCCATAGCTTGACTGCTTGCGTCAGGGTCAGCGAACCAGAGCTGACCAAGCCCCTACTCCACCTCCATGTGGTGGTCCTGGAAACAGGCTGCATCACTGCAGTCTGGCTGAGAGAGTAGGGATCGAAGAGGGAAGGCAAACCCGGTCCCAAAAAATGCCGTGCTGAAGTCAGATGTGTCAGCCGAAAGGCGCAGATATCGCAGCTCCGGTGTAAACAGACACAACGCAACCAACGTCCTTTTCAGGACGAACGAGGAAGGAAGAAGAAGAAACTGATATGATACGGTCATTGTATTGAACTGATGGAGAGAAACAGACAAATGTTGGTGGAACAAATTGTGAGGTGGAGACGCTGGTGTTGGTGGAACAAATTGTGAGGTGGAGACGCTGGTGTTGGTGGAACAAATTGTGAGGTGGAGACGCTGGTGTTGGTGGAACAAATTGTGAGGTGGAGACGCTGGTGTTGGTGGAACAAATTGTGAGGTGGAGACGCTGGTGTTGGTGGAACAAATTGTGAGGTGGAGACGCTGGTGTTGGTGGAACAAATTGTGAGGTGGAGACGCTGGTGTTGGTGGAACAAATTGTGAGGTGGAGACGCTGGTGTTGGTGGAACAAATTGTGAGGTGGAGAAGCTGGTGTTGGTGGAACAAATTGTGAGGTGGAGACGCTGGTGTTGAAGGGACCACACGTTTTAAAAAAAAAAACCCAGTTGATAAGAATACAAGGGAGTTCTTGTTCTGGAATTCTCATGAAAAGAAAAATAGGAGGAGGGCAAAACGTGCCTGGAAAATGGAGCTGAAAGCGGATATGAAGGGAATAAAGAAGACACGAAAAGATTTTGAACGGATAGCACGGGACAGGAAAGCTGGTGAACATTTGTTGAAGCCTGTGCTGCAGTGGTCGCTGAAAGGTATTATATGAAACAAACGATAAAAACGTTCCGTTACCTTTATAGTAAATAATTTTTATTAATTTGTATTCAATTATTCCATAAGATTGTCGTATGGTGTATATTGGGGCAACTACAACCGTAGTTTTCGCCGGACATAGCCTATGAAATATTATGAAGAAGGTCTCCAGAAATTTGCTCGTTAAGAAAGAGTAGAGACCTATTCGAGATGCGGATAAAAACAAGAGAATGCGAATGCTTTCCACTGGACAGTGTTTTTTTTTTTTTTTTTGTGAATTATGGAAAAAGTTCTGTTTCCCCACGACTTTAGCTTCTGCCCTTAGATCCCGTAACAGAAAGAGACCCCAACCTCATCTGAATGTAGAAATTTACCTATAAGTAAATATTTAACACTGACAGCACGAGTGATACATTAACGAACTAGATAATGATCAAACGATTATTGGGTTTTGTCGTAATTTTTTATCTGAGAGGGTGCTGATGAATATTGGTCCCTTTAGAGTGTAAAGTGATATTGAAGGCTCTGTGAGAATAAGGATTTAGGAGAATGAGGTAGTAGATTCACAAGCGATGGGAAGGAGCAAGGACAGTCTCTTATTACGACAATATCTGTTTTCTCACAGACTATTCCTATCTCTCTTCTGAACAAACAATTGTTTGTCAGTTCCAGTCGCTCAGGCGCGCTCACCGATTTGGTGATTCTGTCGCTCAACGTACATGAATACAGCCTACACAGATGGAAATGTTTGGAGTTTTTGGCAACCGACAACCAACACAATTAATGATTAATACCTTTATTATCATAAAGGACTCACACATAATTGTACATTTACAGTCAAAAATCAAAGGTTACAGAATACAAATATGATAAGGGAAGAGGGGGTTTTGAGGAGAAATATCCCATCCACCGTTTCCCGTTTATATTTACTAACAGACAAAACCCGGTCCCAAAGACAAGAGGGGGGGGGGGGGTGATCAGAGATAGGCAATTTAACCCACTGGTAAATTTATTACTCTGAGGCAAGGGGTTACAGAAAAGGGGGGGGGGGTGTAGAGGAAAAGCTAGGGTTCTCAATTGTCTCCCTTTAAATCAACAAATTTTACGGGAGGGGGAAGGAACACAGTTACCCGATCCCGCTAGGAGAGATCCCGTACAAGGAATATAATGCACCTTAGTACAAGGTCGAACTAATTAAAAGGGTAAAGAAAAGATAAATCTCCTTTCATTCAAAAAAAACACACTAGGGCTGGCCATCCCCACAAACACACACACGCAGACTTACCGAAAGGTGAATTCTGGCACTTCATAGGAAATACATCAAAAAACAGCACTAAACCTTGGCTTAGGTAAAAGTATTTTCTTCCGTGTACAGCCCCAGATTTGGGGGTTGTTGAAGTTAACAAAGTGTCCCGAAATCGCTGGACGTTGAAGTTTAATGGTACTGTTTGTTTATTAGATAAAGTTCCTAAAGAAAGGCACAGGCACTTGGCTAGGCGTGAGGTATGGTGTGGTTCCTAAAATTGGCACAGCTGGTAGAGATAACTTCCTTTTTCCGTAATGTCACAAGTTAAGAAAAACACTGAGGTAAGTTCTTCTTCGGGGGGGGGGGGGGGGGGGGGGGAGGAAGGGGAGGGTAAAATCCACTGAATATACGTGACAGATAGTGTTCAGGTAGATCGATGCTTTTTCTTCACAAATAGGGGCAGTGAATAAAATATGTTCTGCTTCCAGTTTTCTTTAAGGACTCTATATGAACTAGTATTTTTAAAGTGTTTCTTGAATGGCTTTTTTTCTCAGTTACGTTCAGAGGAGCGGGGCCCATTACAGGTCGCCACAAGTTTAGCTTTAAAAAGTTCATATGTTACTGGAGTTATCGAATTGAGTTTGGCAGAACTCTGTATATAATTAATAATTGCTGGGATGCAGGTTGAATGATCGTTCTGAATGAAAGATAATCAAAACAAGAAATGCATTACAAATCATATTATAATCTGACGCGATAAATTACAGTTAGCCTATTTACTTATTAGCGTCGTCAATTAACAAATCAGGAAAACTTCCCGTGAGTTAAAAATAATTAAAAGCACATCTATCTATACAGAACTAAACTGTATTAAAGTTATAATTCTCTTTAACGTCTGCAAAATAAATTTACGCGTCAATTGTATTAGGAAATACTTTTAGCTGTAACATTAGTTTGCACTAGAACTTTGAAAATGGGTTTATTTAATAAGGTTAAATTTACACCACAATCCATTGAAATCAATTGAAATAACTCGACCACTGATCACTCGAAGCTAATGTATAAAATACCGTCTGCACAGAAAGAATACACTCCAATAGTCACGAAGGTAGATGAAATCCAGCAGGAATCCGACTATGCTAGTGCAACTAGGATTCTGTCAGAGCGAACGATAAAATGCAGTTTTTCGGAGTTCTCTATTTATACTTGTCGAATGTAACTTGAATAGGGCGTGTTAAATTTTCGCACCTTTCTTGAACTTGAGCAAAATCCGGGGTACCTCGCCGATGTGTTAACCGCTGCGATTCCTTCGTTTTCCCCGGTCTACCGATTTTCTTCCGTCTCAGGCTTCTAGCATGAGAGTGCGAAAATTTCTCGAGAAGCTAACTCTGTGAGCTGCGAGTTCCCTGATTCTTTAGATCGTGTGCCGCTGCGATTGAATTCTGAAGATCAGCCTGTTCTTTGATGGTACCGCTGTTCTGAGAGCTTTGGCAACTCCCACCAGGCGGGGTGACAGCCAGGTAAGAAAATGATCTGCTGTTTATTGCTCTAGAAACAGGAGTGAGTCTGTGGCCCGTCCTCTTTTGGGCCGGCGTTAAGGAAAAGATTGCTATAAATCGTTCTCAGAAATGGTTGTGGGTGGGATTTAACCTCCCATCAAAGGCCATGCGATCTCAAAACGTTCACATAAGATAGCAGGCTACATATTAATGATCCAGCGTGTAAGGTTCTCGTGGAAATGCTGCATGCCGGTAAAAGTTACAACAGATGATCAGGGGTTCTAAAGTTATGAGAGGCCAATATTCTGTTATCATCCATCGAGTCAGGGAAATTCATTTGTCATACTTAGACGTACGTCACAATCGTCCCCACTTTTGAGACATGGAAACTCGTTTTCATGTTTCATTTATGACAATGAAGCTGCCCTGATCGGTAGCTTTAGGATGATTGGCATCGTCGATTTTCTCCTCTTCCTCCGTGGTCCAGTTTCTACTCAAGAAGTCAGCTCCGACATTCTGTTTTCCTGGAATATATATTCCACTTTGAAGGAATAAACACTCAATAGCAAGGCCCAACGCATTATCCTTGCGTTGAATTCCTTCTTGGCCCCCAGGAAAGCTAGTGGAGCATGGTCTGTTTGCACCGTGAAAGAAGTACCATACAGAAACTCATGATGGCGTCTGATGCCATGAATCAGAGCGAGACATTCTCTTTCAACGACACTGTAGTTGCGTTCCGCTTTATTCAGTTTCCGACTGCCATAGGCAACTGGAAATAGCATGTTCAGGTCACTGTCATCGGCTTGCAGCAATGTTGACCCGATGCCCTGACCTGACGCATCAACTCTCAGTATGAAAGGTTTCTTAAGGTCAGGTAACCTTAGGATGGGGTATGCCGACAACTGTCCTTTCAAAGTGCTATACGCGTGTTCGCACTTTTGATCCCATATGACCTTATCAGGACAACCTTTCTTTGTGAGGTCAGTCAGAGGTGCCGTCAGTCCGTTGAAGTTCTGGATGTACTTCTGATAGTATGCACATAGCGATATGAAGGAACGTACGTCTTTCTTCGTTCGGGGTCTTTTTGCTGCCACAATTTTCTCCACGTTCTTCTTAATAGGCCAACTGCATCCGTGAGAAATAGTATGCCCCAGGAAGTCTAACTGTTCAAACCCGATGAGACATTTGCTAGGTCTGGCTGTGAGACCCGTTTCCTGTAGTCTCCTGAGGAGCATAGCAACCGTAGCAATATGTTCTTCATAGGTTTCGATGCAATTAATATGTCATCCATGAAATTATGGATATGGGGACTTTGCAAAGGCTCTAGAAGCTTCCTCATCATCCTGGTGAACACTCCTGGTGCGTTATGCAAACCGAACGGCATCACATTAAATGTGTAATGTCCTTCGCTAGTGCTGAAAGCTAACAAAGGTTTAATTTCCTCCTTGACTGGTATTTGATAATAACCTTTACTGAGGTCAATCTTGGAGAAGATCTTTGCTTTGCTGAGCTTGGTGAACAACTCAGAAACAGTTTGGAGAGGTTCGGGCTGGAATTCCGTTACAGCGTTTAGCAACCTGTAATCAATGCACAGCCGAACTTCCTTATTGGGCTTCTGCAACAGCACTACACTCGAGCTGTAAGGAGATGTAGACTCACTGATAATTCCTGCCTGACGCAGCTTGTCTATTTCTCCGCGAAGTGCATCCGCTTTAGCGTACGGGATGGGGTAAACTCTGGTTTGAACAGGGGTCTCGTTTGTTAATTTCATATCAAATTCAATGAGATTTGTTCGACCAGGTACATCCGTTAAGACTGCACTGTACTGTTTTAGTAGAGCCCTGGTTTCTGTTTGTTGTTCTGGTGAGAGATTGTCGCCGAACTTGACATCTTTAAAGGATTCTGTGGGTTGCAGTGGATACTCCATGCAACCATCATCATCTTCCTCGTCTTCCGTTGCTATGGCGACAGCCAGGAGATGCTCGGAGGATGGCACCGGTCTTTCCAAATATTTCTTTAGCAGATTTATGTGGAAGACCTTCTCCTTTCCTTTGATGGAGATCTTGTAATTGGTACGTGAGATCTTTTTAAGGACGGTAAACGGCCCCTGCCATCCGATGCGAAGTTTATTGCTTCCGGTTGGGAGTAGCAACAAAACTTTCTCCCCTGGTTGGAGCTCTCTCTCTTTTGCAGCTTTGTTGTATCTTTTAGCGTGTTTAGCGCGGGCTTTCGTAAGGTTGGTTGTAGCTAGATCCCATCCTAGCTTTAGCCTTTCCTTGAGCTCAGATACATACTTGCTTGCAGAGACGACTGTCTCGTCAGCCTTTTGGTCTGTCAGGGACCGAAGTAAGGCTTCTAATGGCCCCTTTATAGGTCTGCCAAATAAAAGTGTAGCAGGCGGGAATCCCGTAGACGCTTGGGGAACCTCTCGGTAGGCGAATAAGGCAGCCGATATATATAGGTCCCAGTCTTCCGGTTTCTCCTGACCCAGCTTACGTAACATGGTGGTGAGGCTGCCATTAAAACGTTCCACGAGCCCATTTCCGGCCGGATGGTAGGGACTTGTGTGGATATGTTTGGCCCTCAAGATCTTAAAGATCTCCTCCATTAACAGGCTACGGAATTGGGATCCATTGTCCGTCAAAACTTGTTGAGGGAATCCCAACCGTGTAAAGATTTGCACGAGGGCTTCTGCAACATGCTTGGAATCTATGCATGTTAGCGGTACAGCTTCGGCCCACATTGTGCAAGTGTCGACTAAAGTCAGGATGAACCTGTGCTTTCTTTTGGTCCTTTCCAGGGGTCCAATGATGTCGACAGCAACCCGTTCAAATGGAGTCCCTACTATTGGCATTTGCCCCATGGGTACTGGGGGTGTCAAGTGCTTGGGTGCTACCCGTTGGCACTGGGCGCAGGATTTCACATACCTGATAATGTCAGAGTTCATTCCTGGCCACCAATAGTGGGTTTTTATTCGCTGAATAGTGGCGTTTTGCCCCATATGTCCGCTAAAGGGAAGAGAGTGCCCCATCTCTAAGATCTGGCTTCGGTACTGCGTCGGTACTAGGAGCTGGTTATTCCCCGTGTCCGGGTTGCCCGTTCTACGATACAATACGCCATCCTTAGAAAAGATGTCTCCGTTGTGTCTGGGGTCCTTAGCCATGGGCAGTTTTTTTAAAGCAGAGCTCCAGAGTAGGGTCCTTTTGTTGCGCCTCCTTCAGTTCGTTCGGCAACAAATTTGGCGCAGGCTCCCTCTCCTTCTTGGCTTGCCCTCTTGTGGTTACCGCTGCCACAATCGGCTCCTTTGGTCTCCCAATAAACACATATCTACATCCCAGGATAACTGGGTAGATAGGATCATCCATAATGGCCGCTTTTATAACTCCTCTGACAAAGTCAGAGTGTATTTCTACCAGTGCGATAGGCAGCGTCCTGGGCGCATCACTCTTAAACACTCCACTAAGTTTGACGGTTTCCTCTGTCTCCTGACCTGGTTTGACTAGGTGTCTAGCAACAATACAACTAAAACTTAATCCAGTGTCAAAGAGACAAGTGGTTGAGGTACCATTCAAAATTACAGTTCCTCGAGTTGAGGGTCGGTCCCCCTCAGGTTGAGAATCACTGACATTGACTCTACCTTTCGAGGCTGTATGCAAACATCCAACGCGGTTTGGACCGGTTTGTTTGCCCTGATCAGACGTTCCTGGTGTAGGGGTCTTTCCTTTTCCTTGACCTTGGTGGCCGCGCTGCCACGTAGGCTTGGTGGGTTGATCAGAATTGTTGTTGGGGGGGTATCGGGTTTTGTAGAATTTCGATTTTTCCTGGGGAGGTCTCTGGGTATTATTTTCTCGTTGGTTATAATTCTGAGAGGAATTAGAGGAATAGGATGACTGCTCTAGATTTTGTTTACGAGATGGCTCATCTGTGGGTTTACGTTTAGTGCTGGGAAGTTCGGCCATTGCATTGGTATAGCGTTCGGCCTTATTGAGTATGTCCTCAAGCCTGACTGCGCCCTGTTCAGCCAAAAATCTACGGGTTTCGTTTGACAGAGTTGCCTTTATCTGTTCCACAAGAACAAGTTCAAGTAGTCCCTCATATGTAAGAGGTAGGTCAGATAATTCAATGCACTTTGTCAAATAGCCCGTGAGACGTGAAGAGAATTGTGGGAATGTTTCCGTGCTCTCTTTTCGGCTGTTTCTGAACATTTGCAGAAATTTTCGGGCGGTCATTTCGAACCGCTCTAGCAAGGCCTTCTTAAGCATGTCGTAATCATGTTGGTTCGGTCCCAGCTTTGTGTATACGTCATAAGCATTCGCTTTTAGTGACGTTGAGAGTTTCAGTGCCCAGCGGGAACTCTCTAACCCATACAGATTTGCGAGCCTTTCGAATTTTTCTAGGTAGCTGTCAATTTTTTCGTTAGGGCTAGGAAAAGACTCTAAAGCAAAAGACATCGCAGTTAATTGGGCAGACTGAGTGCTGGAGAGATCCATTGTTTGAGACTGGGGCGAAGACGGCTCTCCATTATTTGAAGTAGAGGCACTCCGACTCTCTAAAGCCTTGAGCGCTAATTCATGTTGTCTTTCCCTCTCTCTTTCTCTCTCTCTGCGGGCTTCCATTTCTGCCTCAATTTTCTTCTGTTCCAATTGACGATCGTCCGCTTCCTTCTTCCTAGCTTCTGCCCTCTCTTCTCTCTTTTTCTTCCTTCCTCTCAGCTTCTGCCCTTTGTTTCTCTTCCTTCCTCTCTGCTTCTGCTCTTTGTTGCTCCGCGTCATATATTTGCAGTTCCTGGGTGATAAACAGATTCGCGGCTTCTGTGTCTAATCCTGAGTCTTTCGCTTCCTGTCTCAAAATGGATCTTATCCTAATTCTCTCAGCCATTGTCAAAGAACTGGATGCTTCTAAGACTAGAGAATAGTAAGATGGAACAAGAAGGGGAAAAACTCAAAGCCGCTACGAGAAAAACAAAGTAAAAAATTTACTGAATGACCTCGTGTGTTAACTTATCGCCGCTATTATTGTCACTTAAGACTCGTAACGCAAGCAACTATGCCAATTAAATGGTAAGTTACACTAGAAAAGAATCTACTCTTACTAACAGTAGAGAAAAATTTATATTAAACAATTTAAAAGGAAAAAAAAAAATTTTTTTTCCCAGAAAATGTTAATTCTCTAACAACAAACTCCGTCCCTGAAGACAATTTTTGAGATGAGACGTAGTTAACTTAATTTTTAAAAAATCAGAACAATCCGTCTTTAGCTTAGCTCAACTCAAACGCTTCATAACCTTTAGTGATTGTAAAACAATCACGCAGTCCCAGCAATTATATAACCAAAAATTTTCAATTCCCTCTGCCAGAGAATACAAATGTGACAATCTTTTATTATCACTAACTGCCTGTTCCTGTGGAAAAACAAACCTGTCTTAATTATTGTGTGGTTGGCCCAAAATACTGAACGGCTTGGTCTAGGGGAAGTAATACTTTTAAAGATTATACCCTACTTCACAAAGACAATCAACCACCCTCTATTTTAACTAAGTTCAGAATCTCGAACGAGCTAACCATATATTGTCGTAATTTTTTATCTGAGAGGGTGCTGATGAATATTGGTCCCTTTAGAGTGTAAAGTGATATTGAAGGCTCTGTGAGAATAAGGATTTAGGAGAATGAGGTAGTAGATTCACAAGCGCTGGGAAGGAGCAAGGACAGTCTCTTATTACGACAATATCTGTTTTCTCACAGACTATTCCTATCTCTCTTCTGAACAAACAATTGTTTGTCAGTTCCAGTCGCTCAGGCGCGCTCACCGATTTGGTGATTCTGTCGCTCAACGTACATGAATACAGCCTACACAGATGGAAATGTTTGGAGTTTTAGGCCAACCGACAACCAACACAATTAATGATTAATACCTTTATTATCATAAAGAACTCACACATAATTGTACATTTACAGTCAAAAATCAAAGGTTACAGAATACAAATATGATACGGGAAGAGGGGTTTTTGAGGAGAAATATCCCATCCACCGTTTCCCGTTTATATTTACTAACAGACAAAACCCGGTCCCAAAGACAAGAGGGGGGGGGGTGATCAGAGATAGGCAATTTAACCCACTGGTAAATTTATTACTCTGAGGCAAGGGGTTACAGAAAAAGGGGGGGGGGGGGGTAGAGGAAAAGCTAGGGTTCTCAATTGTCTCCCTTTAAATCAACAAATTTTACGGGAGGGGGAAGGAACACAGATCCCGTACAAGGAATATAATGCACCTTAGTACAAGGTCGAACTAATTAAAAGGGTAAAGAAAAGATAAATCTCCTTTCATTCAAAAAAACACACTAGGGCTGGCCATCCCCACAAACACACACGCAGACTTACCGAAAGGTGAATTCTGGCACTTCATAGGAAATACATCAAAAAACAGCACTAAACCTTGGCTTAGGTAAAAGTATTTTCTTCCGTGTACAGCCCCAGATTTTGCGGGTTGTTGAAGTTAACAAAGTGTCCCGAAATCGCTGGACGTTGAAGTTTAACGGTACTGTTTGTTTATTAGATAAAGTTCCTAAAGAAAGGCACAGGCACTTGGCTAGGCGTGAGGTATGGTGTGGTTCCTAAAATTGGCACAGCTGGTAGAGATAACTTCCTTTTTCCGTAATGTCACAAGTTAAGAAAACACTGAGGTAAGTTCTTCTTCGGAAGGAAGGGTAAAATCCACTGAATATACGTGACAGATAGTGTTCAGGTAGATCGATGCTTTTTCTTCACAAATAGGGGGAGTGAATAAAATATGTTCTGCTTCCAGTTTTCTTTAAGGACTCTATATGAACTAGTATTTTTAAAGTGTTTCTTGAATGGCTTTTTTCTCAGTTACGTTCAGAGGAGCGGGGCCCATTACAGGTCGCCACAAGTTTAGCTTTAAAAAGTTCATATGTTACTGGAGTTATCGAATTGAGTTTGGCAGAACTCTGTATATAATTAATAATTGCTGGGATGCAGGTTGAATGATCGTTCTGAATGAAAGATAATCAAAACAAGAAATGCATTACAAATCATATTATAATCTGACGCGATAAATTACAGTTAGCCTATTTACTTATTAGCGTCGTCAATTAACAAATCAGGAAAACTTCCCGTGAGTTAAAAAATAATTAAAAGCACATCTATCTATACAGAACTAAACTGTATTAAAGTTATAATTCTCTTTAACGTCTGCAAAATAAATTTACGCGTCAATTGTATTAGGAAATACTTTTAGCTGTAACATTAGTTTGCACTAGAACTTTGAAAATGGGTTTATTTAATAAGGTTAAATTTACACCACAATCCATTGAAATCAATTGAAATAACTCGACCACTGATCACTCGAAGCTAATGTATAAATTACCGTCTGCACAGAAAGAATACACTCCAATAGTCACGAAGGTAGATGAAATCCAGCAGGAATCCGACTATGCTAGTGCAACTAGGATTCTGTCAGAGCGAACGATAAAATGCAGTTTTTCGGAGTTCTCTATTTATACTTGTCGAATGTAACTAGAATAGGGCGTGTTAAATTTTCGCACCTTTCTTGAACTTGAGCAAAATCCGGGGTACCTCGCCGATGTGTTAACCGCTGCGATTCTTTCGTTTTCCCCGGTCTACCGATTTTCTTCCGTCTCAGGCTTCTAGCATGAGAGTGCGAAAATTTCTCGAGAAGCTAACTCTGTGATCTGCGAGTTCCCTGATTCTTTAGATCGTGTGCCGCTGCGATTGAATTCTGAAGATCAGCCTGTTCTTTGATGGTACCGCTGTTCTGAGAGCTTTGGCAACTCCCACCAGGCGGGGTGACAGCCAGGTAAGAAAATGATCTGCTGTTTATTGCTCTAGAAACAGGAGTGAGTCTGTGGCCCCTCCTCTTTTGGGCCGGCGTTAAGGAAAAGATTTCTATAAATCGTTCTCAGAAATGGTTGTGGGCGGGATTTAACCTCCCATCAAAGGCCATGCGATCTCAAACGTTCACATAAGATAGCAGGCTACATATTAATGATCCAGCGTGTAAGGTTCTCGTGGAAATGCTGCATGCCGGTAAAAGTTACAACAGATGATCAGGGGTTCTAAAGTTATGAGAGGCCAATATTCTGTTATCATCCATCGAGTCAGGGAAATTCATTTGTCATACTTAGACGTACGTCACAGGTTTATTAATTAAATATCTACATATATAGGGTTAGTAGTAATTAGAACGTGATGATGGTAAAGACGATTCACACAACAACACACAGATGAGATATTAATATTGTAGTTAGTTAAATGGAAGAATGAACCTGTGTGAAGCGAAATGATGATGTGATATGATACTTATTACCAAAATGATGAGTGATCTACACAGTCCACGTGTCTCTACATGCTTCATCCGGGTAGGATGATTCACATGAATGCATAGAAAGTCCAAGGTAGTTATAAGTTATGTTGAGTGGGTTATCTCTAAGACGAGGACGTTCTAATGAGAACTTTTGTGGTACTGAGAACGTAGACGATATACAGTCCTTCAATGTTTGACAATATCTCTGTAGCGTTGACAAACAGTTGACAGTTGCCGTATGAAAAATGTCTGTTGTATAATCTCCGAGGGGTACTGGCCAGACTGGAGATTGTCACGAAGTGATCTTGGTATGTAGACTCATCAACTTGAGTATGTACGCTGGATTCTTAAGATACACTTTGGAGTAAGCTGCACTTGATATCTGTATATCCGACTCAACTTGTGACTATGGAGTCTGCTTCATAAAATGCGCTTAAGAGTGCGTTGCACTTGGTATAAATATGAGAATCAACTTGTAAATATAGAATCTTGATTCTCAAAATGCGCTCTTGTGAGTGAGTTGAACTTGATATTTGAATATGTAATCAACTTGTAAATATGGAATCTTGATTCTCAAAATGCGCTCTTGATAAAAGGTGAATAAAAATGATGCAATCACCTTGTAAACGTGGGCGAGAATTCTTCCTTCTTAACTGAGGAAGTTAAGGATGTCCTAAAGGCGAATTCTGCTATCCAGACGTACACTATGCTAGTTTCTTTCTGGTTAGACCAGTGTTTCTCAACCTATTTGTGTTCACGGCACATCTTTTCAATTTTCTAAAAATTTGCGGCACATCTATCTGATCCCGCGCCTGAAAAAAAAATTGCAGTGGTATATACTAAATTAAATACACTAATGTGTGGGTACTTTAGAATAAAGAGAACTCTCAATTTGATTTTCTTTTAATTGTTTAAAATAATTTTGAAGTATATCTATTTATGTTCAAAGCAGTTAATAGCTCCAATTATTAATGAATGAATTCAAGCTGTAAGATCAGTTTTATTTTACACGATCACTAAAAATATACTTCATGTGGTAATTTACAAAATTGTTACGGCACACTTTGATAGGCGCGGCGGCACACTATTGTGCCACGGCACACCGCTTGAGAAACACTGGGTTAGACGTTCAACATGCAATATGTCGACTCAGACTTCTGTTGGACTGAAGACACACAAAAGTCTTCGTAAGTTTTCACATTTAATATCAATGGTTGACATTCTTTTATATACTCCTCGCTTATGATGAGTTCAGTTCTCTAGTAATTATGTATGACATGAGATGCATCTGATAAATATATCTTGCGCATGAGAGTGTGGGCATATGTAAGTCTGTTTGATGACCTAACAGTCTAGATGAAGTATAAGCTATCAATTACCTCCTATCATCCTAGATGAAAATCTTTTTTATTTTATTAATCATTTACGAGAAGAATTAATTGAAAACTGTCTTCCGCACATTTTAGCTATGATGCTAAGTGCAAAAGTAAATCTTAACTTAAAGACTAAGGAAAATTATTAATAGTTTTCAAAAGATTTACTAACCTTCTTTTTCCCTTTTGCGAATTCCTTTATGAACACTATAAATTCCAGATTATATGAATTTCAGTATTCACACAGGAATAAACACGTCTAATAAGGCTAGGCGTCTGGGATATGTTCTACACCACGCTGTACTGAAACTGTACTGATTTCTGATGAACTCCGCAGTACATTATATTCCTAAATCGGCCTTATGTTTCCAAATCTTGCCTGTGACGTAAAACTCCGCCTATAAACCAATAGCTAGGCATCCATCTTGTGGCTCAGACCTTGGATCTCTCTTGTCCCCTGTCAGTCTAAAAGTGGGTGGGCTATTCGCCACAAACTTTCAATGCTGTGCAGCATCGCAAACCGGAGTTTGACAATTGGCTGGCCAATGCAAAATAGCACCCGCCCTCTAACTGTCACAAAGCCCTTTGCGTCAACATTGTTTTCCCCTGCAAGCGGCGATCCTTTAATCTCCCTGTTTCATGTCTAAAATGTTTATCCTTCTACCGTCGGCTACCATCTGGAAACAAAGGTGGTAGTCCATGTCACGGGCCTTTTGGTGTCCCACGCCCGGAGTCTATTGTTTGCGTGCGTCCGTTGTATTGTGCGCGATGACCGTCGTTTGTTTAAACAGCGGCTTAGCCATGAATAGATGTTGGGAGCAGAAAATGCATTAATTTTAACGCCGAGTTTGGCACTTTGCCACTTCACCCAAATAGCCACTATGTCACGTGATGAGACTGGCTGGGGAAGTTTTGCTAACAAGGCAGGTAAAAAACGAGAGAGAGTTTAGCAGCGCGAAGCGGGCATTGAGTGACCAGCCGTTAGGCGGCACAGATGTGTGTGTGGGCATGTGTGGATAACCCTAATGTATATTCCTGTTTTTACATGGAAGTATTATAATGTATGGCATATTTAACATTCATAATTGTTCATGCAACTGAGTGACTTTTATTATTATTATTAACATTGATTGTGTTTTTATTGCCTGACCACATCAATGGGTCTAATGTGAAGTTCGTTGTAATGTGTATTAAAGTTACAGAACCGTCACTCAGTTATTATTACTTTCATTGGAGAAAGAGATGTGTGCACAAAGTAAGTTAATACTAAGAGTTAATGTTTATTCGCCAGGCACGTAAAGAGAGAACCCTGGACATTACATTACTACCAATATTGGATACACATAAACAGTCGTGCAAACGCAAAAGGCACGAATAAGCACGAAATAAAATAACCACACACCCCTCGACAGATGGGGTCTTAACAGATGGGAAGCCAAGCCTGTGCCTCGCGATGTTTAATGCCTGAATTAATTATGTGCACCAAGTTTATTTAAAATGCATTTGCATCAATTGAACTATAATATGAGTGAACATAAAACAGGAGTTCAGATGCACTTTTAAGGCAACGTGTTTTAAGCTATTTTGAAGTGCTGCGCTGTATAACAATGACTTTTTCTTCGTGTATATGAAATATCTTGCAAACGATCCTTTTTGCAAAAACTACGGTGAAACCAGCTTTCGCGCATATGAACTTCCAGTACAAAGCGAAACTTTTCGACGCACTGCGGCAAATTAGCTACGCCCCGTGACCTTTAACGGCAGCAGGAATTTACGTCAACAAACACGCATGATTTCTGTTGATGGAATATTTTAAAGACGAACGGAGGACCTATTTTTTCAAAAACATTGAAGGCTTTCAGGGACCATACGTGTACTAACATTTATAAATCTATAAAAGAAACTTTGCGGACCTTATTATTAAGAAATAAATAAAACAGTTCGACCAGACGACATATTATAAAACAAGTTTTCAGAACTATAGTTTCTATTTTGGCTTAGTGTTCCTGATTCATGCGAGACAGTGTAAACTAAATTACGCCGTGTTCAGACCAAAACACTTTAGTCTGCATTTTACGATACGTTTAGCTGCATTTTAAAAGCTTCTTTAAAGCCTCTTGTGCTTTCATAGCGTGCTCCATCTTTGCTATTTTTCTTTTTTCTATTCTATATGTTCAGTGTTGCCAATTTTTTTTTTTTTTAGGTATCATTTTTTTTCATTCATCTTCGGAAGTATGATGAAAGGTGATTTTCTATAGGTTTATGTGAGGTTTGCATTTAAGGAATTTTAGCGCTTTGACGCATTCATACTGATAGTCCTTTTTTGCATTGCGAACATTTCATTTTTGTTTAGATGTGGCATTAGGTATCACGTTTTGTTATTGTTTCGTATATATGTCTCACATTGTCAGTTGTTGTAATAGTGCTTTCTATACCTTCTTCTCCTTAGTTGTTATTGTGACGGTTGTTTCGTTTTACTTGTGAATTATTTGTAGTGTCTAAGAATTATTATTTTTTACATGTTAATATAGAATATTGTTTTTGTTGTCTTATTTTAGTTAATTTTAATTTGTTTTTGTGTGTGTTGTATTTGAAAATATACCATCATCATCATCATTGTCATTGACATCATTGCCTTCATCTTTTCATTGTACATTTATCTGGACCCATTGATATATATGGCATAATTTTGCATATTTTTTTTTTCTTCTTTTAATTATAACATGTATTGAGCACTGCAGTGTTCATTAACAATATCACCATAATTTAACACATTCTAATTATGTCCTTGGTGGGTTTGTACGACTTACATAGGTATTGAGTTTTGTATTGTTCATCATTATAAATATCACTATATTTTGAACAGAAAGTAGTTTATGGGAGAAAACCATGTCTTCGTTTCAGGACTTTATAGACATTGGGATTAAATTTAATAAATCAGGAGCGGAACTAGAGGCGTTTGCTACTGCACAATTTGACAGCTATAATGCAAGAATTGAAAGACAGAATGAACGTGAATTAAAACGTCTTCAGTTAGAACATGATGAGAAGAAAAAGACACAAGATTTGGAGAAGGACAAGTTAGAACAAATGGAGAGAATGAAGATGGAAGAGAAAGAAAAAGATCTTGCACAAGCTCTTGCGCTAGAAAAACTAAAGATTGACGCTGAGCAAGAAAAACTAAAGATTGACGCTGAGCAAGAAAAATTAAGATTAGCTGCTGCAACTGCTCAGAAAGCAACTGATTTGGAGATAGAGAAATTGCGTATTCAGAAAGATATAGATGTTGCTGTCGCCCTAAGAAAAGTGGAGTTGGACGCTCCAAACACATCATCTAGTACGCCTGTGACCACAAACCGGATACGATTGCCAAATTTCAACCAAAAAATCGACTGCATCGATAGTTTCTTACAACGTTTTGAGCTCAAGGTCAGCGCGTTGAAGATCCCCAAGGGTCAATGGAGTGCAACATTATGCGATTTTTTAACAGCGGACGCTCTACAGGCTTATTTTGCTCTGGACAGCGGTAGTAGAGAAGACTACGATGTTGTCAAGGAGACATTGCTACGTAAATTTCAGCTTACAGAAGCAGGATTCCGTGATAAATTTCATTCCTGTCTACCTAGCAGTAAAGCTGACTTTGGAGAATTTATCTCATTAATAAAATTATATTCTAAAAGATGGATAGAATTGTCCGGAATTGATAAGACCTTCACTGGCTTACTTGATCTAATGTTACGTGACAAGGTGTTGTCGGCATGTAGCACCGATCTTGCCTCATTTTTTCAAGAAAGAAAACCGAAAGACCTTGAGGCAATGGAGATACTTGGGAGACAAAATATGACAGCTCACCCAGATAAAGAGGTTCACAAACCAACTATAAAGGACGCACTCCCAGTATGTGTGGCTCGTCACGACTTTAGAAATGGTGATCATAGACCTCGATCACAGAGTGTGGACAGCAGAGTAAGGCAAAGTTATAGATCCAACTACCGAGGAAAATATAACTTCCCAAGGCAGAGGTCACCATCTAACTTCCCACAGAGGCGAGACTATGGTTATTCAAACCAAGGTCAGTGGCGGCAGAATTCTAGCCGTAATGAGGAAATGCATCACAAACGGATGGATCATAGACCCACACAAGACAATGCATCCTACAGTGGTAATAGGAATAGTGGCAGATGTTGGTCATGTGCTAGGAATAGACCTTATAAGAAATATGATGGAAACAGCACTAACAAACACTGTGCGCATAATGACAATAGCAATCATGAGAAGGGTGATGCATGTGTAACTGCAAAGAAGAATGATGAGAAGGGAGCCGACCATGCCAATGCATGTATTGTTAGCTCACTTAATGATGAAAATTGTTATGGATGCAAATCTTTATTCCAACCTGGTTCACAGCCCAGATTGATCTGCGGGCATGCTCTACCTGCTATGTCATCTTGTGAGAACGTGGGACGCCTCACGTTATATACTGGTTTTCTGTATAACAGGCATGTAACTGTCCTTCGTGATTCTGGCTGTACCACTGTCGGAGTCCGTAGATCGCTAATTGATGAATCTGCCTTTACTGGTAAAACAGTGAAGTGCATAACATTTGGTGGGAGTATAGAGTGTTACCCAGTGGCAGAAATAGATATTGCCACACCCTTCTTTACAGGTAAGGTAAGGGCATGTGTACTTGATGAACCAGTATCAGACATTATCCTTGGTAATATACCAGGTATTAAGGATTGCTCCCCAGAGGAGATACATAAATGGGTTGAATCTCACCCAATGTTGGCTAACGCTGTGGTCACTAGGGCCCAGCATGCCGCTGAATCCAAGGCAGAGCCAGCTATACCATTTAGTGAGAGAGCAACTCTTCAGAATGTTCATAATGTTTCCCCCCAGTCGTTCGCGACCAAACAGCGCGAAGATGTTACTTTGCAACCATTGTTTGCTCTAGCAGAGAGCAAGCATGTGAAGAAGACAAAAACTTCACGTTATTGGTTTGAATTTAAAAACTCAGTACTGACTAGATGCTTTGACAACTATGTTTTAGTCAGGAGACAGGTAGTTATTCCAAAGATTTTTAGACCTATTGTATTGAATACTGCCCATGACTCGCTTTTAGCTGGTCATATGGGGATTAAGCGTACTCTGTTTCGTGTCACCTCAAATTTTTATTGGCCCTGTGTTAACAAAGATGTAAAGCTATACTGCAGGTCATGTACAACTTGTCAAAAGGTAGCACGTAGGGGCAAGCACCACGCTGCACCCTTACAAGTCACTGATGTGCCATTACGGCCTTTCACCAAGATTGCAATTGACATAGTTGGTCCTATGTCAGTCATGTCAGATAGAGGATATCGATATATCCTAACGTGTATAGACTTATGTACACGTTGGCCGGAGGCCATACCATTGAAGACTATCACCTCAGCAGCTGTCTCTGATGCTTTATTTGTTATTTTTTTGTCGCATAGGATTTCCTGATGAAATCTTATCAGATCGTGGTACTCAATTTATGTCTCAAATGATGAAAGATATTGAGAACATGTTAGCAATTAAGCATTCGTTCACAAGCCCATACCATCCGGAAAGCAATGGCGTTTGCGAGCGTTTCAATGGCTCGTTGAAGCAGATGTTAGGCAAAGTCACCGAGACATGTCCTCGTGACTGGGACCGAATGTTACCAGCAGTCTTATTTGCTTACAGAGAAGTGCCCCATGAGAGCACTGGCTTTTCGCCATTTGAGTTGGTATATGGTGCCAACCCTAGAGGTCCTATGCACATACTCAAGGATTTGTTGTTGGGATCAGTGGAGGATGTTACTGTCCGCACCAGCTATGAACTGGTCATTGATCTCAGACAACGCCTTGTAGATGCATGTACTTATGCATCAGGTATGATACGTAATGCTTCACAGAGGTCGAGAGTGCGCTGCAACCAATCTCGAAAATTACGTTCGTTCCTACCAGGAGAACAAGTATGGCTACTTCTTCCAACCAAGGAAAATAAACTGCTAATTTCCTGGCAGGGCCCTTTTAAGGTGGTTGAGAAGAAAACTGATGTAGATTATGCCATTGACATAAGGGGCAAAGTTAAAACATTTCACATCAATATGTTAAAATTATATGTGGAGCGCCCTACAGAGTTAGAACCTATCTTAGACAGTATTTCTGATGAACCAGTTCGACAGACTTTGTCAGCTGTTGTGGAATCTGATGATTCTACAGCGAGCGATATTTCTTTTAATTTTCCTCTGCTGCCTTTAACATCTTCCGAATCTTGGAGAGATGTAACTGTATCAGGTGATTTAGACTCTAGTTATCGAGAACAGGCTCTTGCTGTTTTAGAATCTTTCTCTGATGTGCTGACTGAACTTCCAGGTCGCACTGATGTTATCTCTCATGATATTACATTGACTGACGATCACCCTATCAAACTCAGACCGTATACTATACCCTTACACTACAGATCTCAGGTGGATAGTGAACTTAAGGATATGCTACGCATGGGCATCATTTCTCCTTCTGAATCATCCTATTCTTTTCCTATGGTTCTAGTTAGAAAGAAGGACAAATCTCTTCGCATCTGCATTGATTTTAGACGTCTTAACAGTGTCACTCTCACAGATGCCGAGCCTATGCCTGTTTTGGAGGATCTCTTATCACAACTATCCCAGGCTACATACTTTAGCAAACTAGATCTTTCCAAGGGATATTGGCAGATCCCTTTAACTGATAAAGCCAAACCACTAACCGCATTTATGACTCCATATGGTTTATTCCAATGGAACTATATGTGTTTTGGCCTTGTCAATGCTCCTGCGACTTTTGTGCGCATGATGCGGAGACTCTTAGGAGATAGATCTGATGTCATCACATACATAGACGACATCTGTTTATTCCATAGTTCTTGGCAAGAACATATCACAGGATTAAAATCTTTATTAATGCTACTCAGAAAGCATGGTTTGACAGTTAGACCTTCAAAGGTTCAGATTGGTTGTCGAGAAATTTCATTTCTTGGTCACCGTGTTGGTAACCACATGTTATACCCTGATGAGCAGACTGTCAAACGCATATTAGAATTAGATATCCCTCGGACAAAGAAACAGGTTAGGAGCATGTTAGGACTCATTAACTTCTATCACAAGTTCATTCCGAACTTTTCATCTATTTCTTCTGTCCTGTCATCTTTGACTAAAAAGGGAGCTCCTAATAAAATTGTTTGGTCCGATACTTGCAGTGGAGCTTTGAACAAAATTAAAACTGTATTTTCCAAGGCACCTATTTTGATGTTACCTAATATCACTATGCCATTTCTTCTGAGGACTGATGCTTCTCAGACTGGCATTGGTGGTTGCCTGTTGCAATGGTTCAATGATACTCCACATCCATGCTTGTATGTAAGCAGGAAGTTGCTACCAGCAGAAACTCGGTATTCCACCAGTGAAAGAGAACTCTTGTCCATCATTTGGTGTATGGGCAAGTTATCACGCTATTTACTTGGCGCACACTTCTACCTCCAGACGGATCACCGTCCACTAACATCCCTAAATCAAAAAACTACGACAAACAGTAGATTACACAGATGGTTCTTGCTTATCCAAGAATATAGATATACAATTATCCCCATCAAGGGATCAGAAAACTTTCTGGCAGACTTATTGTCAAGGAATGTAACTGGAAAGTGAAATTGTTTGTGCCAGATGTTGACATTGTCTGATCTTGTTTTGTTTTTCAGGTGATATACTATTGAAACATTCATGTTATGACTTTAATTGCAATTTTGAAACATTGGATTATATTTTGTCTACACTGTTTACATATATCTGTTTTCATGTCATTTTGCACTACAATCAATACTTCATATATATTATTCTGAACAGTAGGATTTTTCTTTTCTAATAGATTAATAGTTCTTGGGCTAACTATCCACTGTTCTCAAGCGAAAACCCTTGGTTTCCGCTCGGGAACAGGGGGGCAATGTTGGGAGTAGAAAATGCATTAATTTTAACGCCGAGTTTGGCACTTTGCCACTTCACCCAAATAGCCACTCTATGTCACGTGATGAGACTGGCTGGGGAAGTTTTGCTAACAAGGCAGGTAAAAAAACGAGAGAGAGTTTAGCAGCGAGGAGAAACATTGAGTGACCAGCCGTTAGGCGGCACAGATGTGTGTGTGGGCATGTGTGGATAACCCTAGTGTATATTCCTGTTTTTACATGGAAGTATTATAATGTATGGCATATTTAACATTCATAATTGTTCATGCAACTGAGTGACTTTTATTATTATTATTAACATTGATTGTGTTCTTTTTGCCTGACCACATCAATGGGTCTAATG
This sequence comes from Oreohelix idahoensis, assembly GCA_024509875.1. Taxonomy (NCBI): domain Eukaryota; kingdom Metazoa; phylum Mollusca; class Gastropoda; order Stylommatophora; family Oreohelicidae; genus Oreohelix; species Oreohelix idahoensis. Next base: position 859,498 of record JAMPIV010005294.1, on the reverse strand, counting down.
TGAAGTTCGTTGTAATGTGTATTAAAGTTACAGAACCGTCACTCAGTTATTATTACTTTCATTGGAGAAAGAGATGTGTGCACAAAGTAAGTTAATACTAAGAGTTAATGTTTATTCGCCAGGCACGTAAAGAGAGAACCCTGGACATTACATTACTACCAATATTGGATACACATAAACAGTCGTGCAAACGCAAAAGGCACGAATAAGCACGAAATAAAATAACCACACACCCCTCGACAGATGGGGTCTTAACAATAGACTACCATGTGGTGTCAGCAGCGTGTCATCCACAATATGCAATACTCCAAGGTGGTATGTCTGACGATATCTGCACAGGGACCTACGTATCAAAAGAAATCGTTCTATAGCCAGGTGTGTTTCCCAAGATTATGATGAAACCAGATGTGTTTAACAATGTGGGAACCTGAATCAAAGGAGCGTTAAGTTACACTTTAGATACAAGTCGCGAGTAATAAAGATTACAGTTTAAAGTCCAGTCGTGATTAAAGATTACTTGAACAACGATGAAAGAGCAAATGTGGTTGAAAATGAAAGAAAAGAGAGATGCTGGGAAAAACAGCGATAAGACCTGGCGCTCGTTTACAAAGATATAGCGGTATAGGTACAATTAGCTGTGTGCTCAAGAGTATTCATGAATGATCTGTGGCCTCTTCAAATTTACCCTGTCTCCTAGGCGGCCCTCTGTTTGATGTAAGGCTAATATACCTGATGTAGATCTAGGCGCTTTTCTTCTAATTCCTCATTAGTAAAGCTCTTTACTGCTGTTGACATTCACACCCCTAAAATAATTGCTACGTGCTTCTGCTTCCTGGGGATTTAGAACAGGGGTTCTTAATCTTGTTTGTCCCATGGACCCCGTTGATTGTCCGATGAAGGCTATGGACTTCTTTTATTGTCCGATCAGGCTATGGGCTCCTTTCATTGTCCGATTAAGGCTATCGGCCCCTTCTATTTAAAAATGTGCACAAAATTTTACATTTTCAATATTAGGTTATGTACATGGACCCTCTAGAAACAGTTATGGACCCTCAAGAGGACCACAAGTTGAGAAACCCTGATCTAGAAGGCCGGCACAAATGTACCCACATTCCGCTCAATCTTCGGTCTTCACAAACATTGAACGGTGCATTATTTTAGACTGAAATACTTCCTCGTTATCTCTGTTAGTCAGCGAGCTTATCTTACGTTTCTTGTTCAACGCTGTTTAGGTCTTATGAAAATCAAGTGAACTGAACTCTGGGCGATATTAAAATGTTGATGTACGAGCTCAAAGAATGATAATTGGGTGTAGTTATTTTCTGCGGCACCAGGTGCTGGATATTGGGTGTGGTTATACGTTATAAGAAGATTAACTTTCCTGATTATAATGTTAATAGAGTACAGAGTCTAAACATACATTTTGAGGCTTGCTCAAGGGTGTAAACAAACATTTCGAAACTGAAAGACTTGCCAGTTAAGCTAGGAATGGGTTCTAATGAAGTTGTGTGTGCCAACAGCAAGCGGTAGGTGGGACAGTAATAGATGAAATTAGAAAATATATCGGTGGTTTGGCAGAGAGGCAGATCTGAGAAAGAAAGAATATAGTAGGAAACGTAATCAACGGAACAACTGATAAATGAGATCAGGCAGAAAAATTCTCACAAACGAGTTACTATAACATGTATGTAACAAAACATAATAATGTTAACAGGAACAATTAACCTTCAACAAATTCATGCCAAGCCTTCCTGCCGTGTGTCATTCGTTCAATGTCTTTCCATGTCTTCGTTATCTCTTCCATGTTTTATCTCCGGTTCCCAGTTATTGTATTTATTTGCTTTGGCTGACTAGCCTTTTTTGTTGACGTGTTTTTTTTTTTTTTTGGCTTTTAGTTTCTATAGCATGCTTCACGGGTTGTCTCTCCTGTTCTATAGTGATGGTCCAACAAAAGCCACAATTTAGAGTAAAAACTGAGGGCTTTTAAAGGTATCTACCTTCGCTCAAGATTACTCTTGGCAGAGTTGTAAATAGAAGAGTATTTTAAGGAGTCTTCGTGGGATATTTCAGAAATCAAGCAAAACGCTAAATTTATTAAGACTATAGTGAACTTTGCATCTGTCCGTCCCATCTGTGATGATAAAAATATATTGGCTGGTTTCTGAGCCCCCAACTGAATTATTTAGTAAAATATTACTTAAGTAGCTCTGTTGTAATTATATTTAAGATAACTGATTCATGCGTGTGCATTTCTCTGTGTATAAAAGTTAGTTGCTTATCCTTTACAGGACGTGGCAATCAACCCCAGCTTTTATTGGCTGTTTGTGATTTTTCTAGGCAATTTTTACGTTCAGTAGTTTGCCATTGCTTTCTGAACGGTACGGCGCTTATACCATTGTTAAAAATCCACACAAAGCGATCTGCCACCAAACCGCCTGCAGCAGGTTTCGAACCTGGTATATCTGGATTATGAAACTGCGTTCATATCCATTAGGCCACAGACGCCGACCTCTGTATAAATCAATTATTAATTTGTAAATACATATATTAAATTTAATAATCAATTATGGTTTAACATGAGTAAATAAATAAGTAATGTGAGGGAATTTACACTTTTTCCTCATGGAAAGCCGATCAGTTCTATCAAATGTTATTGCAAAGGTGATACTCGTATTTAGGGGGTGTGCGCCATTCATTTCACTGCTCCATGATGAGTTTGCATGCTGCTGTCTCATAGATACGTGATCTTCTCATGATCTTCTTGTTCTAAATCCACTTGTTCATTCCCAAGTTTTCCATCTAGGGCTTCTTTTATATGGTTCAGCATTAATCTGGACAGAATTTGTCCGGTCATTGCCAGAAGTGTTATAACGTTGCCGGTTGCTGCTACATGAAGACAGGTTGCCTTATTTTGGGCAGTTAATAATGTACTTTTCCTTATGGCTATTGGCGAAACCGTCTTGCACCCATATTTTGTTGAAGAGGTCGTATAATGTCTCTATAGTAGATAGAAAATCAATCTTAGTACCATAATCCATCATGCCCTGTGGCCTTACCGCTAGTCGTTTTAGTTTTTGTGTGTTTGCTGGTTGTGTGGGTGGATTTGTTTTAATCTTGAGAGGTTGTTATACGAGTTCTGTGACTGCCTGTTATATTGGATAGTTCCAGTGTTAGAATGTCGAGTAAACATTCCGCCCAAGCTCATTCGAATCTCTAATCGTTGCTGATGTTTTCTCTAGCCTAGTCTTTCAGTGTCATTAAATAGTTTTGTTGTTTTGTTAATAGGTTCTAGCGATAATATATAGGCCTAATGTGTTCAAGTCCAGTTTTTATTTATTTAATTATTTTTTTTTTTACCCTTCTTACTCCCCCTCACAGGTTTTCAGTGTGTATTTTTTTTTTCTTATTTTGCCTTGCGCTGATTTCACTTTCTTAAATAGTAGGCGTAGTCATGCTTTTTCTTGATGTTCTTTAGTTGTTGTTGACTTTTTTCTTTAATTTTTCCCCACGTTAGTCGTGCTTTTTCTTCATCTCCTTCAGCTGTTGGTAATTTTTTGTCTATGATTTTTTTGTTCACTTATGAGGTTCCACGAGTTCTTTGTTATAGCACGTTTCACTAGCTTTGCCCAACTTATAGCTATCCCTAATGTCCTTTTTTTAAAACTTTGGCCCGGAACTTTTTTCACATATGTTCTGAAATTTGATGGAATTTTTTTCACTGGTAAACTTCAGATCTGTTTCTCCAATTCAACTTGAACATATCCCGTGTGTCTTTGTTAGATTTTATGAGTTGTATTTTCGATGTTTTCTTTCTACTGTGACTCTGACAGCTCTCGGTGTTATTTGCTGAGTCCCAATCAGTAGGCCATGCTTCTATCCTCTGTCTGCTCCATTTTTTAACCATCACATGTTCTTGGCATCTCTCCTGTCAATGGGGAATATTGTCAGACTAGCTTTCTGTGACCATCTTCGTTTGGCCTTGTGCACATTCTGTATAGGATGATTGTTCTCCAATAACCAATTCATTAAAATAGCAGAATTTGACAGAGATTTCTATAGTTTCACTTCTGTTTCCAGTCGCAGTCTTTCCCATAATCATTTCATAGTTGCTGTTCTTTTCCGACTTTCGTATTCATATTTCCACGGCTATCTTAATGTCTCGTCTTGGTGTTTTGACTAATGGTGTCTGTATTTTATCATATGTCTTATTTTATATTATCGTTTACATTGTTTGTTAGTGCATGGCATCACATTATGGTGATTTTTCTCTCTTGGTTTGGAATCTGGCTATTATTATTCGGGATGATATTGGTTCTTCTTCTTCTTCTTCTTCGTACACTCTCAGACGTCAACTTGAATATGTTCAAAGAAAGCAGTGGTCAGCTTGAGGCTATTTCTATCTCCATAGAGCTTTTCCAGGAATGGTACTGGTGATGGTCACATGTGCTTTCTCTGTTCCTCATATGTTGGGCATCTTTGAAACAGAACTTCAGCAGTCATTTTATCGGTGCCACAGCCACACTCATCGGTAGTTCCTATCTTTAGCTTGTTGAATAGGTGGTATCTCAATCTGTTGTGGCCCGTGCGGAGTCTGAAGATTATCACTTGTTCTCTTCTGTTGAGCTGGTAATATGCATCATTTTTGTGTGTGGCCTGGATGTTCAGCTTCCCATATGTTCCTGTACCTGCTTCTGATAAAACTCTTCGCCTCTTCAGAAATTGTACTTGTATCAGGCTGAGTAGCTTTCCACCTTCCTTTGCCAGTCTGTCCGCATCATCAATGCCAGAGATGTTGCAATGAGATGGGATCCACTGTACTGTGACGTATAATGGAAATATAGCCTACAGTATCTGACAGCCTTGAAATCCCATTAGCGCTCTATGAATTGCTAGTAAAAGTCAAGCATTTTTCTGCCTGCTTTTACCCATTTTAATCCACGCCTCTTTTCCGTGAGAAGTAAACAAACGGAAAGTTTACCAACTTCCGCGACCTGCCAGTCATAACAGGGAGTGAACCTGGTTTGTTTACCCGAGTTTCTCACGCGAGCTGATCTGTCAATCATCGGACATCAGACAGACGCACGTGAGATAACACCGGCTTGTTTTAAGTGAGACGCTCGGGCCGAAATATTTTCCCGAGGACCCTTTGATGTTCGTACATACAGGGGGAGACAAATCTTTGATCTTCAGAAACGGGGAAAATCTCGGAAGGAAACCCGTTCCACGGTTCCAAGTCTCTGTGGTCGATTAGCAACGCCGACAGAGAGACCGTGAAAACCTTTTATCTGGGAAAACGTAGTCTCCTGTTTTTCTGCTACGCGCTATAGTGGGAAAAGTAACGTCATCTATAGATCAGAGAGACAATAATGTATATAAACTGTATCTCCCAAAACCAGTTATCAGTTGTTGCTCAGAATTTTGGATAGTCTAAACACGTAGTCTAGAACCATTGTGGTAGATGTGTTAATAGCATTTCGTGGGGATTTTCATTTCTGATTTGTGGTAATAGAAATTAGCATTTACGTGATTTAATGTGCTAAGTTTTATCATCTTAAATTCACTGTGATTTTCTAGCTGTTAGAACTAGTGAAATAAATAACGCTTAGCCATTTTTTTTACCAGATGTGCAGTTATAATGTAATTTCCATCACCCGCTTTCTCACCCAAGAAGATACGTCTAGCTGAATGATATTAATATGCTAGGCGCGACTGATAGTGGACCATAGAATTCACGTTATATTTCATTTTGTGTCAAGTTTAATGATTATAAACAACAAAAGAACTTAACCTTTGTGCGTTGGTCAGACCCATACCCAATTTACCATAGTTTTTCACGTTGGTGTGTCTTGTTGTCACATAGCATAGTTGTGTGTGTGTAGTTAAACTTATATTTACATATATAGGGAGTGTGACGTGGAGATGTAAACAGGAGCCACGTAGACCCGACCACCTTTGTTCCCTCTACCAGTGTTTACATTTTCCGAAGGCGAAACAACGCAATTAGCTGTCTGATTTTCTCACTTCTGAAGCCACGCCCCACTATCCTGTTCTCACTGTTCTAGTCTACTATCATTTACTGGACACAGTATTAAGGTCCTAAGGGTCTTGTTGGATTCGGCCTATACTGCTTGATAGAAATACAACAGAAGTGATTGCGTCATTAATAGGCTGAACTGCCCATGGAGGACTTCTGGTGTCGTGTATTGTGGTTCGCACTATTGACCTGCCATTGAAACATCATTTTTTGATGATGCGTAGATGGCAGAGCGGATAGTGTGATTCGCTTGCATGGCTAGGCGGGGTTGTCGCACGGAAGGTCCAGTGTTCAAATCCTGGGTAAGCCACTCATGTCTGTTGTTTTTCTGTTGTCTGGTGTTCTACTTCTTTATTTCCTGCGAGTGCCTGATAACATACCTTTATATTTGTTTCATATTAATTTACTGTTTACAGGCCTCAGGTTTCCCTCCCTTATTTGTAATAAATGTTTGTACAATACCAAACCTACCCACTATCCTGTTCTCACTGTTCTAGTCTACTATCATTTACTGGACACAGTATTAAGGTCCTAAGGGTCTTGTTGGATTCGGCCTATACTGCTTGATAGAAATACAACAGAAGTGATTGCGTCATTAATAGGCTGAACTGCCCATGGAGGACTTCTGGTGTCGTGTATTGTGGTTCGCACTATTGACCTGCCATTGAAACATCATTTTTTGATGATGCGGAGATGGCAGAGCGGATAGTGTGATTCGCTTGCATGGCTAGGCGGGGTTGTCGCACGGAAGGTCCAGTGTTCAAATCCTGGGTAAGCCACTCATGTCTGTTGTTTTTGTGTGGTCTGGTGTTCTACTTCTTTATTTCCTGCGAGTGCCTGATAACATACCTTTATATTTGTTTCATATTAATTTACTATTTTTTCTGTCTTCCTGAGCATATGAGTGTTTACAAACATTTCACACCCGGCAATCTTAACAAGATCAACGGGCTGATCACCCGTTTGCCAGTCACTTCGATTACGGAAACAACAGCAAATGGATTGATTTGCCATTGCCCTAAAGACGCCAATAGGCGTGATGGGAAACAATGGCAAAGAAAACCTATCTGCTGTTGCCCTAAGACGCCACTAGACGTAATGGCCACTGACTGCTTTGACGGTCGGTGGCTAAGGACGGAAGAAGAAGAAGAAGAATCTTAACAAGGGGAGCGAATCACGTTCGCCTACCTGAGTTTTATCACGTAAAGCTGAGCTGCCAATTATCGGCCCTTAGTCAAAACACGTAGAAGCAACGGAAAAACCATTCAAGGGCGGTAATAATACTTCCCAACTACCTGTTTGATGTTATACATGCAGGGAGATAATCGTGATATCAGAAGCAAACAGAAATCGCGGCAACGGCAAACACAGTGACCGAGGAAGCTTTGATCTGGGGAAACGGACGGAGGATCTGGGAAGAGGCCCGTTCGCACGGCATGTTTTGATGTAGACCAGAATCGCCGAGTAGACTGAACGAGAAATCTTTCATCTCGAGAAACTAGATTTCTGATTTCCCCGTAAGGCCGAATGTGTGACTTGTATCATCTTTTAGCGATATTCCACTCAAATCTGAATATATACAACGCTCTCCCAAACTCAGTACCAGTCAGCACTCATAAATTCTCGGATAATCTAGAACACGACGGACTAGAACCTTTTCTTCGATAAATGTGTTAAATTGTCCCGTGGAGGATTTAATTTCTGATTTGTGGTAACAGAAATTGTGCTAAGTGTTAAATGTGATAGGTTTACCATTTTATTCAATATCATTCCTTAGCGTCTAAAACTAGGGAAATAACCAAACGCATGAATATTTCTTGCTAGTTTCAGAGTAATGTAATTTCTAATACTCTAATTTTTCTACACAAGAAGATACGGTTTATCTGACTAAAATTATTTAGTGTGACGGATCAGTGACCGAATAAAATTCGCATTATATTTTCATTGTGTGAAAGTAGAGAAGTGACTAGAGAAATGTTATGTAACCAAACAAAAGACGCCGACAAATAGCTAAGTAGTGACCGGCAGATTTTGTTAAAAGTGCGTATAGATAAATAGAATACAGGATTTCGCGCGCTGTTCTCTTTCTCGCAGACCATGGTGGGGGGAGGGCACATACTCTTCTCTCCCGTCATGCCATCGCGGAAAACCTACAGACAGATAGTAGCAGTTTTAAATGTTTTTTCTTCCCTTATCTAGCACTCGATCAAAACCAGAGCCAGCGGCCTAATAGTACCTGTAACATTGTTATTACTTTGGGTCTTCAAGTTTCTTGGACCTGTGAGGTCATTCTCTTCATTCAAAGAGAGATCAATATAAACAGTAATATTAATGATAACTGGGAACAGTACTTTACCCAGAATTATTTTACCAAACGTTTTCCAGCCCACTGGATATATATCTATTTATATATACGAAAGAACATTGTCACGACATAGACTTTCGCTAAATTGTATATTGGTCACACTGGAGAGCGACAACACTGGTTCGTCTCTTGTAAAAACTTGCTCGGCCAGTTTTCGATTAGACGGAAGCCGGAAGGGGGCTTTTTGGCGAAAAGGGGAATTCTAGATATGTCTGCCGGCCTAAGCGGTCGTTGTTTGGCCTTTGTCAGCAGTTTTGCTGGGATATCATATGGATGCCAGTTTTTTGGTCATACTTCTTGCTTTTCATGTGATCGGGAGTAGTTGGTTTGTTACTTCATAGATATTGTGGAATCTAGTGACTTTCTCCTGGATAATGCTTATAATAATATTAGCGCAGTTATGTATTGCGTTGTTTGTTCAGAAATGATTATAGTGTAGCCACTGATTGTGTCGTGTTAATGGCATTTTGACATTATGTGGTGCTACGGTGTTTTGGCAAGTTATTAGGCATCCTTCATTGCATTGTCATGCGTATTGTTTTGTGTGTGTACAGTTTTCATTAAAGAGGATCAGTACCTGTAGCCAGTGTCATGGTATGTTTGTGTCAGCTAGTGTAGTGTGGTCGTACCTCTAGCATTGAGCCTTGCTATTGTTGGTGGTGATACATTAGTATGATGATGATGATGATAAATCCACGTTACACTAGTAGTTCTTCTGACATCTGAGGTCTCGTCCGATTTTGTGGTTCAGTGATTCTATATTATTTGATAATAAGGCATTATAGCCTGTGGGGCAGTAATTATGCCATTATTTATTGTGCACACACAGTGTTAAAAGGCTTGTAACGCCACTGTCTGGCCGCCTTCATATTTTCCGTCAATTCACGGGTGTGAGTTGTTTACGTTTCAGTGTCCAGTTGAAGTTAATGTGTGTGTCGATCTATTAGTGTCCTGTTTACAGTCGCTTGACCTGACCTCGTTCTCAAGCGCTGACCTACTTGTTGCATTGTAGTTCGCTATGGTTATTTTCTGTAAGTTGTCAGTTTATCGCAGGTGGAATAGTGTGTAATTAAGTTTCAAGTTGTTTGTTAGGGCATGGTTGCAGGGCTGTTTACAGTTGTTGAAGTGTTAAGCTGTTGTTACAGTGTGGGGCAAACGGGTCAGTTTGACACATTTCTGAGTCTTTTTGCTTATGGGCAACAGTGATCCAGCCGGAGCAGCGGAGTGACAAGTGTGGTTAGAGGGGTTATGTAGGATGTAGAGGAAACCAGTTGGCTATTTTCTTTGGTGTAGTTGGGCCCGAGTGATAGACTGTGGTGTCATCAGGAGGGAGATTTTGTCAATATTGGTGTGCTCAGGGCCCGAGTGGTAGACTGTGGTGTCATCAGGAGGGAGATTTTGTCGTTATAGACCAGTGTTCCTGCAAAGTGATGCCATCATCTTACTACCCAGATGTGCCCACCCAGGGGTTAAAATCTCGTGCATTGACCTCCCTAAGTCGACGCCTGTGACATTGCCTAACAACACAGAAGTGCCTGACCAGGGGCGTATTTCGTCTACAGACGGTCTTACCGACGTGTTGGAGTCCAGTGGATATTACCTTACAGTCTGCTGGGATCCTTGGACCATTCTACGTCTTTATAGACTGGTCGAGTGCTACATATGTGACAGTACCAAGGATCTTACACGTGTACCTGTCGGGTAGACTATTGATTGTAACTGTGTAGCTGAACTTTGCAGAAGTGAACATTTCCAATGATAATATTGACAGTGCTGTGTGAGCATCGTGGAATATAGTGCGGTCATCATACAAGAAATTACGGGACAGTGACACTCAGATTTGACAGTTATTCCTGGACTTATATTCGTTTGGATTACGTGTTTTCAAGTGTGGAGTCCTGTTTGTTCTGTTCATCATCTTCGTCAGTGCGGAGGATTCTGCTTACTCAAGCGCCATTGGAGCTTCAGTTAAGTTGTTGTTTGTTTGTTTATGTATTATGTACTATATCGATATTTTGTTGTTTTTTCTGAGTATTTAATCTTCTAGTCTGTCTTTCTTACTGATTCTATTTATCAGTTACTTTGATTTGTTGAAGAGTGTATGCTATTTTCTTTGTCTGCTTCTTAACTTGTTATTGTTTTCTTTCCTTTTGTTTTGTCTTTTCTCAGTGTACAAGTATGATTTAGTTTGTTTGATTGTATATTGTTTGTTAGTTAAGTCTGATCTTACTTTATTACCTTAGTAGTTTGTTTATATTTGCATTATATATACATATAGTTGTGGCATTATAGTATATTATTACTGATAGGTTACTTAGTTTATTATCTCTGAAGTGAAGATAGGGCTTGGTGGAAGAGTTACCTTCTAGCACCTCATTGTTGAGTGTGGTTTTTATAGAGTCTTTGGTGTTATAGTGTATTGGTGTGTGTGTGTGTAATCCAGTTTTGGCCTTTCGTGGAAAGGATTGGATTAGACCAATTCTATTAAGTTGTGGCTGTGTTTGTTCTGTGGCGGAGTCTGGCAGACGAATTTCCTGCAACTGCCCTGCATAACATTCCGAGCTAGGTTGGTGTTAGCTGTAGTTGTGGTGTATGTATTTATATTGTCGTGTACATTTAGTATTTCTTGTGTTCCGTTTAAGGGATGTGTTTTCTTGTCCTATCTTACTATCTTGTAAATACGTTTACAGGTATCCCTTGTTTTCGGTCGTGCTCAGTCACGCATTGTAGATATTAATCTGCGTCTTCTCTTGGTGTTCTATCGTCTTGTTCCTCGTGACTGGAATTTTGTTTTCGTGGTGTGATGTGTGTGTTTACTTCATCTGTATAATCCTCATTTGTGTTCTTTTGCCACAGTACTTGCATAACAGAGATTATTCAGTGTAATATTAACAGGAGTGTTATTGGATTATAGCACCAGTGTGGGTGCCAGGATAGAAGTGGAAGTAATACCTATTTTGAACAAAGTTGACATTAGTGTCAAGATATCAGAATTGATTATCGTAAGTTGATACATGGTTGTCAGGGGATCAGGAAGTTGTTATTAGACTTCTTATGGTGAGTTGAGATGATGCTATAATAGAGAATAAGGGATCAAAAAGTCCTAATTTTCACAAGTGGTCATAACATAGCCAAGAGGCTAAGGGGGACTTTATTGATATCATAAGTGGTAGAGGGTGATGATATATTTACACTGAGAGTTGAGGTGTCATCTACTTACACGCATATATATATATATACATATATGTATAGTGAGAAGAAATATTTATATTTATAATATTTACTGCACCATTGTAACCAGAGAGTTTTCTACTGATATAAGTGAAGAGGTTACAGTACATACAACTGAGTGATTTGATAGTAAATCTATTGTAAGAAATAATACTGAGCATTCTAAGTGTACATCATGGACATTGATACTTGCATGCGGATAGGCCAAGCAGCCGGGTACACAGGAAAAGAATTAGTGGAGTTTGCTAAGGCAGAATTCAATTCAATAGAGAATCAAAAAGATTTGAAAGAGAAAGCAGCAAAGGAGGAAAATGACAGGAAAGAGAAGGAAGAGAGGGAGAGAATTGAAAAACAAAATGCTCTAAGAGATGCTCGAGCTGAAGAGTTAGAGCTAAAAAGAAAAGAATACGAATTACAAGAAAGGAAGATGAAAGAAGATAAGGAGTTACAAGAAAGGAAGATGAAAGAAGATAAGGAGTTACAAGAAAGGAAGATGAAAGAAGAAAGTGAGTGGAAGCAGAAAGAATTCGAGTTACAAGAAAGGAAGATGAAAGAAGAGAGAGAGTTACAAGAAAGGAAGATGAAAGAAGAGAGAGAGTTACAAGAAAGGAAGATGAAGGAAGATAGAGAGTTACAGTTGGAGAAGGAGAGAATGAGAATAGCTCTGGAAGAGAAAATGATGGAGAAGGAGATAGAATTAAAGAAGTTAGAAGTGGGTGCGAGTGGTCAGAGCTCAACTTCTGGTGCGGCTCATCGTCCTTTTAGACTGCGGCTACCAAATTTCAATGAGAAAATTGATAGTTTAGACTTCTTCTTGGAAAGATTTGAGGCCGAATGTGTGGCCTACAAGGCTGATAGGGATCAATGGCCATCTCTTCTATCAACACTGCTAGTGGGGCCCGCGATGGAGACTTTTTATAGCCTCCCTGTAGAGGAAAGGGCTGATTATGACAAAGTGAAGGAGAGATTGCTCCGGAGGTTCCGTCTGACTGCTGACGGCTACCGGACGCGTTTTTAAAAACGCGATGCCTAGTTCAGACCAGGACTTTGAGGATTTTATCTCAAAGATCAAACTTCTGCTGAATAGGTGGATCGAAATGGAGGGAATAACAAAGGACTTTAATGGCTTGTTGGACTTAATATTACGAGACAAAGTGTTGTCCTCATGCTCTAGTGAGTTGGTGGCGTTCTTCCAGGAACGTCAACCAAAGGACATTGAGTCCATGGCCCAGTTGGGGCACCATTATGTCCTGGCCCATCCGGGCAAACCTATTCAGAAGTCGGGTCTGACAGAAGACATAGTTGCCAGTGTGGGCAAAGTTCAACGCCAAACTAGGCAAAATCAGTCAGATAAGGCAGACAGGGGTCAAGAGCAGAGTTATGAGAGGCCCTCCAGTCCTTATCGGCCATATAGAGGTACTAATACGAATTTTCGTTCCCATAGGAACAGTTGGCCGAGGTGGCAGAGCCAACGTTATGATAGTTATAGCAACGGAGGGGATCGTCAAGCGCGAAAGCAGGTACGATTCGAGGACTCGCGTGACGAAGACCGATTTTGGTATAAAACCAAACATCATAAGCAGAGGAGTGCGTCCTCAGAGAGTCGGTCTTCTGACTCTGATGCGGGGTCTTCGTCATCGAAGGGCTCCAGCAAAGGTACACGCGAGGAGAAAAAGAAAGAGCGCGTGTGTACCAATTGCGGTGGCAGGGGTCATAGTGCTGATAGCTGCACTACTCCGATTGAACACGCAAATTCCGCGGTTGTGTTGGACACAATGAACAGCGAGGACTGTGCGGGGTGCCATCCTCTGTTCAATGCGAACGAGAGATTAGTGCTACAATGTGGGCATGCGGCACCATGTCTATCGGCAGTGCATGAGACTGGCAAGGTGATCCTCCACGAAGGAAAGGTGGAGAATAGACCAGTCCGGGTGTTGAGAGACACCGGATGCACAACAATTGGGGTGCGTCGATCTTGCACGGTAAAATGCACCACTTTCGGGGGCAAAGTTGAGACTTACCCCCAGGCGTGCATTAGTGTGGACACACCGTTCATTACGGGTAGAGTCTACGCGTTGGTCCTGGAGGATCCGATTGCCGATTTAACCGTCGGTAATGTACGCGGGGTGCATAGTGCCATAGGTGTAGCTGATGCAGAGGCTCAGCATCACCAAACTTCCAAGATTGATAAACAAAAGGTACACCGGAAGCGTAGTTCGCGGCATGTACCGAAGGACATGACTAGGAGCAGTGGGGACTTATATTCAAGTCCGAGAGTTAGTGATCGCACAGTTTTGGTGCGTAATGTGCCACTGAGTGCTAGTTGGCGCACACTCAGACGAGTGTTTGATGAGGTTGCGCCGGTTAAGTTTGTAGAAGTATTGTCGCTACGCGACAATACCAAAATGGCACGTGTTACTTTTGTGAATAGTTGGGGTGCGCGTAGGGCAGTTAGGCAGAAGCATATGTCTTTGCTTCGAAACCATCTGCTAATAGTTCAGCTTTAGCTAGAGCTAGATTTTCGGGTTCGTTTTAGTAAGATCTTTCGGTTGACGCGAACCGAACCTGATAGGCTCTGACCCGCGCCCCCCAGTTCTACTATTATATCAATATGAGGATGTTGTAAATGTAGTAACAGATGTCTTGTCCAGGTTGTCAAATAATTGAACAGTTATAGTTTCTGGGAAAACTTACATCTGAAAAGAGAGTATTTATTGGAATTTATGTAAGTAAGGCATTATGACTATTTCAGTTGATATTTCATGATGATGTATTTTAATATTCAATGTATGGTATATGCTGCCATAAAGGCAAGATCTAGTAGGTGTACTCTATGTGTGGACATACCATATTATATTATGCCTATAACTATGTTGTGACATGATGATTGTGTTGCGAGAACTTAGGGTTTGATTGGTGACAATCAGGTATTTGGATTTTGTGTAACATGCATGATGTGTAGACTACTCCAGGATCAGTACCCAGTGTAGATTGGTGCATATTTCTTTGTATTGAGTCTAGTAAGTGAAAAGGCATGTACGACGAGGGTATAGCACAACTCTGGCATTCTTTATTTGCATAAGGAGGTGCTATCTCGGCATTTGTTCGTCCATTCTCCAAAGGGGGGCTTGGCATGACTCCTCCGGTGGAAGAAAACTGCGTTTTCGTTCTTAAAAGGGGGGGGGGGGGGGGTGGGTGGGTGTCACGACATAGACTTTCGCTAAATTGTATATTGGTCACACTGGAGAGCGACAACACTGGTTCGTCTCTTGTAAAAACTTGCTCGGCCAGTTTTCGATTAGACGGAAGGGGGCTTTTTGGCGAAAAGGGGAATTCTAGATATGTCTGCCGGCCTAAGCGGTCGTTGTTTGACCTTTGTCAGCAGTTTTGCTGGGATATCATATGGATGCCAGTTTTTTGGTCATACTTCTTGCTTTTCATTTGATCGGGAGTAGTTGGTTTGTTACTTCATAGATATTGTGGAATCTAGTGACTTTCTCCTGGATAATGCTTATAATAATATTAGCACAGTTATGTATTGCGTTGTTTGTTCAGAAATGATTATAGTGTAGCCACTGATTGTGTCGTGTTAATGGCATTTTGACATTATGTGGTGCTACGGTGTTTTGGCAAGTTATTAGGCATCCTTCATTGCATTGTCATGCGTATTGTTTTGTGTGTGTACAGTTTTCATTAAAGAGGATCAGTACCTGTAGCCAGTGTCATGGTATGTTTGTGTCAGCCAGTGTAGTGTGGTCGTACCTCTAGCATTGAGCCTTGCTATTGTTGTTGGTGATACATTAATATGATGATGATGATGATAAATCCACGTTACACTAGTAGTTCTTCTGACAAACATATATTCCTGAAATTTGACAGCCATAGCAACGGAGTGATCCAGAACACTATGCTGTTTCAAAAATCGATATTCACCATAAGAGTCAGTCGATAGGATTTATCATCATTTATCAGGATTTTTCCATATTGTGACAGTTTGTCTAACACCCAGAGGATAGACAATACAGGAACTACTTTTCGCCTTTTATAACTGTGAACGCTCGAGAACGTCTCACTTCAATAACCAAACGCAGGACCACAGGACTCATCCTGGAAAGATTAAACTACTAACTTTGGCCACCACCTCTTAATTAGTAAATATCAAGGCTGGTCTGGGGCCATAGTTGGGAAGGCCACCTGAAAATATAGTCATACCAGTGTACTTTTTTTCAAAGGATACCAGTACAAGCATTAGGTAAGCACGAGTGTTGTTTGTGGCCACAGCTGAAAGAGTGAGAGGCAGAGAGAGAGAGAGAGAGAGAGAGAGATAGAGTAAATAATTTCTTTGTTAAAATCCCTGTACTTATTTCTCTATAATTATTTTCGCTAACCCAAGTACTTTACAGAGTAGTAATTTGGTGGGAACTTGTTCTTCTCCGTCTATTCTGTAATCTGGTGTTTATCTTTTGACATTTGGGGTATTAACCTCTTTTTGGGGTCTTCTCTCAACCAGGGGAGGACACTTAGGGGGTTATTTTCCATTGTCTGTAAATTTGATTACATTTGATTGCTCTCTATATTTTTTGATGTTGTAAAGTTTAATTGATAATAAACTAAACCAAACTTAATAGATTGTGTTGGCCAGGCCCGTACCCATTCATTCATAGTTTTTTCACATTTGTGCGTATTGTCGTCACCTAAGTGTGTGTGTGTGTTTAGTGTAACCTATATTTCATATAGGGGGAGATAGGTCGTCTGATATTACAATATAGTCGTATAGATAGGCTGGACTAGAGACACTACTCAATCCAGAGACTGATCTTCCTCTTACACTATTCCTCGTGAAAAAAAAACTATTTCTTACACCTTTTAGTCTCATCTATTTTTTCACTGTCACCCCTACTCAGACGGGACCAAATAAATTTCTACACCTATCTAAATATAAGTACGACAGGGAGGTGCAAGATTGTCTTGTACTAAAAGATAGTCGTATAGATAGGCTGGACTAGAGAAACTACTCATTCCATAGACATATCTTCTCCTTAAACTATTCACTCGTGAAATCTATTCTCACACCTTTACTTCTCACGTACGTATCACCATCCACTCTACTCAGGCGGGACCATAAATAACTTTCAAACCTATCTAAATTTACGACATGTACTACAACTTGTTTGAATTGGTGGCTCAGTTTGTGGAGTACTACTCTTAAGTCATCCTGATCTGCATTGTTCTGGCTCTTCAGTGTTGCAATTACTGACAGCGCATCTGTAAAGAAAGAAGCTTGTATCTCGGTGCTTTCCTCTGTCATTAGCCAGATCTGCGTTATTCTGGCTCTTCAGTGTTGCAATTACTGACAGCGCATCTGTAAAGAAAGCAACTTGTCTCTCGGTGCTTTCCTCTGTCATTAGGACCTCTGCTGCAGTTTTCAATGCCTTTGCTCTGAAGCTGCTTGAGAATTTTCCTGTTGCCACTGGCAGCCTTTTTTGTGTACCAGTGCTTAAGTTCAACAATACTCCTCCGCCTCCCTCCATCTTCTGTTGCATTTGTTGCTGATCCATCTGTGTACGCTTGGGTCCAGGTTTTGCTTGGGTAATGTTTCTGTATGTATTCCTTGGTTATATCACTTCTCTCTGTTGCATTCTGGCTCTTCTTTCTCTCAATACCAGGAATGTTTTCTATCATTTCTGGAAGCGCTGTTGTTTCCAAGCTGGAAGCTTGTGTGCAGTATAGATGGGTTTAGCTGTTGATATCGCATTTATGGTATCTGCTGTCATCTTTGTTTTGGCTGCTTCTACAAAGTTGCTTTGCTTGAGTCTTCCCCTTCCAAGACCATTTATTCTATGGTACACTAGGTGGTCTGGTAGTCTCCTGAATTTCTCGGCTTGTTTCTGGGCCCTGCTATCTCTTCTATCATTCATTAATTGAAGAAATGTAATCTTTTCGAGTTCTATAATAGGGTTGTCTTCATGCCTCCAACTATGATTCTCATTGCTTGATTTTGGAGTCTATTAATTTTATCGAAGTTTGACTTCGCTGCTGTTGCGCATGCTGCAATGCCATATTCTAGGACTTTTCTCACTCGCCCTATGTAAAGCTTCTTTAACACACTCTCATTTGCTCTCCAAGCTGTTCCGGTCCGTTTTTTTCATGACTGCCATTCTTTGCCTTGCCCTTATCCGGTTTCTTTCAGTCTTGTTTTTCCAAGTCAAACGACGATCAGAGGTAATGCCTAGGTAGTTCGGATTGTCATCCTGGCATATTGGTTCAATTATATCAGTGCATTCCTTGCGTATGTGAGTGCGTGTTCTTCATCTTTCATCTATTTCTCCGATATTCAGTGTTCGGCATTCTGCTCCATTCCATCTTGTTCCAAACGGATATTTCAAAACGGAGGCGTTCTTGTTATACCTCCCCCCCCCTCCCCCAAAGAAATGGGAGGAGAGCGGAATAGTGCAACTGAGCTTCATTTGCCTCCGATCATCCATCATTAAACCTTACCCACCCTGAGACTATTTTATTTTAGTCCTTCAGTTTGCCCATGCTATATCAGTTGGGTCTCAGATAACAATAATATTGAACAAGACCACACCACTTCTAGCAACAAAATGATTTAGTGTTGACAAATTCAAAGACTAAAATACTGTTTGCACGTGCAGGAAAGATAACAATTGAGAGCAGCAGTCGAGACAAGAAGATACAAAAGACAACAGCCTTGACCCAACAAGACGAATATAATGGGATTGGAAGTGAATTTAGACGGACGTGGCATTAAGAACCACGCCGTGTGCGACTTAATGAAGTAATACACGGACAGAGTCTGTCAATTGGTATCTGAACAAAAGGATAGGCTGTCAATCAAGCCAAATCCCAGGTGCCGTTCCAGAGAGATAAAACGTGAGGAATTAACTATCAAATTACGGTTGTTAGGATCGCAGTCATAAGAAAGTAAAGCCAGCCATATCAGAGATCAGACAGTTGCCAACTCCGCATCTACGGTCTTCTGCAGTGGATCTCAAACGACTGCATAGTAGACCTCAGGCGTCTGCTATATCTTGTATTAATATTACATTCTGATGGGCATTAATATTCCCACTTAAAGCATCTTTGTTTTGCTTGTATGCCTCAGCAGGTCCTTCTGTTATGGTCTCTAGCAAGGTGATGTCACTGTACACGTTCAGCCCTATTAATATAACTTTGATCTTATTCATTAGTTATATTTTAATTCCTAGCAAGTCTAGGACTTCATTATTTTTTGTCTCTCTTTTCATGAGCTGTTCCTCATTCTTCTATATATTTACCTTGTAAGGGCCCCCCACCCCCCCCCCCCCCCCCTCAGTTGTTTTATCTAAACTGCTTGGTTATTGCTCATATTTCTGCGCCATGCAGGAATGGAGAGTATATTTCTATGTCATTAAAACTTGTTCATTCTACTACCTCTTAAAAATAGATAATCTACATTCTTTGCCATTATTTGTTCAGCAAACTGCAGCAGTTCCGTGTGATGTGACCGTATCTGCTTTCCAAGTCTTGATAGTTACCTTAGTAGTCGTCAGCTGGCGATGCAGCCAGCCATTTAGATTTTACCTTATGAGGATATATAGTACAGTACTTTATGAGGATATTACAGTTTCTCCATCGAAGGAGTTATTGGAGGCCATGCAGTCAATATGATTCTCTAGTGGTGCCAGCATTATTGGGGGATATGATCTACGGTTTGCTGGTTTTATCCTAGTGGGAACGTGTCTTCCACCTTGCTCGGTTGGCGGCCATCCTTCATGCATTGCCCAGCTCTGGTTCATTCCTTGCATCTCGGCCTCCACAGTTCTCCATCAAGTTGTTTTTGGTCGGATTCTCTTTCGCTTTCCTGCTGGGGTCCAAAGCAGATCAGTTCTTGTGATGGTGGCGGGGTCTTTAATCTCTTCGTATGTTGCCTTATCATCAGTTTGAATGTTGCTTCATCCTTCTTTGGCGAGTCTGTCTGACTTCTCATTTCTAAATGTTTTGCAATGATCAGTAAGCCACTGTACTTTCATTTTGCTGAATTTATATTTTACTGTAATACTTCTGATGGTGATGATTTCTTCTTTTAGTTGAATGTCTGTATTTACATCTAGATCATTTTCAGCCTCAGGAACATTCAATTGTGTCTCTGGTGGTTCCTTGTTCAGAGTTTCTCTGAATGCTCTGCCCATCTTGTTTCCTGTCCCTCTACTGTCGTGATGAGATTTCGTTGCTTATCTCTTACTAATGTAATATTGTTTGCACCTCGTTTTCCGCTGATGAATTTAGTTATTTTGTATACTGTGCTTTGTTCATTTCTCAGTGCTGCCTCTTCTGCCTGTCTTGCAAGATCGTCTAGGAAATTCCTTTTGTTGGCTTGGGTTTGGCGTTTAACTTCCTTGTCCAGCTGACTGTACTGTTCGCTATATAGTTGCTTTAACCTGGGGGACTTCGCTTCTGTTTTCTTTCTTTTTATTTCCTTTCTCAGTGTTATGGTGTTTAATGTTTCTGGTGTTATCCAGTCTTGCTTCTTCCTTTCCTGGAATCCCAAGCATGATTTGCTGCTTTCCTTATATATTGTTGAAATGGTGTTGAATTTCTGGTCTATATCATCAGTCAATGTCTTTTCCTGACTTTTGGCAAATTGATATCGTTTCTTTATGTCAGCCGCAAAAGCTTTTCTGGTAAGGGGGTCCTTCAATTTGCTAATGTCAAACCTTTTCTGTGTAGTTACAGTTGGTCCAGCCCTTCTTAGTTTCACTTTCAGTTTTGCTACTACTAAATGGTGATCACTTCCCACATCTGCACCTCTTCTTACCTTCACATCTTGTAATGCATGTCTCCATCTACCGTTAATCACGATGTGGTCTATCTGGTTTCTGTCCCGACCATTTGGTGATTCCCATGTTAATTTGTGAATTTCTTTATGTGGGAAAAGTGTTCCTCCAATGACCAGGTTGTTAATACTACAGAAACTTATTAATTTATCCCCATTTTCGTTTGCTGTTCCGCTGCCACATTTCCCCATTACTCTTTCATTATATGTTTTGTGTGTACCAGCTTTCGCATTGAGGTCTCCCATTACTATAATAAGATCATATCTAGGTGTGTCTTCCATTTCTTTCTGCAGTTGTTGATAGAATTCATCCTTGACCTCTTCATCGCTGTCATTCGTTGGTGCGTAGCATTGTATTATTGTAGTATTGGTGAATCTACCTCTCAATCTTAATCTTATCAGTCTGTTGTTGATGGGTTTCCATTCCATTAATGTCCTTTCTATTCCTTTCTGTAGAATAATGGCTACACCTTCATTGTGCTGTCCATCCTCTCTTCCAGAGTAAAGTACTGTCACTCCTGTTGCTGTTTTAACTTTTCCTGCCCCTGTCCATCTGTTCTCGCTTATCCCTAGTGTAGCAAAGTTCATTTTGCAGGGGAGGTTATGACGGTATCCTAACAAAGAATGAAATCCGTGTATGTATGAACCGTGTGAGGTCAAGCCATGTAGGCCCCTGACTCTATAAATGATGATGATGAATTATGTGCAGGGAACCTAACGCTACCTCCCTAGATCTCACACGGTCACTCTTGTGGCTCTAGTGTATGGTGTATGATGTACCTAGTGTCTAGGGGAGAAATGAAATGATGGTACACAACACAAAAACACTTTAAGTTACTATGAGGAAGTGAATAAAACTTGTGGTTAAGTTTTTCTTTAAAATAATTTTTTTGTACAATTTATTTTGCCTGTCCAATCATATTGTTTGGACACGTCTTTGAAAATGAGGACAAGATAGTTTACATAAAAGATTAACTAAAATTGTGTGGACAATCTGCCCAAATACTACAATGTTATTATATGTATTTCCTATTTGAATGTTCACAGCTTAAATTTATTCCTCTAAGAGAGAGAGAGTCACTGTGAATGAGGGGCTGTAATGTCATCATACCCCACAAAAGTCCTGAGTATGTCTTGAATTACCAAGGTTTATTTAAACCGAAACTGTCAGATGTACCCAGGTCCTTAACATATCACCTGGGGTTTCCCGTTGAAAGATAAGATATTGTGTAGTTGCAGAAATATCGATATCACGTCACACACCCAAGCTCCTGCTGTTATCTCTTGACAGCATATGTAAAGTGTAGGAGACTTCTTGGCGTAATCGTCACTCCTCAGGTTTCCTGTCACCAGCTGGCAACAGGAAACGAAACCTCTGCAACAAAAGGACACCCTGGCCTTTTACATCTGATCACTTATTCTTTTATTTACTTTCATACGTGGGTATGGGGTCAGCCTCGCGTGCATTTCAGGTGCACTCATCCCCTAATTTCTCATGACTCCCACCTTGCTCTGACCACCCCTCAGGTCCCTATGGCAGATACGCCACTGTACGTTTACATAGTTTCCCTCAATAATATAATGTGGGGTAACCACATTTCCTTTTATATATTTTTCTCATCTTTTTCTTTTTTAATATGAATGCTTCAGGCATGTTGAACAGTGTTCATTGAACACAGAGGCTTACTAATATGCTCTAATACAATAATATTCAAACATAATCATGACAACATACATTAGTTAGATACATTTCAACGTGAGGACTCAACAATGTCTGCTCCTGGCACGTCCTTCACTTTTTCCCAATAGCAGTATCTAACTTTGGTAATGGGATTAAACATATTAAATTCATAAAGCCTCCTTACCACAAATCAAGAAATATAAACAAATGACGCTGACTTTGCAAAGAAATGGCCTCAGTTTCCTCTGCTCCGTCCAGACTGTGAAATACTCATATAGTTATTGACTTTACTTTTAAATTTATCACAGCTGTTCTCAGCGTATCTGAATCAAAAATACAGTTCAATTGGCAATGAATAGTGAAAGCTTTTTGCTAATATTTAGTAGCACTGGCCAATCGAAAGCTTGCGACTACCAGAATTCAAATGCAGTTTTTGAAAACCAAAAATAATTCCAAACATACTCTGCGTCTGGTAGTCGATTGGCCAGTCCGCTTTAGTTATGCCAATGCAAAACGATGTTAGTTTTTGGTAACAATTTTCCTACCGCTCCCCTCTCTTTCTATACTCTTGTTACCCAAGCTAATTTGAATTTCCTCAATGCCTCTCTTCTAAGCCGGTGTCCCCACTAACGTTATGAAAAAAAAACAAGCAGAAACAACAGTCCGTCTGGTCGTGCGTCCGTAGACATTTAGTATTTTCTCAACCATTTGGGTAATACTGGGACTATCATATTATTTAAAACAATTCTTGCTCAGTGAATTCTAAGCTATACTACCATATATTTTTTATGTTCAGTTTCATTATGGTTTTAGATTTTCAATTTTGTCACCAGTGATCGTCAAATAAATATTTTACACAAGACGGCCATCTTCCCCTCTCGCTATCTCGCCAGCATGTATTTTTTCAAATAACTAACTTGTTTTTGTGACGTCAGAAACATTACCGCGAGGAGGCAATAAAATTGTCTGCGTGTTTTGCCTCTCTTGGTTTTGTCACCACGTGTATATATGCATGGCAGAATGTGTCAGGCTAAGCGGGGTTGTGCATGGCGCGTTAAGAATTGGCGTTAATAATTTGTATTGTATCGTGTAACACTACCAAAAAATGTAAGGATTACTACTAAATTTCCGTTAAAGTTGACAGAATACGTTAATTCAGATAGTTATTTTGCGGCACACTTCCTCAAAATCGTTAATTATAAGTCTTGGCTGCAAAATGTATGCAGCAGATCTGGTAAAATGTTAGTAGTACGTTTTCGAAACCGAAACTAAAACGCGTGTTAGATTTTTACCGTGGAATCGTTCTATAGGCTTTAGCACTGCACAAAAGGCAGCGTTGCTGGCGTGTGAGAGCATCACCGTCAGACACAATAGGGCTGGTTATATTTATTATCATTTTATGACTAAAATCTTACTGAAATGAGCGATTATTCTCGCAGATTTTACTACACACCTCCCATCCTAAAACATGCAATCATTAATCTGCGAGATAACTTAGCTCCATGAAGTCTTACGCGTTTTTCTGATCTTCATCATAAGGATGTCTGCTCAAAAAGTCTGCACCTACGTTCCGAGGGCCGGGAATGTATTCTATCAGAAATGAGTATGGCTGCAATAACAAGGACCATCTCAATAATCTGGAATTTACATGCTTGGCCTGTGACATGCCGTTTGGACCACAAATGTCCTGCCATATAAATAAATCTGGAATTTTTTTATCGCCCATATCAAAGCCAGACATTCTTTTTCACTTGTTGAATAATTTTTTTCCGCCTTGTTCAACTTGCGGCTTGCGTAAGCGACTGGGTTCAATTCCCCCTTCTGTGAGGAGGACCTTTGCAACAATGTAGCGCCTAGGCCCACATTGCTGGCGTCACTTCTCACGATAAACTCTTGATTCAAGTCAGGCTATTGCATTACTGGCCTGCTTGTAAGTTTCTCTTTTAACTCCTGGTAAGCCAATTCACACTGTGCTGACCAATTTATTGTATCTGGTTGACCTTTGCGAGTTAAATCCGTCAGAGGAGCACATATAGAGTTAAAATTTTTGATGTACTTTTGGGAACAAGAGAAAGAGGACACCTTGGTGGACAGAGGAAGTCAAAGAGAAAATAAGAGAGAAGAAAATGGCATGGAAACAATATTTAGGAGCTAAAAACACAGCAGGACAAATAGAGAAATATAGAGAATATGTGATACTCAGAACAGAAGCAAAGAACAAGGTGCTAGCAGCAAAACAGAAGTCCTGGGAAGAATTTGGAGAAAAGCTAGAAAAGGATGCGCAAGAAAACCAGAAATTGTTCTATAAGACCCTAAAGAACATGAGGAAGGAAAAACAATGCCCTCTTAAATTTAGAAAGGACAAGCAAGGCAAATTGCTTACTGCCCCGAAGGAAGTAATGGAAAGATGGAAAGAATATTTCTCAGTACTCCTTGATGATGAGCAAGGTAGAGCATCAGAAATGATAACCACTAGCACAGAAGAGGATACAAATGGTGATGAAGATGACATAAAGATGGAAGAACTGAAGGCAGCACTGGAGAAAATCAAGATGGGCAAAGCAGCAGGGCATGATGGTATAACACCAGAAATGGTTAAGTACATGGGAGCATCAGGCGACCTATTACTCCTAAGGGTCCTACAGGCAGCATGGTGCAACAAGACCATACCAAAGGATTGGGAGATTGCCATCATAACACCAATTTTCAAAAAGGGTGACAATCGACAATGTGGAAACCACAGAGGCATATCCCTTCTCAGTCTCCCTGGTAAAATCTACTCTAGAATCCTAGAGCAGAGACTCCGATGCCTAGAAGAGCCACAATTGGATGAAGCCCAGTGCGGATTCCGAGCAAACCGAAGTACTCAAGACCTAATCTTCACACTCAGGCAGCTGAGTGAAAAGGCCCTTGAGTATAAGAGTGAGATCCATCTTTGTTTCATAGATCTGGAAAAGGCGTTTGACAGGGTCCCATGGAGCAAACTTTGGGACTGTTTGGCAAGGAAGAACATTCCAGCACCTCTGATTCATGCTATACAGAGCTTCTACAAGTCTTGCAGAAATTATGTGAGGACAGCAAACTAAGTCAGAAGAGTTCAGGACCACCACTGGTGTAAGACAAGGCGATATCCTGTCACCTTATCTTTTCATACTCCTCATGGACGATGTCATCAAGGCATGTAAGGAGAACAAGAAAGTATTCAGTGGGGTACTGGAAGATGAGACAGGTCTGTATTTCAGAGCTGGCATTTGCTGATGATGTTGTCCTGATTGCTAAATCAGAGACACATCTCCAATCCAACCTGCAAGTCTGGAAGGAAGAGCTGGAGAAGAGAGGGATGGTCATAAGCAGCTCTAAAACAAAATCCATGGTGATATTACGAGAAGAAAGAAAACATCAGATTAAGTTGGGAGAACAGGTCCTGGAGCAGGTCGACCACTTTAAATATCTCGGAGCTATTATAGACCGAAAGGGGGGCATCAAAGAAGAGTTGGCCACTCGAAAAGCAGCTGCTGGGAGACTTTATCAGGCCATAAATCGAGGATTCCTCAGCAAGAAAGAGGTTGGTAGAAAACGAAGATGGCTGTATACCGCTCCACCTATGTCCCAGTCTTGACATATGGATGCGAGTCATGGGCAATGACTACAACCCACAAAAGCCAGATTCAAACCTCAGAAATGAGGTATCTGAGGAAGGTGGTTGAAGTAACAAGAAGAGACATGGTCCGCAACCAGACGATACGTCAAGGCCTAAAATCCCACCCGCTGCAGACCCAAATAGAACAGTCCCAACTAAGATGGTTTGGCCATGTCTGCAGAATGGGAGAAGATCGGCTACCACGACAAGCATGGGAAACAAAGAGCCAGGGATCCAGACCTCCAGAACGACCCAGAGTCCGCTGGGAGGACAACATTAGACAATCTTTGAAGGACCGAGGACTAGAATGGAACCAGGCCAGGAAGAAGACAGCCGATAGGATAGTCTGGCGCTCTCTCTTCCAAACCTCTACACCTCACGGTAGAAGAGGAACGACTAAGTAAGTAAGTAAGATGTACTTTTGGTAGAAACCACACAACGACACGAAAGATCGCACATCTTTCTTTGTTTGTGGCCTAGGGGCTCTTTTCAGTTTCTCCAAATTCTTGGGATCAGGGGTCATGCTACCCTGGTGTACAGTGTGTCCCAAGAATTCCAACTCTTTACAACCAATACAACATTTTGTTGGCCTAGCGGTTAAGTTAGCCTCTCTGAGTCTATCAAACAGCATATTCAAAGAGGTAACGTGTTCCTCAAATGTTTCCGTAGCAATGAGGATATCGTCCATAAAATTCGAAATACATGGATTTTTCAGGGGATCCAATAATTTTCGCATCATCCTTGAAAAAACACACTCGGGGCATTTTTTCAACCCAAACGGTAACATGTGAACTCATAATGACCTTCCGAGGTGCTAAATGCTAAATAAGGTCGAACCTCAGGCTTTACTGGAATTTGGTAATAGCCTTTGCTAAGATCCACCTTAGAAAAATATTTTGCCTTGTTCAGCCTGGCAAATAGTTAAGTAGTATCAGGTAATGGATCCACCTGACCTTCTGTGACAGCATTCAGTTTCCTGTAATCTATGCACAGTCTATGTTCTCCCGATGGTTTCCGCAACAAAAACCACACAGGAACTATAAGGAGACTCACTGTGAGAAATAATCCCTTCTTGTAACAAATAATCAATCTCCTCTTTCAAAGCTTTTTCCTTAGCGAAAGGAATAGAATAGGGCCTCATACAGATAGATGCTGGGTCTAGTAGTTTCATATCATATTCCAACAAATTGGTGTGCCCAGGTTTATCCGTTAACACATCTGTATGTTTCTCAAGGACCTGTTGAACCTTCTCCCTCTGTCCTTTTGTCAGGTGATTACTGATCTTCACCTGGGCAAACGTTTCACTGGGTTTCAGTGGATATTCGAATGAGGAGAGAGGGTCATTTTTCATTTCGGTTGCAATAGACAAGGAATAGGTGTGTTCCTTCCTGGATTTGTCTGTCCAGATATTTCTTCAAAAGGTTCACATGATAGACTTTTTCCTTTCTCTTTTTGTCTATCTTATAATTTGTTCTGGATACCTTTTCCAAAACTGTGTAAGGCCCTTGCCATCCGATCTGAAGTTTATTGTTGCTGCCTGGCAATAGAAGAAGTACCTTCTCCCCTACAGCAAGTTCCCTATCCTTAGCTTTTTTATTATAGTAAGCCGCATGCTTTTTCCTGGCTTGTCTCAAATTATCATTTGCTAGTTTTTAAACGAGTGGTCAGTTCGTTCACATATTGATATGATGAGGTAACAGTCTCCTCTGCCTTCTCATCTGTCCAGGTCCTTAACAAATTACATACTTACTTACTTACTCGTTCCTCTTCTACCGTGAAGTGTAGAGGTTTGGAAGAGAGAGCGCTAGACTATTCTATCAGCTGTCTTCTTCCTGGCCTGGTTCCATTCTAGTCCTCGGTCCTTCAAAGATTGTCTAATGTTGTCCTCCCAGCGGACTCTGGGTCGTCCTGGAGGTCTGGATCCCTGGCTCTTTGTTTCCCATGCTTGTCGTGGTAGCCGATCTTCTCCCATTCTGCAGACATGGCCAAACCATCTTAGTTGGGACTGTTCTATTTGGGTCTGCAGCGGGTGGGATTTTAGGCCTTGACGTATCGTCTGGTTGCGGACCATGTCTCTTCTTGTTACTTCAACCACCTTCCTCAGATACCTCATTTCTGAGGTTTGGATCTGGTTTTTGTGGGTTGTAATCATTGCCCATGACTCGCATCCATATGTCAAGACTGGGACATAGGTGGAGCGGTATACAGCCATCTTCGTTTTCTTACCAACCTCTTTCTTGCTGAGGAATCCTCGATTTATGGCCTGATAAAGTCTCCCAGCCTCTGCTTTTCGAGTGGCCAACTCTTCTTTGATGCCCCCCTTTCGGTCTATAATAGTTCCGAGATATTTAAAGTGGTCGACCTGCTCCAGGACCTGTTCTACTAACTTAATCTGAAGTTTTCTTTCTTCTCGTGATATCACCATGGATTTTGTTTTAGAGCTGCTTATGACCCTCCCTCTCTTCTCCAGCTCTTTCTTCCAGACTTGCAGGTTGGATTGGAGATGTGTCTCTGATTTAGCAATCAGGACAACATCATCAGCAAATGCTAGCTCTGAAATACAGACCTGTCTCATCTTCCAGTACCCCACTGAATACTTTCTTGTTCTCTCCTTACATGCCTTGATGACATCGTCCACGAGGAGTATGAAAAGATAAGGTGACAGGATATCGCCTTGTCTTACACCAGTGGTGGTCCTGAACTCTTCTGACTTATAGTTTGCTGTCCTCACATAATTTCTGCAAGACTTGTAGAAGCTCTGTATAGCATGAATCAGAGGTGCTGGAATGTTCTTCCTTGCCAAACAGTCCCAAAGTTTGCTCCAGGGGACCCTGAAAACAAATTACATGTGGTCTTTTAATTTTTCTGACATATTATTCCGGGCACCTGTCAGGTCCTTTACATTAGAAGCTTTGTTTTGCGGACGTTTCTTCCTTGTGTCATCACACAGGAATCTACCACTACCGATTCTTTTCCTGGGGTTTTCTCCCTACTTTAAGTTCATTGTGAGAGATCTTCTCTCTTTTATCTTCCTCCAGTTTACATAAGTCCGACCGAGGGATCGTCGGCTTATTCTGGGGTATAACAGTTCTTTGTACTCTCTGCATAGTGGCCATTGTAAAACATTCGAGTGAAGACTGTCTGTGAAAAGGGGGTTCCCAATCCCCTTGGTCCACATTATTATAATTATTTTTCTTTCCAGGCCTAAGTTTGCCCCGTGGCGTGTCTAGGTCCGGATTCATTTTCCCACGTGTGGGTGTTCCCTCTTTATTTTCTGGCCCAGGTTTGCCATAATGCTTCTCTTGCATTTGGTTATTATTTTTCCACCCTGTGGAACTTTTCTTGCTTCACTGTTCGCAGTCCTCGACAAATTTTCAACTTCTCCGGGCCAGAAATATCCAACAGATGTTCTTTGGCATGTGGTACCTATCTTCTGGTGTTCGCCATCTAGAACATGTGTTTGTCTCATAACTCGTGCCCTGTATTTCGATGGCACTACTACCTGTCCACACCCGGATAATCCTGCTTTATCCGCCCTGCAAAGCAGTCCATCGTCCAAATAGAAGTCTCCTTTCCTAGGAGGGGTATGGAGATTTTGGAGTTTCTCAAAACACTGCTTCAGTGACCTATCTTCAGCCTGTGCTTTCTCCACTGTTTATGAGACATTGTTTTTGGTGGTTCCTCCTCTTTTCTAGGAGTCGACCTGACCTGAAGCGTGACCATTACTACAGGTTTCCTTCTACAATTTTCGGTGTTATGGTTGTCCATCCTACACCGGCTACAATATAATCTACTTTGATGAAAAGGTTTTCTTTCATCATTCTTTCTGTCATTGAAATGTGAGGTTTTATTTTTAAACTCATTCCAAGGCCTATCAAAGTTCTGCTTATTTCTGTTGTCATATTTATTATGGTTTTGAGGAGCCTTATACTGATCTACTGGTTTTTTCTTGATACCAGCTACCTCTGCCTGGGCTGCCTGATACCTCTCAGCGACATTTATGATCTCACCCAGCCTCTCCGCGCCCTGTTCCATGAGAAATTTTCTCATGTCTGGAGCCATGGACTCTCTCATCTGTTCAATGAGTATCATCTCTTTGAGATCTTGGGTTTTCCCCAAAGAAGCCCATTTCTCCATATACGTCTCCAACCGGGCGGAGAACTGGTGATAGGTCTCACCCGACAGTAGCCTGGCATTCCTAAATTTCTTTCTATAAAACGCTCCGTTTTTTTTTCGTATCTTAACAGAAGAGCCTGCTTCAACATGTCATAGTTGTCTTGGTCATCCCTGCTCATTTTGGAAAACACTTCATAAGCTGTTCCCCGAAGGCCCTGAGACAACTTTACACCCCATTTTTCTCTTTCTAACCCATAAGTAGTGGCTAATATTTCGTATCTGCTTAAATACGACTCAATGTCATCATCCTTTTCCACAAAGTAATCTAAATGGAACCCCATGGCTGATGAGGAGGTCCCCTGGCTTGCAGCTGAGTCGGAAGTGGAGGGGCTAGTTCCATTTTCAGGACCATGGCCTTGCAGCTCTAACTCCCTTAGTCGTATCTCATGTTCTCTTTGTAATCTTTTATCTTCCCTTTCCGCCTCCAATCTCCTTTCTTCTTTCTCTCGTTCCGCCTCCCTCTGTAGACGTTTTTCTTCTCTTTCTGCCTCAAGTTTCTTTGCCTCAGCCTCAAGTTTCTTTGCCTCAGCCTCAAGTTTCTTTTCCTCCAACTGCAGCCTCTTAATCTCAGCCTCCCTATCAGCCTCTAATTTCTTAGTCTCCCTATCAGCCTCTAATTTCTTAGTCTCCCTAGCATCTTCTAATTGCATTTTCCTTTCCTCAGCTAACCTATGTTCTTCCCTAGTAATAAATTTATCACATTCTGAGGTGACATAGTCAATTAAGATTTGACCCTCCATATTCATTTCTTTTGCAGTCTGAACAGCCGCAGATCGAAACTTGGCCAGATCTGCCATTCTGATAAATTCTAAATGTTCTAACAAAGTTTCTAAATAAGTATATTTTTATCTAATTAATTCTGGGTTCTGACAATTCCTTGACTTCCCAAATCTTGGGCAATAATGATTATGGGGATTCCCTGGGACAATAGAATGTTGTTTATGCTAAGACCCAGACCCCAATGTATGTAGTACTAGGAGAAATTCAAATGCCCGGACAAGCCTACAAATTTATGTAGCAAAGTTAGATTTTGCTGGGGAGGTTATGATGGTATCCTAAAAGAATGAAATCCGTGTAGGTATTAACCGTGTGAGGTCAAGCACATGTAGGCCCCTGACTCTATACATGATGATGATGAATTATGTGCAGGGAACCTAATGCTACCTCCCTAGATCTCACACGGTCACTATTTTGGCTCTAGTGTATGGTGTATGATGTACCTAGTGTCTAGGGGAGAAATGAAATGATGGTACACAACACAAAAACACTAAGTTTCTATGAGGAAGTGAATAAAACCTGTGGTTAAGTTTTTCTTTAAATTAATTTTTTTTTTGTACAATTTATTTTGCCTGTCCAGTCATATCGTTTGGACAGGTCTTTGAAAATGAGGACAAGATAGTTTACATAAAAAATTAACTAAAATTGTGTGGACAATCTGCCCAAATAACTACAATGTTAATATAGACTATGTCTTTCCTGTTGGAATGTTCACAGTTTACATTATATTCTTCTACGAGGGAGAGTCACTGTGTATGAGGGGCTGTAATGTCATCATACCCCACAAAAGTCCTGAGTATGACTTGAAAAACCAAGGTTTATTTAAACCGAAACTGTCAGATGTACCCAGGTCCTTAACATATCACCTGGGGTTTCTTGTTGAAAGATAAGATATTGTGTAGTTGCAGAAATATCGATATCACGTCACACGCCCAAGCTCCTGCTGTTATCTCTTGACAGCATACGTAAAGTGTAGGAAACTTCTTGGCGTTATCGTCACTCCTCAGGTTTCCTGTCACCAGCTGGCAACAGGAAAAGAAACCTCTGCAACAAAAGGACACCCTGGCCTTTTACATCTGATCACTTATTCTTTTATTTAATTTCATACGTGGGTATGGGGTCAGCCTCGCGTGCATTTCAGGTGCACTCATCCCCTAATTTTTCATGACTCCCACCTTGCTGTGACCACCCCTCAGGTCCCTATGGCAGATACGCCACTGTACGTTTACATAGTTTCCCTCAATAATATAATGTGGGGTAACCACATTTCCTTTTATATATTTTTCTCATCTTTTTCTTTTTAAATATAAATGCTTCAGGCATGTTGAACAGTGTTCATGGAACACGGAGGCTTACTAATATACTCTAATACAATAATATTCAAACATAATCATGACAACATACATTAGTTAGATACATTTCAACGTGAGGACTCAACAATGTCTGCTCCCGGCACGTCCTTCACTTTTTCCCAATAGCAGTATCTAACTTTGGTACGGGGATTAAACATATTAAATTCATAAAGCATTCTTACCACAAATCAAGAAATATAAACAAATGACGCTGACTTTGCAAAGAAATGGCCTCAGTTTCCTCTGCTCCGTCCAGACTGTGAAATACTCATATAGTTATTTAATTTACTTTTTAAATTTATCACAGCTGTTCTCATCGTATCTGAATAAAAAATACAGTTCAACTGGCAATGAATAGTGAAAGCTTTTTGCTAATATTTAGTAGCACTGGCCAATCGAAAGCTTGCGACTACCAGAATTCAAATGCAGTTTTTTTTTTTTTAAACAAAAATAATTCCAAACATACTCTGCGTCTGGTAGTCGATTGGCCAGTCCGCTTTAGTTATGCCAATGCAAAACGATGTTAGTTTTTGGTAACAATTTTCCTACCGCTCCCCTCTCCTTCTATACTCTTGTTACCCACGCTAATTTGAATTTCCTCAATGCCTCTCTTCTAAGACGGTGTCCCCACTAACGTTATGAAAAAAACAAGCAGGAACAACAGTCCGTCTGGTCGTGCGTCCGTAGACATTTAGTATTTTCTCAACAATTTGGGTAATACTGGGACTATCATATTATTTAAAACACATTCTTGCTCAGTGAATTCTAAGCTATACTACCATATATTTTTTATGTTCAGTTTCATTATGGTTTTAGATTTTCAATTTTGTCACCTGTCATCGTCAAATAAATATTTTACACAAGACGGCCATCTTCCCCTCTCGCTATCTCGCCAGCATGTATTTTTCAAATAACTAACTTGTTTTTGTGACGTCAGAAACATTACCGCGAGGAGGCAATAAAATTGTCTGCGTGTTTTGCCTCTGTTGACTTTTTTTTTCAGCGTGTATATATGCATGGCGGACTATCAAGCGAAGCGGGGTGTTGGCGTGGCGGGTTAAGAATTGGCGTTAATAATTTGTATTGTATCGTGTAACACTACCAAAAAATGTAAGGATTACTACTTATTACCAGCGTTAAAGTTGACAGAATACGTTAATTCAGATAGTTATTTTGCGGCACACTTCCGAAAAATCGTTAATTATAAGTCTAGGCTGCAAAATGTATGCAGCAGATCTGGCAAAATGTTAAATGTTGGTAGTACGTTTTCGAAACCGAAACTAAAACGCGTGTTAGATTTTTACCGTGGAATCGTTCTATAGGCTTTAGCACTGCACAAAAGGCAGCGTTGCTGGCGTCGAAGATGCCAACCGTCAGACACATGCGGGCTAGGTTATTTATTATCATTTTATGACTAAAATCTTACTGAAATGAGCGATTATTCTCGCAGATTTAACTACAGGGGTCTACGTAAAGAGAAGATATGAGATTATCAAAAGCCAGGAAAGAACAGAGACTGATGATGTTGACCAGAGATTCAACACCATCTCAACAATATACAAGGAAAGCAGCAAGTTATGCTTGGGATTCCAGGAAAGAAAGAGCCAAGACTGGATAACACCAGATACGCTAAACACAATAGCGAAGAGAAAGGAAATGAAAAGAAAGAAAACAGAAGCTAAGTCTCCCAGGTTAAAGGCAAAATATAGTGAACAGTACAGTCAGCTGGACAAGGAAGTTAAACGTCAAACCCGTGCTAACAAAAGGACATTTCTGGATGACCTTGCAAGACAAGCAGAAGAGGCAGCACTGAGAAATGAACAAAGCACAGTATACAAAATAACTAAAATCATCAGTGGAAAACGAGGTGCAAACAATATTACATTAGTAAGAGATAAGCAAACCTATGGCAAGGCACAAGCAAAGAAACAAAGTTACAACTGATCAGAGCATGTATATTCCCAGTAGCAACATACGGCTGCGAGACTTGCACACTCAATAAAACAGTTGCAAAAAAGATTACATCATTCGAAATGAAATGCTACAGAAGGATGTTGAGAATACCCTGGACAGAAAAAAAGACCAACAGAAAGGTACTGCACTCACTAAACGTACAGGAACATTGGCTCCTAAATACCATCGCAATAAGGAAGCTGAAATTTTTCGGTCATATAAAAAGACATAATAGTCTGGAAAAAACAGTGATGGAAGGCATGGTCCCCGGAAAAAGGGGAAGGGGTCGACCTAGACGACGGTGGACCCAGGACATCACAGAGAGTCTGAACTTGTCTTTGGCTGATGCAGGTCGACTTGCCCAGAATCGTGATGCGTTCAGAGCAGCTGTAATGGAGACAACGTTCTGGAAAGAATACGTCACATGATGATGAAGAGATAAGCACGGAAATCTCATCACGACAGTAGAGGGACAGGAAACAAGATGGGCAGAGCATTTCAGAGAAACTCTGAATAACGAACCACCAGAGACACAATTGAATGTTTCTGAGGCTGAAAATGATCTATGGCACTTATAACTGATCGGAAATATGTGAGGGACAATGTGTAGACTTTAACACTATCCATTTATGGCTACGATGATTGTGGCAGTTTTGTTTAGCTTTTTAGGAGGGGCAAGCCGGTGTCTTAGCTTGAAGTTGGTTGAAAATGTCCGGAGAAAACTGAGATATGGATTTTCTATCCATTCTTTATTTTGTATATATGCCTTCTGCTCCATTTTTCGCTGCTCTTATCGTATGTATGCATGTTTATTCAGTGGTTGAGTACGTATTTGTAAAGTATTCCATAACCATATACTTCCTTTTTCAGTAGTGATTTTGATGCCTTTTTTCCCATTACTTCTGGTGTATTGTCGATCAAGCCAGATGAACTTGTCCTCCTCAGTGGTGATAACACGCTTCTCATCTTTAGCTTTCTGCTTTTGTCTGTGCAAGGTCTAGTATAAAAGGGGCTAATCCGTTTGCT
The DNA here is from genome assembly GCA_024509875.1 of Oreohelix idahoensis. Lineage (NCBI taxonomy): Eukaryota > Metazoa > Mollusca > Gastropoda > Stylommatophora > Oreohelicidae > Oreohelix > Oreohelix idahoensis. Next base: position 824,427 of record JAMPIV010005294.1, on the reverse strand, counting down.
TTTTGTGCAAAGCAACATCCATGGAGTCAACCCTGGTCACATCCTTCCGTGAATAAACATAAGAGACTACGCAGTACTGCAACAGACAGAAACATTGTAAAGTCCCACATGCCACACACTACTACTCCTCCTCTTACTACTACTACTCGTACTACTATTACTACTACTACTAACACTCCTACTACTACTACTACTACTACTGCTACTGCTGCTGCTACTACTACTGTTACTGCTACTACTACTGCTACGACTACTACTACTAAAACCTTGGCGCTAAGCCAAGAATTTGATTAGTGAATTTTGGACGTTTTTTGAAGTCGTGTCGCCACTTTGAGCGTTTTTTTTTTTAAATGAAATGTTTGGCTCGCACTGGGGAGTGTTTGTGCTTCTGTAATGAAGTTTATGAATTCCTAAGAACAACATCTGCCCGGTACCACCACTACAATCTCCCTGTGAGTGATAAAAGTCTTGCCACCCCATATCCCCATGGGCCTCCTGCATATTGTGATTTGACGGAAATGGTGTCTGGCAAAGCCGATATCCGGAAACTGGATCTCTGATCTAATATTGAAGTTCCCCCAGTTTGTGCAGCAGTCCCGAAATGGATTGAAAACAAGATACGCTTTGTCGTAAATGTTTTGTTTGTAAGGATAATTTCCTTTAACAGGACCGTCTCATGTTCAGAAGTCGCCTCGAATGTTCTGGACATGTGCTACTCAAGTTAATCCATCGCTTACGTTTATCTTTCTATGGGCAAAGCTCGTTCTAAAGTTGCTGTCCTTCCATTTTTTAAAATCACAGACCAGTTTATTTTGATTAGGAAACGATGGCACATTCATAAATTATTGAATTAAGAGTAATGGTTCTCTTAGTTAGAACAAGTGCTCACTCCACATGGGTTATAATTTCGTGTTTGTATGAAGATCAGCCTTTTTTTCAAAACAAAGGGTGGATCGGAGTGACTAAGAGGTATGACGTCCGTATCTAATTCTAAAGGTATCAGGTTCGCTCCCTGACAGGGAAAATAGTTGATGGAAATTTTTGGACTGCACTTTTGTGTAGGTTTCCATTTGCATTTTTACTAACAGACATGGTTTTATTTATTTATTGCTTCCTGTGCTGCCAATGATAACTGTTTTTCCATTTCCTTTTCACTGGGTTTTCGCATTTAAGAAATGACTTATACTGCTGTTGAAAGCCTTACTTTCAACAGCACCTTTATGTTTTTTCGTTTTCACGTGGTTGACTACGTCTGACCGACCACCATGTGAAATGCAAAATTTAGAGCTGCATAAAGTACATTCCACATTTTCATCTACACGTTTAATGAAGGGAAATTCTCTTGTAATGTTATCATTTATACTGCACTTACGTTTCGGCATTATGCGGATGAAAAACGATAAAAATACTGTATAATAATGCTAATACGCATTAAATCATTTGGTAGATGCTCACTGAACACTGTTTTGGTCGACTTTCGAATTTTTGTTCGAGATTCAAACCGAGGGTCCACTGTAACCGGAAATTGATAAAGTAACACTACTAAAACACAGAATAAAATCCGTTACCCAAAGATTTTTTTTTCAGGAAGGACCCTTAAAAAGCGGGACATTTGGAATAAATTCGGGACACCGGGACATTTTATTAAAAAACGGGACTCCCGGGAAAAACGGGACGAATGGGAACCCTAAGATAGGGTGCAAAAGAATACATTGGAGGGATGGTTTCTGTTGCTATTAGTTTTAAGTTTAACATCATGCGGTGGCTACCCCTATGCAAAGCCTCACATTTTCGCCTTTAAAGACAATATTTTTTACAGGATGGAGTAACCCTGCATCATATTATATTCCTTTTTACGACTTGCCTGAGGAAATACAATATTTGTAAAGCAGAAATGTGAAACAAAAAGGGTGCAGTGCCTGTTCGTCCACAATGATAAAGTAAATATTTTCGTTCGTTCGATCGTTCGTCTAGTAGCGTTCTCATAATAGAAAATATCTTGGAAGCTGAAGTCCAGTATTAGCATTTCTACGTTTTTTTAACGGAGCTCGTTTTTTAATTTATTTATTTATAATTCCCGTTGTATTATTCATTAAAGCCGTTCATAACAGTTGGCAGTACATCTGGCATTCTGTATTCACTTTTAAACTTTGATGATGATATCATAAATCTCGATCAGCGATTTTCTGAACAATTCTCCGAGATATATGAGATATAGAGGCAGTTCTACTGCTTATTATTTGTACATTTCCCTGCAAAAACCTAAAACATTGCTAACATAAACCCTGTAATCTGCACCAAAATCAGCAAACTGATCCGCAAGCCTAGATTTAAACTAGCCGTTCGCCAAGCATCTCGTGCTTACAAGTCACGTGACTGGAAATCCCAACGGATAGCGGTAAAGTGGCGATAATAATTCCGTTAAGAGAACTTCCTACAGCAAATATCTCGTTCGTTGACCGCGCAGTGCCATCCAGATCAGTTGGTATTAACCAGAATCAGCGATTTATCAGCAGTTTTCAATCTTGATGGTTTTTCTCGGTAACTGGGCTTGATTCTTCTTTGCATGTTTTCTCTTGCTGGGGGTCAGTTGATGGCTTTCAGTGAGTCACTCCAAAAGTTGACGGTGAGCGAAAAATGCCGGGGATTTAGCACTCACCCAGGCTTTTATAGATAGTTGTAAATTATCATTAAAACATCGTTGTTCGCGAGGCCCGCTCCGTTCAACCTAGGCATAAATTCCGTCCTTGAATTAGGGTGCATGCTCAAATATAAAAGCCCTTGAGATTTGGTGTATCGTTATACTTCGGATTTTATGCCGATTATATCGTTTGGGCTGGTAATAATTCTGATCTTTAGATTTATAGAAAATGAGTTTTGTTAAGCTCAATTCGGAATACCAATACAGTTGTACTCCAGCTTTTAGTTTCGTGTTTGATTTGCCAGTTTGACTTTTTCTTAGTAACATAGATAGCTGTCTAATTTTTAAATGGGGATCGAAGTGGCTAAGATGTATGGCGTCCGTTTCTAATTCTAAAGGTACCGGGTTCGGTTCCCAGTGCAGGAAATATATTTGATGGACATTTTTTCAGGACCAGTGTGTCCTAATGATGTCATATTCCCCCCTGATCTCATTGATAGGGAGATCGGATTCGGAGAAGGGCAAAAAAATATGAGGTCCCATGTGCAAGTTGCGCACGTTAAAAATCCCTCGGTTGTTGGAAATCGTAAAGAGTAGGCCATACGGCCGCTGTCCTGGCAAAAGTTACAAGTTAGGAAAACCTACTCACCACAAAATATTTATAGAATGTGTGATTCCTGTAGACACACATTGGAATCCTCGCGGGTGCTACGGAGTTCGTGCACTGTGCTGAGATTCTCCCTGTGCGTTCTAAGGGAATAATCGGGGCACTGATGGAGTTGTCCGTGTGCAATGAAGATGGTCCTTAAAAACCAAACCAAATAAATACAGATAACGAAAATGTACATGCCAAAAAAGATGAAATACAAACTGTCATTTTGCTAATGTTTTTCTTATATTCATGCATTTTAAAATTATTATTACCTCTTTAAAATATTTGTTGTGGCATATTGGAGTTTTGTATATGCTTAAATACTGTTTTTAGTATTTCTCTTGCGAATTGTTTTGCAAATATATCTAACCTGCAAATAAAGCTACGCTGTCCTTTACTACGTCATTCAGTGCCATCTTTTCCACTTCTACTCGAAAAGCTATATAGTTTGCTTTATTACAGTGAAAAGTTGCCTTTTCTGTACACTTTTTAAAATTACATGTGTTTTTTATGGTGATTTCAATTAAGTGTGATCTGAATTTGTATCACTCAGTATTACCAACTTTGCAGTAACAAGGCTGTGCGTTAATTTGCGCACGGGTTAATCCTTGTAACTTATTTGTGATTCAGTACGATTAGTAAACCTTGCGAAGTTCGCGTGTGACCAAAGCTACATTCAACAACATGAGGCAAATACTAAATCTAAACAATTCACTAACAAATTCAAACTGAGAATCATCAAATGCTATATATATATATTCCTCATTATTGTTGGTGTAGAAACATGGACAATGAACAAACAATTAGAAGAGCGAATCGAGGCCTTTGAAATGTGGAGATATAGAAGAATGGGGCACGTTTCCTGGAAAGATAAGAAAACAAATAAAGATGTTTTAGAAAACGTATGAATGAAACGACGATGAATGAGAAAGATCAGAATTATACAGCTAAAAGATTTTGGCCATGTAAAAAGACATAACACCTTACTGAATACCATAATAGCCGGAAGAGTTAAAGGCAAACGTGCAAGTGCAAGATAGCGCTATAAGTGGGAAGATAACATCAGGGGATGGACACGAAAGATGAAGGCAAACGTGCAAGTGCAAGATAGCGCTATAAGTGGGAAGATAACATCACGAGATGGACAGGAAAGTTGAAGGCAAACGTGCAAGTGCAAGATAGCGCTATAAGTGGGAAGATAACATCACGAGATGGACAGGAAAGTTGAAGGCAAACGTGCAAGTGCAAGATAGCGCTATAGGTGGGAAGATAACATCAAAGATGGACAGGAATGTTGAAGGCAAACTTGCAAGTGCAAGATAGCGCTATAAGTGGGAAGATAACATCACGAGATGGACAGGAAAGTTGAAGGCAAACGTGCAAGTGCAAGATAACGCTATAAGTGGGAAGATAACATCACGAGATGGACAGGAAAGTTGAAGGCAAACGTGCAAGTGCAAGATAGCGCTATAAGTGGGAAGATAACATCACGAGATGGACAGGAAAGTTGAAGGCAAACGTGCAAGTGCAAGATAGCGCTATAGGTGGGAAGATAACATCAAAGATGGACAGGAATGTTGAAGGCAAACTTGCAAGTGCAAGATAGCGCTATAAGTGGGAAGATAACATCACGAGATGGACAGGAAAGTTGAAGGCAAACGTGCAAGTGCAAGATAGCGCTATAAGTGGGAAGTTAACATCACGAGATGGACAGGAAAGTTGAAGGCAAAACGCTATAAGTGGGAAGATAACATCACGAGATGGACAGGAAAGTTGCAAAGTGCAAGATAGCGCTATAAGTGGGAAGATAACATCACGAGATGGACAGGAAAGTTGAAGGCAAACGTGCAAGTGCAAGATAGCGCTATAAGTGGGAAGATAACATCACGAGATGGACAGGAAAGTTGAAGGCAAACGTGCAAGTGCAAGATAGCGCTATAAGTGGGAAGATAACATCACGAGATGGACAGGAAAGTTGAAGGCAAACGTGCAAGTGCAAGATAGCGCTATAAGTGGGAAGATAACATCACGAGATGGACAGGAAAGTTGAAGGCAAACGTGAAAGTGCAAGATAGCGCTATAAGTGGGAAGATAACATCACGAGATGGACAGGAAAGTTGAAGGCAAACGTGCAAGTGCAAGATAGCGCTATAGGTGGGAAGATAACATCAAAGATGGACAGGAATGTTGAAGGCAAACTTGCAAGTGCAAGATAGCGCTTTAAGTGGGAAGATAACATCACGAGATGGACAGGAAAGTTGAAGGCAAACGTGCAAGTGCAAGATAGCGCTATAAGTGGGAAGATAACATCACGAGATGGACAGGAAAGTTGAAGGCAAACGTGCAAGTGCAAGATAGCGCTATAAGTGGGAAGATAACATCACGAGATGGACAGGAAAGCACCTATCAGAGTGCATTATCATGACCTTGGAGATCCCTTACAGCCGACCTGGAGATTGCAGCTGATAATGATGAGTCCTATAAGGTGTCTGAAGAGACAAATAAAGAATATAATTACTGAACCCTCATGCATTTCCAACAAGGCTACTAATATAAGGGTGCCTGGAACTGGCAGCCTCATCATGTAAAAACAGTTGCTACAGAAACCACCACGACACGAGTATTTCAATGCTTGGTACATGCTTCCTGCATGGGGACAAGCTATAATGGTGGCTCTGTGCTTCATAAGAATCGTACAGGAAAATGGCAATAAGGATTATAATGATTAGTTGGCTGTTTTCTGTGAAGTCTGATAGTAGTTCTCCTGGTTTGTCTGTTGCTGTGCCTTTCCAAATTATGACATGAGCGATGACATTACCCACTGTTAATAACCGTGCTGCTTATTCTCTTGTTAACTTATATATGTGATATTATTTTCATTTATATTTATAATTCAGCAGTAGATACTCATAACTTTTATTTCTTCTAACTCATTTATATTTGTTCCTTTAAAATATTATGTTCTAATTCACTCCGAATCAACAATTTTGAACTGCGAGAACTAGAAATGCCACGCCCCTTTTCAGGTTGGTGTTTATCCCTCTAGTTCTCAATGATTGCGTAGCAAGTGATGTTAAATCGTTGTTTGGCACTGTGACTGTCACTGGGCTTTTGTAAAAAGCAAAAATTGTATTGAATTTTGTAAACAAACCTTTAATGACAGGTTCTTTCTCATCAACATCATCATCGTCATTTTCCTTTTAGTTCCTTATGGAGCATGGAGATACCCACATCTGGTCGCCTTGCAGGTAGCCTGCATCTAACATTCACAAGTTCTTGCAGCAATGGCTTCTGTAGCAATCTGTTTTACATGTTGAGCTTTACCAGTTCCATGCATAACCTCGTATTAGTCGTCTGAGGGAGCTACAGTTATGTTCTTTCTTTGTCTCATCAGAGACCCCCCGGGAACTATATGGGGAAGATTCTGTTGTAGTATGTTGTAGTATGTTGTAGTATTCTAATGTTCCTAATCTCCATTGTCTTCTTTTTAAAAGTTGTTTTAAGTTGGTATTCTGATATTTGATGTTTAATGTGTATACTGAAAGTCGGGTAGCAGAGTGGTTACATTTCTTGCTTCTTGTGGCCAACTTACCGGGTTCGAAACCAGGCCATGCCACCCTTTAGTCTACCAAGCTGCACAAATTGGTACCTGACCGCTTGTAAGTTAGGGAAGGCAGAGGCGGTGATGAAGGATGCCGGTCACTCCGCATCATAAAGTTGAGACCTGGTATAGTGACGTCTCTAACCTTTCATTTCCCTACGGCTGTATCTGCTATATAACTACCGTTACCATTTATGTGCATATTGTATTTTTTGTTTGTTTATCATTAGGAGACTTTTCTGGTTGAGAAATCTTTGTAACGTTTTATGCCTCCTCTGCTTCTTATTTCTGTGCATGTATTTCGCCGAGTAACTACTCCTGAATGACTTCCGCAATGACGGTTATAGAATCCATAAATTGTTGACATTCTTCGGTTATGTTTTCTCCTTTGTCTTTCCATTTTTACTAACATTAACATCACCTCAATGTCTTTTATATTTGGCAATGCCACCTAATATAACCGACGGACCCTAAGTCGGGGTTGAAAGGTGCGATCCTTGCCAAAACGAGGCATGTAAACTTTTTTTTTTAATACTTTTTTTTTCTTCATTATTTATGATTTATGGAAAACAATAGAAGAGAAAAACTCATAAAAGCTCAATAAAGATACACCGGAAAATGCAGAATATGATGCTATTTAATAGTAGAGATCACAGTGAAGGAAGTGGAAGATGCAGAAAAGTCAAAAAAAAAAAAAAATCACATACAACACCATAGCATGACATCTTGAGATCTGAAATATTGAAGAAGGTAAATAAAAAATGCCGTACACATTGTAATATCCCTTTCTAACAAATTTCGAAATACATAAAAAGTTCACAAGGCATGGAAGTAGCAGTACAGTAATTATTCCAATATTAAAGCCAAAACACTATGAACATGATGTCATTTCATACTACAAACCAATTTCATAAACTTCACAATTAGGTGAAATATTACAAACCAAAGTGAAAAAAGAGGCTACTTTTAAAGTACCAAACTATTTAACCCGACTCAGTATGGATTTATGAAGGATGGATCCAGGAAAGATCAACTAATCAGATTTGAACATCAGGTAGAAATCATATTGTCATAATAAAACAAAAAAACAATAACCATATTCTTAGGTGTTGCTGGGTCCTAACATGAATGCAGACGAGATGGTACTCTGCTTAAAGTAAAGATGATAGGGTGGCAGGTAAAGCATTTAAATACTCTATAGAGCTTCCTGCTAGATAGATATTTCACTGAACGGGTAAACAGAGACAAGCCAGAGCTGTTAAAACAACAAAGTGGAGTTCTCCAAGGATCAGTACTATCTCCAACAAATGTTACACTATAATATAATTAATGACTTAGGTGAAGGAATTACATAAATGTGAGATTGAACTGAAGAAACCAAAATGCAAAACAGAATATTAAAAGAAGCATGCGATGGTAGATAACAGGAGTACATACATATAATCTGTTCAAAATTCAAAACAAGTGATATTTTTAATATAATAGATTGAAATCGGTCGCACTCCCAGCTGAAAAAGTGGGAAGGTTGGCATGCATGGAGACCGTAAGGGGGCAGCCCCTCCACCTTGAAAAAGGCACAACAAGCCAATCACCCGTTTCATTTAAAAACCGATTAATAGAGAAGGCAGAGAGAAAATCAGACTGATCTCAACGGCGACGATTTAGTGCCAAATAAAGATGACGATTTATGGAACATCATGAGTATTACCAGGAAAGAAGATGAGCTGTGGAGGAGATGAAGAAAGCAAAATTAGAAATCCTGGCTCTGACGGAAACGAAGAAAATGGGACAAGGAGTCGTGGATCTCGATGGCGACCTACTGTTCTACATTGGAGTCCCAACAACTAAAGAGGGTGTGAGTTATATTGTGGCTAAAAACCATAAACAAAATTGCATCAAGGGATGGAACTTAATCTCGGAGTGCATTATGGTGCTGAAGCTAAAAGAAGAGGAAACTATAATCAACCAGAAATCAAAGAAAAATTCTTCGAGCTGCTTTAAAAGACTGCCTGGATGAAATTATCCTTTTCAGAGATTTCAATACCAGAGTTGGAAATGACCATGCTAGATGGGATGGGATTATTGGAAGGTATAGAGAAGATACACTAAATGACAACGGAAGGCGACTCCTTAGATTCTGCACTGAGCTAAAACTTGTCATTACGAACACACAGTTCCCTCATACGCGCATGCACAAGATATGAATCAACTGACAAAGAGAAATCAGTGATCGACTATGTCATTGTTAGGAAGAGCTCATTCAAGTATGTGCGGGAAGCTAGAGGCTGGAGAGGGTAAGAGATTGGAAGTGATCAATATCTGCTGACAGTTAAAAACTGAAAGAGTTGCTCTACCCACCATCACGCAAGAAACTAAGTAATCGAGCAGGGGAGATGAACATTAAGACCTACAAGCTGAGAGAGCCAGAAGTTAAGACCAGACATCAGGGGCTTATTGCTACAGCAGTGAGAAACATTGAAGAACAACCTGATGACCTGGAAACCCTCTGGCTTAAATTATAAAAGCAGCTGCAGCAGAAGCTAGAGATGAAGTCTGATTTGGGAAGAATGGAAAGAGGACACCTTAATGGGCAGACGAAATTAAAGAGAAAATAAGAGAAAAGAGAAAGGCATGGAAACAATACTTAGACGCTAATAACACAGCAGGAAAAAAACAGAAATATACAGAATATGTGATACTCAGAACAGAAGCAAAGAATAAGGTGCTAGCAGCTATGCATAAATCATATGAAGTATTTGGACAAAAGCTAGAAGACCCCAAAGAACTTGAGGAAGGAAAACAGTGCCTTCTTAAATTTATAAAAGACAAACAAGACAAATTGCTTACTACTCCAACGGAAATGGTGGAAAGATGGAAAGAATATTTCTCAGAGCTCCTTGGGGGTAAGCAAGGTCAAGTCTCAGAAATGATAAGCACTATCACAGAAGAGGAAATCAATGGTGACCAAGATGGCATGGAAGAACTGAAGGCAGCTGATCCATGCCATACAGAACTTCTACAAGAGTTGCAGAAATTATGTGAAGACGGCAAACCGTAAGTCAGAAGAGTTCAATACCACCACTGGTGTAAAACAGGGTGATATTTTGTCACTTTATCTTTTCATACTTTTCATCAAAGCATGTAAGGAGAGGACAAGATAATATTCAGTGGGATACTAGAAGATGAGACAGGTTTGTATTTCAGCGTTGGCATTTGCCGGCAATGTTGCCCTGATTGCTAAATCAGATGCACATATTCAGTCCAACCTGTAATTCTGGAAGGAAGAGCTGGAGAAGAGATGGATTGTCATCAGCAGCTTCAAAACAAAAATCATGGTGATATCACGAGAGGAAATGAAAGAAGGCGTCAGATTGTGCTGGGCGAACAGGTCCTGGGGCAGGTCAACTAATTTAAATACCTTGCAGCTGTCATAGACCGGAAGGGAGACATCAAAGAAGAGTTGGCTACCCGATGAGCAGCAGCTGGGAGACTTTTCCAGGCCATAAATCGAAGATTTCTCAGTAAAAGAGAAGTTGGAAAGAAGACGAAGATGGTTGTATACCGCTCCACCTATGTTCCAGTCTTGATCTTTGGATGCGAGTAGTGGGCACTGACTACAACCCACAAAAGCCAGTTCCTAACCTCAGAAATGAGGTATCTGAGGAAAGTGGTTGAAGTAACAAGAAGAGACTGGATCGCAACCAGACGATACGGCAAGGCCTCAAAACCTGGTCCCTGCAGACCCAAGTAGAACAGTCTCAACTACGATGGTTTGGCCATGTCTGCATAATGGGAGAAGATCAGCTACCACCACAAGTATGGAAAACTAACAGCCTGGGATCTAGACCTTCAGGGCGACCCATAGTCCGCTGGGAGGACAACATTAGACAATCTCTGAAGGACCGAGGATTAGACTGGAACCATACGGTAGGATAGTATAGTGTGACGGTATTGCCTCCCCTGCTTTGCAGTAGTGGTCCAACAGTGGCTAAAACTCAAGAGTATCTAATATGGGCTTCAAAGGTGCCTACCTTCTCACAAGATTACTCTTGGCAGATTAGTAAATTGAAGGGTAATGACGCTTCTATCTCAATGGAGTGTTCACAAGATATTCAGATAAGCGAAAACAATGCTGCATTGGCTGAGCACGTTAATTCTAGAATCTGCCGACAACGTTTGTGAAGAATTAAGCAATGATTAATCTTAGCTCGTTCAAGACCCCACCTCTGATTTGCTCAGTGAATTATTATTTTTCTGGTATAGCTTTGTTTAGAGTGTGTTTAGTAAATTGACTGAGACAAACATGCAATACATTTAAAATGATTAAATCGAAGTTAAATTTGTAAAATCACAAATAACAAAATTTAATAATCACTTGAGTTTAACAGTTTGAAAGTAATTGAATAGTTTAACAGAAAAGGTTCATCATTGATTGATAGCAGATCCTATGAAAAAAAAATTCACTTTGGCATATTATATATTGCACTTAGCTGCCAGTGGTTGTTTCTGCTCCCGCTGGGTTGGTTCTTGATGGACTGATCACTGCTAACGCTCGTCGCTGGTCAAGGATGTAGGGTGCAGCTCGTTCCCAGGAGTGTCAGGGAGAGTTTACAAAGTTGGTTCCCCCGTCTTATAGCTCAGACCACTGTTCCCTTCTTGTTCCAGAGATAGTACCCTTCAACAGGTACCACCACCAACGAGCCAATCCTGGCTCACAGACATTTTGCTCAGATGAATGAAGTTAAGGCACTAGCCGATGCCTTTTTGCACGTTTTAACTTTAATTCAAAATATTCCTGACATGGAAAAATTTTTAAAGTAATTCAGATTACTCCCAAATATGGCATGAAAATATCCGATCCCTAGTGTACCAACTCACAAACATATCGGTAAACTCATACGACAACGTGTTTCAGATGTAACAAATTATTACTATCTAAAGTAATCTTGTCATAACAAGTCGGACAGGAAGCGATTATGTTATACGTGTCTGTCCAAAATGTGTTGCACAGACGACTAATTTTATCTCTCGCATAAGCACACAACTCTACACGAAAACTAAGCAGACCAGTATGGGTTTACCTGCGCTTAATCTCAGCAAAGCTGTGCCGCGCCTAGCAAATGTGGGGTATACAACAACAAGGAGTGTCAATTTTGACAATATCAAATATCTGCTGCCTAGCAGAGAAAGAAAAGGGTGCGACCCGGAAAAAATCGCAATAACATCAGTACAACAAATGTAACTCACGGCTGTTTGCGATCGACACTTTAGCTTTTCCTGACCGCGCTATTTATAGCTATCGTGACAGAGGTCACGTGGTCAACTTCCTAACGGGAAAAAAATATGGCGGTGTTTACTTTTGATAGTGCTTAATTAATGCTTTTAGGCTACTTTATTATTATAAATACCGGCTTTAATTTTGCGTTAAGCTAGACTAAAAATGTTAGAGTAAATTTTAGAACAAGAACAAACATTTTATCACAATTAGAACAGAAGATATAATAGTCTGAAATAGTGTAAAATTTACGTTTTTTAAATATTTTGTTATTGTTTGTTTCTTATGCAATTTACACTAAAACGATCCCAATCAACATGCATAACAAATTACAGAAATCAAAAGTAGAAAACCTGCAGAAAATGAATATCATAGTTTTGTTTTGGATTCATGCGTCAAACATTAAATATTGAAACATTAAATTGCAAGTCCACATTTATTACCTTAAAATAACACACCAATTGTACCCCAAAACATGAGAGCTAACAATTATCTCTCAATCATACATCACGATGGTCATGTAAAAATGAGTATGGTCATGAGTAAAACGAAATGTTCAATTTAATAAATAAAACATACACCTATTAAATGATTTCCACACTCTGTTAATTCTGTGACTGTCACTCTCACGCAACAACTGCCATAATTTGCTCTAGCCCCAAAATTTCGCTTACGTTTTGTTGGCGTTCTGGTGACTGATGTTTCTCTTCTATATTTAATTAGTTTTTGTGGTACAATAGGGTGTCTTCTGGTTTTGCATTTTATGATATTATTTTGTGCTGTTTCTAGTTTTTTTCTAACAATGGATGTGAATAGGGTTTCTTCCTCTTGTGTTAGTGGTTGTGAAGGTGGCTTAGCAAGTAACTGTTGTACTGTGATGTCGCTTTTGAAGACAGGCGAGGGGGATGTAAATGGGAAAATCCTGGAACAAGTCAAGAGCTACGTATATCTTGGTCATATAATAACAGAAGATGGCAGATGTGAAACAGAAATCAAGAAGAGAATAGGAATGGCCAAAGCTACATTCAACAACATGAAACATATACTGACATCCAAACAGTTATCTCATAAATTAAAACTGAGAATCATAAAGTGTTATATATATTCTGCATTTCTGTATGGTGCAGAAACATGGACGATGAATAAGCATTTGGAAGAAAGAATTAATAATAATAATAATAAATTCTTTAAGCGCCAAACACGGCGCATAAGGCAGAAACCAGTGCTCTCCAGGTTGTTCGTTGTGACGCCACTCCTCTTAGCTCTTGCACATTATTTAGGCCCAACGTTCTTCCTTCTCTTATTATTGTTCTTCTGAGTGTTTCTTTTGGTCTTCCTTTTTTCCGCTTACCCTCAGGAACCCAAGTGAGCGCCTGTAGTGGTATTCTGTTGTTTTGCATTCGTAGGACATGACCGATATATGACCATCGTCTTTTCCTTATATAGTCGGAGACATATTTCTGCCTAGAGTCTTCTCTTATTTGTCGATTAGTCTTGAATTCTTTCCAACTGATGTTCATGAGTTTTCTAAGACATTTGTTCTCGAAAGTATTCAGCTTGTTCTCCAATGATTTTGTTATTTTCCAACTCTCACAGTCTGTTTCGGTAACAATAGCTTGTTTTACGATAGTGAATTGTTAACTCACTGATCAACCCTCCGATCCAACCGACCGATTCAAGGGTTTCGAGGTCAGTTATAGGAAAATATCTACACCACTAGATACTCTGGTGTATCTCTTATTCTATAATTTAACATAACATGGTGATATCCATCGAAATATACACATTCCTGATGTTTTTCTTTCGGCGTCTAAGGTGAGAAACGAATTTCACCTCCATCTTGGAAGGGTAGATTTGAGGCTCTTGAAATGTGGATATATAGAAGAATGGGGCGTATCTCATGGAAAGAGATGAAAACAAATAAGGAGGTCCTAGAAAATCTAGGTATGAAAAGAGAACTAATGAGAGAGGTCAAAGTTCGGCAGCTAAAATACTTTGGCCACATAAAAAGGCATAACACCTTGCAGAAGACCATAACAGAAGGGAGAGTTGAAGGTAAACGTGCAAGGGGAAGACAGCGCTATAAGTGGGAAGATAACATCAAGAGATGGACGGGAAAGAGTCTATCAGAGTGTACCACCAAGACAAGAGACAGAAGACGTTGGAGATCCATTACAGCCAACCTCCGTTGTGGAGATGGCAACTGATGATGATGATGAGGGGGATGTACTTGTCGTATGTATAACTAACTTGGTAGGTGTAGATGTGGCAACAAAAACTGGCATGCTAGAGTGAGTAGTGTTATCCATCTCCAAGTGAATAATGGTATCGCCTTTAATGTGAGTTGACACATCAACCTCCAGCTGAACAATATCATCACTAGGGTGAGCAGGCACATCAACCTCCTGCTGTACAGAGCTATCCTGACTACAGCTAACTGACTGACTACAGCTAAATGACTGACTACAACTAACTGACTGACTACAGCTAACTGACTGACTAGATATGGAGGGGTCAGAAAGAACATCACAAGGGATAGAGCAGCTTTTTGTTTTTAAAACACCAAAAGATGTCTTTGCAAAATAATTGCACAATTGACATTCACTTATAGTTAAATTATGGTCATAGTCTTTCCAGATGTGCTGGCTGTTTTCCGATAGTAACTTGGCTGTTTCAAGACACTTCTCATTATGCCTCCTTTATGCGTTTTATATTCGTAAGTAACACTTCCTACAAAATATAGTCGAATGCTCTGTCGGTTTATCATCTGATACGTTAATTCCAAACACAAAGAACAGATCACTAACGTAATTCGAACAGTTCAGTGCATTCCGTTTTGAACTTTTTGTTTGGGAAGTTAATGCTCTCTTGCCACAGGCTCTGCACAGTGCACTGGCACAATTCATATGATGCGACAAAGTATGTTCCATTTCGTTGTTATGTAGTATAGTTTACTTGTGTATGTATAAAGTTAATGGAATAATTGGGAGTATCAAGTCTAACACCAGGCTGTAGAATGCTTTATCTGTGAATGAAAGAAGATATACAAACAGTTACTTAGAATTCTTTGGCAGCCGTCGTGTGCACAGGAATGTCCACCAAAGAACACTAATGGAACAGTCCTTATCTCACACACAATTAAAAAAAGACATTCATATTATAAATACAAGATTAACAAGACTTGAAAGATAGATCAAAGTATGTGGAAGTAATCTATCTTTAGCTGTACATGTTTTCTGACGCTTATATACGTAGCTAAATATCATTATAAATGAATGAAAATGCAAAAACAGATGGCACTTTACAAAAAGTTATTTTTTTACAACCTTATTTAAGATTTGCGAGTATCAGGAATGCGTTTACAGTGATTTAAATGTTATAAAATCTGGTGACAATATGCTTGTTCTTGTAATGCCAAACTCACAAAACTGACTACCACACATTCTCAAGATATGAAACCAAAAAAAAAGTATGTGGAAATAATCGTTACCTTCCCCTCGAGAAGTCTATATAATTATAAACTCATAAGAATGGGCCGATTTTCAGATATTACATTAATAAACAGATTACATCTGTTATGAATTTCCTCAAATGATGACGCTGTTTTCAAAAGTCTGTAACTCCGTCAAATATAATTTCAAACAAATAAAAATGCAATCAAAAATAGAACACCGAACAAAGTTATAGCACACAAAAGAATTTTAGCGCTGTGTTTATCCAGAACGAGTGTGTAATGATTTATATAATTACTGATTTTACACACACATCAGCTGATTTTCCCCGCCAAACTAGCAGTAGGCGTTTACGGTGCACAGGAAGATTTATTACCCGGTGTCAGAATTCCGGTCACCGAAACTAAAAAAGCGCTCTGGTATAGGGTACAAACAGCCGTGAACTGATTACTGCCGTAGTGAAAGAGATAGCGAGAAGATGTCGCCTCAAAATCCATCTCGTGACATATGGTGCTCTCTCTGGCAAACCTCTACACCCCAGAGTAGAACGACTAAGTAAGTAACTGTTCAGGCTATAACTACGAACATGATATTTTGTGATACAAGAACTTTATTGCTCAAACGCGCGTACGATTATAACATAAAGTACTTCTTACTAAAATAAAAGAGATGATCAACATAGAATCCAAGTGTCAAAATAAATAGTTATAAAACTCATAACTGTAGAACAATTGTTGAGAATAGACCAAACTAGATAGCTGCACAATAATATGCCATTCCTAACTGTTATATATTACTTTTTTGTTGCTATATACTGCTTGCCAATATACCAAGCAGAACATAATAACAAGAAAGTAATATATAACGGTAATTAAAGGCATTTTATACATAGAGGTTTAGTAAGATCTAGAAATATATACAGGGTGGTCATAAAGTCTTTCCCTGATTTCAAATTTTTACGAGATCCTCCAGATGTTAAAAGCATCAAAGCTTGGTATATTTTTTTTTTTTTTTTTTTTTTTTTTCGTACGCCCGCTAATACTCGAGGCGAAATCTCAGGTTATTGTTAATGTCTAACCTGACATTGATTTTACGTGAGTATCCCTTTTCTTGTACAGAGACAGGTGTCCCTCGCCATTCAGGCAAATACTCGCCGATTTCGGAGGTACCCATTAGAGCTGGGTCGGCTCAGGAGCCGCCAATCCCTGGTCGACGACACTCCTTCAAATGTCATCGTCAGGTCTCGAGTTAATCCAGTCCAATTCCCGGTCGACGAAAAATCCTCAAATGCCGTCGCCCGGGTTTGATCCTGAATCACCCGGTCGCCAGAACGGTGGCTTGGTATATAAAGTTTACGGACACTGGCAGCGTCGGTGACATGCCCAGAGCAGGTAGGCCTCGTGTGAGTGAAGAAACTGTGGGCGCAGTGCGCACGGCGTTTCAACGCAGTCCTCAGAAATCAACCTATCGTGCCTCAAGAGAACTTGCAATCCCTCGAATATTAGTGTTGAAAATCGCAAATGTTGAAATCTACAAATAGCATAAAAAACTGTTTTAGTTCTGGAATAATTTCCAAAAAACCAAGTGTCTCTGCACAGAATACTTTTTTTTTTTAAATTTCTGAAATCAGGGAAAGACTTTATGACCACCCTGTATTATGAATATCAAATTAAGACTGTAGATTCATCTATTTCACCCCCTTTTTAAACTCCTTTATGAGCATGGCGCCACAACAGTAGTGACCTCCATGGGAGATGCCTACTTAGGACGGTTATTATTGTAGTGGCGATTAATGTAGAGATTTGTTTTAGCACCTCCTCCCATTTGGTTGCCTCTTGATGAAAGCAGACGTCCTGTTATTTCAGCGAGATCATGCGTGATTTCAGCTTATTTTTTCGCAGAAATCAGCACCTAATTGTTAGTAAATAAAATATAGAAAATAAACTAAAGTAATTACAGTATTAACATTTCATTAATGCAAAAGTATGGAAATAATGGACCACAAAATGAACAACAAACTCATCTTAGCTGAAGTTATGTATTAATCTTAGCTGAAGTTATGTATCTAAATTGTGAAATTAAATATAAACTCACATAACCCCAGCCCCACTTTTGTTAAACCAATAAAGCGAATTAAAAAGTACGTGGAGTTTATCATTTTATTAGAAACAAACTCCGCACAATTATAAAGTTTTTATCAACCCTGTATACAGTACATCATAATGATGAGGAGTGATGATATCATTAAGTAAGTAGCTGCAAGTGAATATTCCTTTCTCACTGTATTTCATATTTATAACCTATTATGAGTTGAACATGCGTTAATTTCGCCATTAATTCATTCTAACAATGAAACAATTGTGACTTCTCATAAAATGCACACACATCAACAAATGTAACGGCAGGAAGCTGTATGCAACACAGCTAAGCCATACAACCATAAAAATAATCAAGAGAAATGAACGAATTAAGATCGCATCCACAGTTCTCTAATTAATGTCTTAATCATTCTTACATTTCTGCTTCTCCGCAGGAACAGAAAAGGACACAACTTCAGAGAGAGCTGATAGTTCAAAATCCAAGCAAGACAGCCTGAACCATCAACGTTCCGACAGCCAGGCAGGACTACATACGACCACATTTTCCAAGCCGTTTGTAGCAGTTTTACTGACAATTATACTGACTAGATTCCACAATAATGTCCTGCTACCCACGTGATCTGCACCTGCACGTGTGTCGTCCTCTGTGGGTGTGCGTGTGTGTGTGGGTGGGTAGTCTTTATTATTATTTTTGGGGCTATGTTTAATGTCCTCAGATTATTTAAGAAACCCGAAGAGAAGGGACAAATCCTTGGAGGTCGTTAAACCTCAAATCACCCGAATGCAAGCGACTTCTGGGAGACACGAAGGCGAGAGAGATATTCCAGAACTGTACATGGAATTATCAGTCAAAGTTGACAAACTCTGATGGAGCTGCCAGAAAATGTTCAACACGATGCTTCCAGAAAGCGCACTGAGTTCTCAGTTTTGTCTGTACATGACTCTGAGTACAAGTTTTTCTGTGTTTAAATAATTAAACCATACCAAATATTACATCTGGATATGAGATGAATCATTCAGTGGAAGTTGTCTTATCACTTTCTCTTATGTATGTCTTTTTACAGCTAGCTTACCTGTCTCCGTCACAGCTTATCTGTGTAGAGAGGTTCAGTACGACACTAATTCCAGCACCTCAGGTTTGTGTCTGTAAATACATTTTGATAGTAAAATTTATTAGCAAATCGTAAATTTAAATTAAGACAACAAAACTAAAATCTACAAAACTAAAGCACAACCATACACTTTCAGCTATATATGATCAATTGGTCTTAAAACTTACATGCTAAAAGAGTTGCCGTTAATCTTGGAAAACTACTTTGATCTATTTTATGTTAAAATTTACGAAATTAAAAATAAAATTACATCTGAGCTATTGTCAATGTCAGGACTATTACTTTTTTAGTTCCTAGTGAATTCTGTTTCGACAGAAACTGTACGATTCACATAGTGTGAGAAAGTCTTTGTTAACAGTAAATTCTTTTCGGAGAGAAACTGATTCACACAGTGTGAGAACAGTCTTTGTTCATAGTAAATTCTATTAGGAGAGAAACTGATATCGGATTCACACAGTGTGAGAACAGTCTTTGTTCATAGTAAATTCTATTAGGAGAGAAACTGATATCGGATTCACACAGTGTGAGAACAGTCTTTATTCATAGTAAATTCTGTTAGGAGAAAAACTGATATCGGATTCACACAGTGTGATAATAATATTTGTTCATGGTGAATTATGTTTGAACAGAAACATATTCACTGATTCTTGATTCAATGAAACTGATTCACACAGTTTGAAAACCAATTCATAGTGAATTCTTTTCGGGCAGAAACTTAGTTGATGTACACAGTGTGATTATACTCGTTTATTCACCGTAAATTCCGTGAGGTTGAGAAACTGATATCGGATTCACATAGTGTGAGAACACTCTTTGTTCATGTAGAATTCTGTCTGCACACAAACTGAAGCTGACTCACGCAGTGTTAGAACAAATTGGGAAACGCTGTAAATATCTGCAACATTTGGTGGCCATTAGTTGGTGTATATTTTCTGTGAAAAATGGCTTTAAATACATTTAAAGTTACCTTGGTAACTCAATCGTGTCATTTTTGGTGTCATTTAATTTATTTATGTATATATTTCCGCCAAAAAAAAACTGTTATGTGTTATGGTCGTAGATTTGAAGTATGTATCTAAACGAATACAGATTGTGCATATCCCTGTGTTTTGTTTTGTTTTGTTTTGTTGTTTTTTCAGTATTTTCTGTAAACCTGTCCAAAAATCAGGAGATAACCTTTTGTCAAAAATCAAGTCAAGAACCATAATTAAGCATCCGCCGTCAACAAGCGAATCGCTAATTTCGGGTGGTCATACTTTTAATGTTACTGTAAAGTATTTGGTAGGAATAAAACTGAATATAACACTATAAAGATACCTACCTATGGAAAAATTAAATAAAGAACAAAACAGAAAACTTTATAATGATAATTTGATTATGGACTATAAGGTCCAGGATTCCGATCTCACAGGCACAAGGTGTTATTTCTTAAGTTCACAAAGAATAGCGGATTCCATGACAGGAGTAGCAGTCAGGACCTCCTAACTCTGTTATTTTATTATTCAGAGCTAAGTGCGTGTACGTCCCATGCAACAGAGGGGAAAACAGAGAGAGAGAGAGAGAGAGAGAGAGAGCCTGTCTGTCTGTTGCAGACATTGTAGACAAAATACAGGTCTGCAGTGAGCACTACTTGATCTGGCTAACACTAAGTGTTCGTATTAAGAGAAATTTGCAAGGCAAATCATTGGCCAATATCTGATCTGGAACGGTCCGCGGTTCTCAGTGGTATTTTCCTTGACATGCTGTTGACACCGCTGTGCACAAAACTATGTGGTCATGACAGTGTGATCTCTCGCTCACTACACGAACACATTCTCTCTCTCTCTCTCTCTCTCTCTCTCTCTCTTTCTCTCTCTCTCATTACTTGTAAGAATCTTATA
The DNA here is from genome assembly GCA_024509875.1 of Oreohelix idahoensis. Lineage (NCBI taxonomy): Eukaryota > Metazoa > Mollusca > Gastropoda > Stylommatophora > Oreohelicidae > Oreohelix > Oreohelix idahoensis. Next base: position 803,715 of record JAMPIV010005294.1, on the reverse strand, counting down.
TAGAGTGGATAGAGCTCTTGCTTCTCGAGGCAAAGTTAAAGTGTTCAACCCACGTAGTGTCAAGCTCCAGTACGCCCAGCTGTAAACTGCTACCTGACTATATTATTGAGTTAAAGAAGGCACAGGCAGCGATGAAGGGAACTAGTCATTCCATCTCATAAAGTTGGACTTATTGTAGTCAATTCTCTAACACTTAACTCGCCTACGGCAGAATCTGCTAAGTACTGCCATTTTCATTTGCTAATGCGGCAAGTAAATGTTTTAAATAGTGAGCAGTGTCTAATGTACTCGTCAATCCAAAAACGTAAAGCTTTCAAGTTTGTTGTAAATATTAACCCTACAGTTTCAGAGTACCAGCATAGCTTGTAGAATATCATTGTACCATGAAAGTTCATTAGAATGTCAGAAATACCACAAAGGTTGGAACATGTAGGAGATAACAATCAAGATGTGTAGAATGTCAGTGTACAACAAAAGGCTTGTAAAAATGTCAGAGTGTGTCACTAAAGTTGTGTAGGGTGTCCGTGTTTACCACCAAGGGATGTAGAATGTCATAGTGTGCCACCATAGATTTCATAATGTCAGTATGTACCATCAAAGTTTGCGGATTTCAAAATGTCAGTATGTACCATCAAAGTTTGCGGATTTCAGAATGTCAGTATGTATTATTAAAGTTTGCGGATTTCAGAATGTCAGCATGTACCATCAAAGTCTGTAGATTTTAGAATGTCAGTATGTACCATCAATGTTTACGGATTTCGTAATGTCAGTATGTACCATCAAAGTCGGTAGATTTTAGAATGTCATTAAGTACCATAAAAGTTTGCGGATTTCAGAATGTCAGCATATACCATCAAAGTTTGCGGATTTCAGAATGTCAGTATGTACCATCAAAGTCTGTAGATTTTAGAATGTCAGTATGAACCATCAAAGTTTTGTGGATTTCAGAATGTCATTATGTACCATCAAAGTTGGCATAACGTCAGTGTGCACCAATAAGGCCTTTAGAATATCGGTGTACTGCAGATGCTTGTAAAATATCTTCGTACACGACCAAGACTTGTAGAATGTCAGAGAGGAGCGTTCGATTGACTAAGTGTTTAGCGTTCTGACCTCACGACGGCAAAAATGCCAGGTTTCGGGATCAAACCTGGTAGCTGTAAATGGGTAACTGATTTTGCTGTTATGTTAGGAAAGGCAAAGGCAGCGAGGACGGGAACTGGTCATCCTATTGCATAAAACTGGACCTAGTGTAGTGGGTGGGCTCTGGCGCTTCACTCCCCTGTGTCAGTAACTGCTATGGGACAACCTTTACACCAAAGCGTATAGAATGTCATTGTGACATCAAGGATGTAGAATGTCTGTGTTTACCACCAAAGCGTATAGAATGTCTGTGTTTACCACCAAAGCGTATAGAATGTCATTGTGACATCAAGGATGTAGAATGTCTGTGTTTACCACCAAAGCTGATAAAATGTCGATTTATATCACCAGGTTTGTAAAATAAGTACAACCATTACCAAGGTTTGTAAAATGTGTACAACCAATGTTTGTAAAAGGTGTACAACCAAGGTTTGTCAAATGTGTACAACCAAGGTTCGTCATGTGTGTACAACTACGGTTTGTCAAATGTGTACAACTAAGATTTGTCAAATGTGTACAACCGTTTTGTAAAATACGTAGAACCAAGGTTTGAAAATGCCCAACCGTGTACCGAAACGTGTAGAATGTCTTTGTTTATCACCAAGGTTTGTAGAATGTCATAGTGTACCACCAATGTTTGTAGAATGTCAGAGTGCACTACCAAAGTTTGTATAATTTCTTTGTTTCTCACCACGGGTTGTTGAATGCCACCTTTATCACCACGGATTGTAGAATGTCAATTTGTACCATTAACGCTTGTAAATGCTAGCGTACTGTTAAGGCTTGTAGAAGTTCATCATCAAGACAGGCGGCATGTCCAAATACTGCAGCAGGTTTCAGCGAAGAAACTCATGACAATGAGTTTCAGACATGTACTCCAAAGCTGTCGGATCTACGAGAGGATGAGATTGACAGCATGGTCTTCACAACTTATCTGACTGAGAAGTATGATGGCGACAAGGGAAACCTGGGACGAGTAATCAGTGCTGTGAGAGCAATAGATGCGATTGAACTTAGCGATAGCATTACAAGGCAATCCTTATTCTGAAATCCCCAGGGTAAGATAAATGGATGTGATCAAAAAAACGCATGGAGAAGATAACTTAAGGCAGACTTTATAAGGATAAAGACGACATGAAAAGACCTTGAGCGAATGGCATAAGGTTTAGCATGAATTTAATTTTTGTTGAGGGCCTATGATCTATATAGAGCTGAAGCGTGATGGTGAATAAATGTTGTTAAATGAGAGGGAACAATGAAGAGGAACAAGTTGCAGACTTCATGAAACAACATCCTAAACTGTCCAGTACATTCACAGGGAGCAGTTAATGAAACATGAGACGTTATTGCATAATACATGTCGTCTGCATAATAAATATCTACATCGCTGTTATCAACACAAATAAATATAAATGGCAACAAAGCATAGCGTGCCAGAGGGTAAATTACCATCCATGTTGTTATTGATTTTATTTCATTTATGAAATTTTCAATTAATGTTTTGCTTTTTAGCCAAAGCTTGAATGCTTGATTGTGTATTTTTGTAAAGACGGATGCGTTTAATGTTTAGATATAATTAATTTACTTAAAATGCTGAGTAGAGTAACATTGTGTAATAATTGTCGTTTTGTTCATATTATGTTATATCTTCAAAACGGGTATACAAGTTATGTTTCTTGTTTATAAAGTGTGTGTAATTTTCATTGAAAATATAACAAACTGTGACCTTTGCTGTTTAGTTGTGTTTTGTTAACGCCCCCCAAAAAATGCGGGAAATAGTGATATTAATTACTGTACAGAGCCTTTTCGAAGCTCTGTACCGACATTGCATTTTGGTATTTACATTTATTGTTTCATGTGATTCGCTGGTATTTTGTTGGTGTACTTTCCCACTGTCGTTTGTTTTCATCAACAATTAGATTTAGGGCTTTACATAGTATTACGTTACCCGGTTTCTGCTGTGATTCCTTTCAGCAGAAACGCCGTAATGGCTTACTTAACAGCAAATGTCGATTTACTGTTACCGTGATTGTTCAATTGACGGTGTACTCTCCATAGAAAAAAAAAGAAAAAAAAAGCGAGTTGCGTGATACTGTGGTTTCCGGTGCGCCTTCTGGCCCAGTATCTATGACTTTAGCACCTGTTCAATGGGAGAGTGGGCTCATCCCTAATCTGTTTATGTTCCCAGTAGTAGACTATTCGCAAGCAGCCTGGGGGTGTCACTGCTCTGCGCGGACCTTGTTTACCGAGGCGGCGTCCGAGCTCGTATGGTGAAAATATGGTTGTGTTATCTTCAAAATAGCCCTGTCTTTCCCATGGCTTTTCTGCCATCCTGCAACTTTGAGTTAGGGAGTTCTGAGCTCCAGTCTCTTTCCCAGGCATTTTATCCTGGCCTGGCACGCATACAGAGGACCCCACTTCTGGTTCTAAGTTAGCAGTTGGGGATAGGTGGGGTAGCACACTGTGCATTCCCCGTCATCCAGGGGGCTCTCCAACTATGCAGAGCTTGCACAATGCTGTGCTCTGGTTCTGGGCTCTCCCAAGGAATCCTCACGTCCTGCACAGAGCCACTTCCAGATACCCACCACCTGTCAACCCTCCATTGTAGAAATCTCCTGCATGCGGCCATCCAGTCAAGAGCCAGTATTAAGTCTGGTGCCCAAGTGATCCCCCCAAGCTCAGTGTGCAATGCTGGGTTCTCATCATGCTGCAACACAGGGGGGATTGTGATGCTCAGCCATCTCTCTCAACTCTGCACCGATAAGTGACATCGGGGACTTAACTGTGCCTCAGTACTGGGAGGCCCCGTTTCCGGGTACACCACACACAGCCAATTGAGGCAACGGTCGCCGTGGGCGTATTGTTCAATTGAATTTGATAGTATGTATATTTATTGCTTCGTAATCTCTAAACATCGGGACAGGGTGACCATTAATACATAACTCTTATACAGCAATCCCTCGGTCATACAGTTCGATTAGCGCTTTTATCACACACACACATACACACACACACACACACACACACATATATATATATATATATATATATATATATATATATATATATATATATATATATATATATATATATATATATATATATATATATATATATATATATATATATATATATTATATATATATATACATACATACATACATACATACATACATATATATATATATATATATATATATATATATATATATATATATATATATATATATATATATATATATATATATATATATATATATATATATATATATATATATATATATATATATATATATATAAAACGCTGTTTCGGTTTTATGCCACATGCCCGTAATACGCTTTTAAAATTCGATCTTACGCTGTGCGCTAAATTCCATGGGAGGCTGGAATATAACTTTCATATGCTCATCAAGTTTATTTAGGGTGGTGGGATAACCAAATAGCATTGTCATTATTAGTATAATGAAGCATGACCCCCAAAATAGAATTCAGTTCTATGGTAATCCATAACGTAGAACAAGATCTTAACTGCTACAAGGTACTCCTTGAAGATAAAAAGACGGTGGCAAAGCAAAGCTAGCTCGACACTTTTTTGTTTAGTCTCTTCGAATATTTTCTGCCCCCATTCACCAAGTAGCCGTACCTTCTACATCTTTAGCCAGAATAACGATTTTAATACCCACAACACCTTCTGCTAACCAGTTATCTGATGATGGACAGCTTCCACGTGACAGATGTATCCACAAGCGACGGACGAAGCCCCGATTAGTCAGTCATATATTATTTACATACCAGTATTTGTCTTAAGTACAGTACAGACATAATATTTCCTTTGTGTTCAATATTTCTTATAATTATAGGTAGTTAATAAATGTTCACTTTGTAGTTGTTATATTTTAATATTTTTCACTTAATTTAATTCAGCTTTCTGGACCTCGGTAACGAATTAATTTGATTTCTATTAATTCTTATGGGAAATCAATTTTCTTTTAGCGTTTTTTCTGTTAGCGTTAGATTTTTCAAGAACGAATTAACAGCGCTAAGCGGGGGATTGCTATATTATGTTAGTGTGAACACAGCGCGATATTTTTATTAGTGGAGTTTCCCCACACCTGATTAGAACAGTGTAGCATAATAAAGGTTTAGATGTTCGAGTCTGTATGCATCTGTAAAATTTACAAAGCCCCGTGTCGTTCTTTAAGGTCTCTTAGGAGACTAAGACTGCTCCAGCATGCATCCCGTATGAGGCAACTAAAATGAGATTGTGCATTGGGCTTACAACCTTATCATGTAAAACAACTTGTTTACAACACCACTACTGCATGAGTATATGTATGCTTGGCACAGGCTTAATGCTGCAGTCGTGGCCCCCATATGAGGTTCTGTATGGGTCTGGCAAACTTATCATGTAAAACAACTTGATACAAAACCACTACTACAAAAGTATATGTATGCTTCATGCAAGGAACCAGCTTCATTCCTGGCCCCATATGAGGTTGTGGATAGAGCTGGCAACCTTTTCATGTTAAACAACTTGCTACAACACCACTACTACAAGAGCATATGGATGCTTCCTGCAGGCTTCCTGCAAGGGAACCAGCTGCAATTGTTGCTCCATGCTTAATTGGAAACGAAAATGGGAACGAATGAATGAAAATTTACATTTACGAAATCGCATATTTGTATTTAGTTGTACCTGCTCTTTGTTTCTTTAAATTTGTTAATTTATATATTCTAATTTGTAGATGCTATAAAAGCGGTTTCCCTAATTACCATTAGGTATTTGTTGTGAACCCACACATTGGCAGTCATGTTCATGATAAGCAACGGGATCGCATATATACTGAAGCACATTAAAAACGCACCACCTGTATAATCCAGGAACAGAGGGTGAAATGTAAATATAAGTGTGTACAAGTTTACATATTTGGAATCTTTATTCGTTTTCCTATGAATCCATGCTAGTCATTAATTTGTACATTTGATTGTTATGAAATTCATTGCATTCTGTGCAGGCAAGGGAGAAAACCAAAAATACAAAAAAATGCACGTGCGTTATCCTGCTGGAGAAGCTGCAAGTCTGGATAAATTGTGAACGCAGGAGCAACCAGTGCATCCAGAACCTCATCTCGATATGTCACAACATTAACATTTCCACGGAAGACGTGAAGAGGCAAGCGATGGTGAAAACTGAATCCTCCCCAAATGTGAATACTGCCACCTCGAAATCGGTTGACACAGCAATCTGCAAAGCGCTCTTCACACCGTCACTAAATCCGCATACGTCCATCTGCAAAGGATATGTTGAATCTGTTCTCGTCTGTGAATAGGACAGCATTCCACTGCAGTCTAGTCCATCTGATATGTTGCTCTGCCCATTGCAGGCGCTGCTAACGATGTCTGTGAGTCAAGTTTGGCCCAACATAAGGTCGTCTTGCAGTAAGGCCTGTATCTCTGAGTCGTCGTATGACTGTCATTCGAGAGACTTGCCCATGTCTACCCACTATTGCTCTTGCTGTTTGACTTGCCGGGAGAGTCAATTCCTTAGGTGACTCAGCACAATATGACGATCTTGCGCAGGGGTAGTAACTCGTGGTTGGCCACTCCGAAGTCTATCCCGGGCACTGCCAGTGATTCCGTAACGTTCATTGAGACGTACAATAGTGCTGTGGTGGCAATTCATCCTTCTGGCAATCGCCCGCGAGCTCATTCCGGTCTCCAACATACCAATGGCTCGTTGGCGGTCGTTTTCAGATAGTCATGGCATTTCAAGCACATGTACTGGGTGTTTTGTCTCAACGGCCTTTTTATACCGAGTATACTGCCACAACGCGTACACATTTTCTGGGTCATAGCTGTTGAGAATCGTGTTGCACGTGTAACTTTCATCGTTTTCATGTAGTCTGTACACACACCCATGGGTTGAATCTTGCACTTTCCATTCCAGCAGCCATTCGCTCTCTACCTCATGGCAAACACGGAGAAAATCCATTCCCACACCTTTTTTTTTGCCAGCTTCTCGGCATCAGTATATATAATAGTGGTGCGTTTTTAATGTGCTTCAGTATATTAGTGACTGCTTTTAGAACTTTCGTTTATAGCTCGTTATTTTTGGTATATTCTATTCAGCAGCATCACAAAGTCTGTCCTAGATTAGAATAACGTTTTTTAATGATCTCTGTGTGCAGTGATGTGGCTGGTGCTGCTCCTACTTCTCCGCCTCATTTTTCGTCTTGCTCTCCTCCTCTTCCTTCTTCTCCTTCCTCTTTTTATTATCCACCTCCTCCTTTCCCTTCTTGTTTATCTTCTTAAGTACCTTGCCAGATGGCTCAGGTAATATGTCTCTCCACAACTTCCTGTTCCCCAGCACTGTTCATCAGTTTTCGTGTTGACTTCCTTCTATGCCACGATGTTAAACTGTCTCTTGCTTGCCCATCCTTTCTTTTTTCTGCCAATCGTACTTGTTGTCACAATATATGCCAGCTTCGCTCTTCTCTTAACGTGCCCCAAAAAGTGGATTGCTTGCTTCTGATATGAGTAATAAGATTCCTCTGTGCACTATCTTATATCAAGATAGACTCATCACTCATTTAAGTTGCCCATGATTTTTGTAATGGTCGTAGAGTACGTATTCCAAAACACTAAACATCTCAATGTGTGTGTGTGTGTGTGTGTTTGTAGCTTGAGAGAAAGATACATATCACGGTCAGACGACACATGACGTAATGTAGCGAATCGGTGTGCAAGTAATGCAGATATCCATTTGTGTATGTTGCATCAAATATTCACTGTGTATCGCCGTTTATTTTCCCCTTATATTAGATCCAGTCAAGCTTGAGTTTACCTGGATGTGAAGTGTTTGATATTTTAATTGATCAGGTCCGTTAAGGCTTGATTTTTACGTATTTGACAAGCTGTCATAATTTTATCGGTGATCATATCCAATCAAGTTTGAGTTTGCCTGGATGTAAAGTTTGATATTTCAATTGATCAGGTCCATTATAGCTTGATTTTTATGTATTTGAAAAGCTGATGTCATAATTTTATGGGTGATCAAATCCAGTAACATTTGCCTATGTGTACATGTTGATATCATATTTGTATCTTGGAACAGGTCCAGTCAACCCTGGGTTTACGTATTAAAGCTTTAATTATTAAAGTCGTGTTTGAAATTCACATTAAAACACATTTTTTTAAGGTACCATGAATACCATTTCTGTCACTGTAATCAGCATTTTATCATTGTCATAATGAGTGTCTATATTTTTACCATCAGCATTTTCAGCGCTATCATTTATACCGTTTTCGTCTTTATCTCAGCTATCTTCATTGTCCTCAAGCTTATTAAAATGGTCAACTGAGGCGCCCCATGACATAAGTGAACGTGACAGCCGCCAAGGGCGCCAGATTTCTGCTTCCTTCTTTTTTTCGCTCCTTATGGAGCATAACAGCGCACAGTACAGCTAGCCACGTGACAAGACACTGCATCAAAGCATTCTTGTGCTTTTGTAATGGTAGTTTCTGTAGCAACTTATTTTACAAAATGAGGTTGAGAGTCTTATACATTACCTCATATTAGTCGCCTCTTACGACATGCCTGAAGGAACAGTCGTCCTGTTCTTTCTAGTCTCCCCAAGTGACCGCCAGGTACTACCTAGGCCAAGTTTACTGGGACGTTATTTACATTTAAAAAGTGATCCAAACGTGTAAAGTAAAATGACACAGATTACACGCGTCATCTAGGGCCCAACTTCGTTTAGTTTGTCCCAGGACAGCTCCTGGCTTTTAGCATTTTGTCCTGTAGGAAGATCCATTAAATTCAATAATGTTACTGTCTCATTCAAAGCTCGCTTAGAAAAAGCATGTTTCCTCTTTGTTCAAGTTATGCATTTTTGAAGATATCGTTTTAAAAATTCGATACGATTAAATTACTTTCAATTCTTCCTTTACTTCAACGATATAATGTGAAATAAAAAATTTATGATAATATTAGAGATTTTGTGTATGCATATCAGTGTAAATTGTTTTGTTTTTATTTTTATTTACAGGAAAAAAAATGATTACCTACAAAATTGTAGTGATGCTACATACGTATTCGTTTAATTTTGTTGATGTCAGATTAACGTATGCATGACAAATAAACTTTGGTCCAACAACTAGCATGTTTTTCTTGACTTTAAACAATCACCATTACACCGTTACACCATTACTCTTCAGTTCCCTAATGAGCACAGGCCTTCAATAAATTCATGCCAGGTCTTTTTTGTCCTGTGCCATCCGATCAAGGTTTAACCATTTCTTCTTTATCACTTTCACGTTTGACTTCAGTTTCCTTCTCTGCATGTTTTTCGGTATCTCTACGTCTGTTGTCCTCGTAATGCTATCAGCATGTTTCTCTAATGTGTGTTTCATCCAACGTTAGCGCGTTTTCCTCACCTCTTGTATCAGTGCCTGGTTCTTATCATCAGTTCCACGTGATCGATCTTGCCTTTCAATCCATCTTACTCTACTCAAGCACCCATTCATGGGAGTAGTGATTGTCGTTTTTGTTCTTTTCCATCTGATTGAAAATTTAAAATTTTTTCTCTTTGATTCTGAGTGCTGCTGGGACAGTCTTCAACATGTTTTAATTAATTAGTTGTTGTCTTTCATCTGTTTTCGGCGATATTGCGACTGTGTCTGCGGCTGCTTTTGTTAATTTAAACAACAGTCCATAAAACAAAACGTATTCTGTGCAACAAATCTTTGTCAGAAGAATTAAGAATTAGAGTTCTTTTGTGCTACATAGAGCCCGTCCTATCAATTGGAAATGACTCATTAACAATCTAATAAACGAACGTCATTATCACTGGCGAAATTTGGTTTTATCGAAGGATGTTAATCTCTAATCCATTCTGCCGGTATTTCTTCTCGCTGCCAGACTTTACCGAGTAATTTGTATAATATCTATGTAAGAGTGTGAAATAACTATTTTGGTGGCCTCTGCTGGAATGCCATCAGGACCAGCTGCTTTTCCATCTTTCAGAAGCTTTTATGGCTTTCTTTATTTCTTGCCTATTTGGTCTTTCATAGTTGCCTTGTAGCTCTTCTTCTGTTTGCTGGATGTCTGGGGTATTTTATGCAGCTGTTCTATTAAGAAGGTCCTCAAACTGTTCCATCTCTTCATTATTTCTGTTATATTGTTGTGTATTCTTGCCCTTGATGGGGTCATTTGCTTGTTTATATTTACTTGCTAGCTTCTTTATACTGTTGTGACCGGTATTGGTTATTTTGTCGTAAGACTAACCTTCACTGAGGGGCTGATGCGTACCCAGTGATAGTCTTCTTACTATCTTAGTCAAAGTACTGGCTGGCTTCCAGAGATGTTTATTTCTGATTGATATGGTCCCCAGGTTCGTTCTATTCCTCGTGGTTGTTATTAGTGGTGTAATTATTGTTGTATGAATAATCAATGCTGTGAAACTGGAACTTTAAACAAGAGTCAGTGGATAAAACAGTAGGTGATCAAACAAAACGATGTTTTATTTACAGTGAGAAATGAAAACATATTCATTTCAATCAGCAGTAGCACGTTACATCAAATACATGTTCTTCATGATACCAAATTCCGCCTCTAGTAGCTTCAATAACGTGGGGTACATAAGCTTCAATGGTTTCTAGTTGTTTGCATTCCTTAGGTTCTTTTAGTTTAGTCGTAAGATTTAATTTTGCTTCCACTTCTTCCATAAATTGTACCAGATCATTATCGTTTGCAGATCTCTCACTGAAGTCTAACGGCATCTCATAATAATCATTCTAGCTGAATTACAAGATACGAGAGGTACTCACTTGAGAAAGTATTTTCACTTTCTTTAACACATATATTTCTGGTAATGCAATCTGCACACAAACCAGTCTCGTTTGTATCGTTAACCACTAATATGGTTAACTGCCATCATTTATTACAAATAAGGGAGGGAAACCTGAGGCCTGTAAACAGTAAATTAATATGAAATAAATATAAAGGTATGTTATCAGGCACTCACAGGAAATAAAGAAGTAGAACACCAGACAACAGAAAAACAACAGACATGAGTGGCTTACCCAGGATTTGAACACTGGACCTTCCGTGCGACAACCCCGCCTAGCCATGCAAGCGAATCACACTATCCGCTCTGCCATCTACGCATCATCAAAAAATGATGTTTCAATGGCAGGTCAATAGTGCGAACCACAATACACGACACCAGAAGTCCTCCATGGGCAGTTCAGCCTATTAATGACGCAATCACTTCTGTTGTATTTCTATCAAGCAGTATAGGCCGAATCCAACAAGACCCTTAGGACCTTAATACTGTGTCCAGTAAATGATAGTAGACTAGAACAGTGAGAACAGAATAGTGGGTAGGTTTGGTATTGTACAAACATTTATTACAAATAAGGGAGGGAAACCTGAGGCCTGTAAACAGTAAATTAATATGAAATAAATATAAAGGTATGTTATCAGGCACTCACAGGAAATAAAGAAGTAGAACACCAGACAACAGAAAAACAACAGACATGAGTGGCTTACCCAGGATTTGAACACTGGACCTTCCGTGCGACAACCCCGCCTAGCCATGCAAGCGAATCACACTATCCGCTCTGCCATCTACGCATCATCAAAAAATGATGTTTCAATGGCAGGTCAATAGTGCGAACCACAATACACGACACCAGAAGTCCTCCATGGGCAGTTCAGCCTATTAATGACGCAATCACTTCTATTGTATTTCTATCAAGCAGTATAGGCCGAATCCAACAAGACCCTTAGGACCTTAATACTGTGTCCAGTAAATGATAGTAGACTAGAACAGTGAGAACAGAATAGTGGGTAGGTTTGGTATTGTACAAACATTTATTCTTGTTGGATTCGGCCTATACTGCTTGATAGAAATACAACAGAAGTGATTGCGTCATTAATAGGCTGAACTGCCCATGGAGGACTTCTGGTGTCGTGTATTGTGGTTCGCACTATTGACCTGCCATTGAAACATCATTTTTTGATGATGCGTAGATGGCAGAGCGGATAGTGTGATTCGCTTGCATGGCTAGGCGGGGTTGTCGCACGGAAGGTCCAGTGTTCAAATCCTGGGTAAGCCACTCATGTCTGTTGTTTTTCTGTTGTCTGGTGTTCTACTTCTTTATTTCCTGTGAGTGCCTGATAACATACCTTTATATTTATTTCATATTAATTAACTGCCATCATACTTGAGTTGATTCTGTAGACTAGAAAACCTCTGTTGCTATTTGCGATATGAAATAGCTCGGACACAGCTATCGAAGCATATGCAAAATACCAACCCACACCTAAGGTCTTCTCTCAGGAACTGAAGTGAAAATGTTAGAGCAAGGCCGTCTGCCTGGAAAAACTTCCCGCCAAAGATTGCGTCGGCGGCTCACCTACTTCTTTATTTCTTACTGTGGTAAAGTGGGATGTTATAAATATTTATAGGGGACTTAGTGTACTGACTGAGATCAGCTGTGAAGGTATCTATATCTAATAAGAGTAGTGTATTATAGATAACCTTACTTGCTGCCACATATGTATACCTCAGTCAGAATTATTCTGGAATAGTGTGATGACTACGTTATATGTCTAGGGTATGTGTATGATGAAGTGTAAGTCATAACAACAACAGACAGATAAACAATTTAATTTATTCCACCACACTTGACAACACTGTGACACTCACATACATAAAACACTCTACGAGGATATCTTAAAGGAGTCACTGATAACTTTTCAAATAACAATATGTATTCAGTGCTGTCATGAATGTATATGTGTCCTGATTCAAATACAAAGGGAACCAGGAATCACAATCAATTTTAATTACAAGTTATATGTACAGAATTTATTAATATGATTCTTGTAGCGACATATATTATTAATAGTATCATATGTGTGTCAGTTGTGTAGTGGTAATATGAGGTAATACTGGTTTTGTTTTGTTCAAGCTCTGTTGGTATTTGTCATCATGACTTCAATAGTTTGTTTCTATTGGAACTAGTATTGGAGATGTTCTCAGTTCCTGGTATTAAAACAATTTAATTCCCTTCTTAATTTTATTTTACAATGTCATTTTAAGATGGGGGTACATAATGTTGAGCTCCATGGCCACACTCTCTTATCTTTCGTGATGACTGCAGTAAAAGACTCCTCTGCTCGATTACTTTAATGAGTTCTGGAGCCACCCCACTGGTTGCTATATGGACCAAGGAGTATGCTGTCCACCTCTGGCTTCAGCAAAGCTCTGACCAGGTGCTGCTCAATAACTTTAAGACCACGTTCCCTGAAACAAGAAGGTTGTACCTCCTACTTCATAACTAATTTATACTCTATTTCTACACTGAGCACAATACGTCACAAACATTGAGTTCAGAGCGTTAGGCCAACTGTCAGCTTCATCTGAAATACTTTATACCAGTATTTCCCTCCCTAATGGTTACTACGCCTCTGCAATTCCAGCATTATTTCTTTCTAGTCAATAATCTAGGTGTCAGTGTACTGTTTGGCCATTCCATACAGTTTTACTTTCCTCCGACACCTTCTGTTCAGGCTGGAGCACTATAGGCTTTACATCATGTTCGCTACTGAACTACACATATATACAAACATAAATTATCAATTTACATTCAATTTTCATTAAAAGATATTGAATATTTCAAGCTTACCACAATTCATGGAAATAATAAACAGTTTCGTTGACTGGCAATGAATATAGCACAACTCCGATCTGCCGATGTCCCAGGCTTTATTTTATAAAAAATATACACTGGTGCTCAACGCACTGCTTCTTAGTAGGTTTATTACAAGATGTGGCAATGAACAGACGCTCTGAATTGAGTATATTCGCAGCTCTACCCAATCAAACCATGTCTACACATCTTTTCAACAAAAAAAAATACTCCTTTTCACGTTTCCCCTGACAACACAAGATAGTATTTATAGCCCGACCAATCGTGTTTAGTCTTACATTTGTTGTGCTCCAATCAAATAGGAGTTAACATGGTAGGCTATTTCCGTAACGTAATGTTTTTTCAAACAAGTTATAAAAAATTTTATGAGCAGAAATGATTTCATGCTGTCAGGCACCCCCACTATTTTATTTTGGCCATAACTTGGTAATTCCTAGACTATTTGCGTAACGTTTTACAGATTCTTTGTCAGCAAACCCTAAAGAACCCAAATATGCGAATTTAATGGAGCCAATATGCATTTTCTTCCAGGATAGTCGTGCTGTTACTACCTTCTCACTTCCAAACTTGAGGGTGTCTGGGTACTGTCATGTTTTCAAACGTAAACCAGTATATTGTCATAATTCCCAATAAGCGTTTTTCAGGATTTTAAAACCTAACTCTGGTATGGGTAGTGAATTTTATCACTGTCGATTTGAAAAAGTTAGTGCTAGTAGCCTTACACGCGTGATGGCAGCAATTGTGTATCGCGCGACGCGTGTTTAGTATTACATGCTTCCTGCCTTCATTCGCCCCTCTCTCTCTCCTGCTTTATCTGTCTTTTAGTTACGCCGTGTATGGAATGAATGAAATATTAAATCTAGGTCATTGATCAGCTTGCGTATCTCAAGGTTTTTCCAAGAAATACAGTACACGTTTCATTGAAGAAAGCGGGTAATAATACAGTAGGCTTTTACTATCAACGTGAAAGCGTTACAATTTGCAGACGAAGCAGAAAACAAGGGGAATTTCGAGTACAGTCATTGTGACAGCACTGTTCTTTACCATTTTTCTTTCCTTTTATTAAATTTATTTGTTAGGCTTTACATTTACCTTTTAATTTATATATGTGGATTAGAATATTTCATGACATCTCCCCTCTTAAAACAGACATTATATGTCAGTCCTTTATTCTATATACACATAGAGAAATTTATTATTATTTCTGGGGTTTACGGTGATTCTCATCACACGGATGGCGGCTTAAAAAATCCGCTCCCAAATTTGTTTTTCCAGATATATACTCAATGCTAAAATTATATGGAGCCAAAAGTAAGGACCATCGGAGTAACCTAGAGTTCTCATGCCTAGCCTGTGCTAGAAACGATAAAGGTTTGTGATCCGTTTGCAACTTAAATGCCTTCCCATACAGATAAATATTGAATTTCTTTATTGCCCATATTACTGCAAGACATTCTTTTTCGCTAGTTGAGTAGTTGATTTCAGCTTTATTCAACTTTCTGCTAGCATATGCCACTGGGCTTAATTCCCCATCCAATGCATCTGATTTCTGCAGTAGAGTTGCACCTAACCCAATATTACTGGCATCCGTCCTTACAATGAATTCTTGACTTAAGTCAGGTAATTTCAAAATAGGTTTACTTGTGAGCTTTTCCTTCAATTCTTGGTAAGCCATTTCACATTGTGGTGTCCATGTAATGCGATCTGGATGTCCTTTACGTGTCAAATCAGTTAACGGTGCACATATAGAATTAAAGTTTTTGATATACTTCTGGTAGAAACCACATAATGAGACAAATGATCTCACGTCCTTCTTGGTTTGTGGTCTCGGGGCTTTCTTTAGTTTCTCTAAATTCTTTGGGTCAGGGGTCATGTTTCCCTGATAAACTGTGTGTCCCAAAAATTCCAATTCTTTACATCCAACGCAACATTTGGTTGGTCGGGCTGTTAAATTTGCTTCCCTAAGTCGATTAAACAGCATATTCAGAGAGTCAATGTGTTCCTCAAATGTTTCTGTTGCTATAAGGATATCATCCATAAAATTTGTTATATATGGATTATTCAGAGGGTCCAATAATTTTCTCATCATTCTAGAGAAGACACTAGGCGCATTCTTCAATCCAAATGGCAATCTATTAAACTCATAGTGTCCTTCTGAGGTACTAAAAGCTAGGTATGGTCTAACCTCAGGCTTTACTGGAATCTGATAGTATCCTTTACTCAGATCCACTTTGGAGAAATATTTAGCTTTATTTAGTCTGGCAAACAGCTGATTTGTATCCGGCAATGGATCCACCTGTCCTTCTGTAATAGCATTCAGTCTCCTGTAATCTATACAGAGTCTATGTTCTCCAGAGGGCTTCCTTAAGAGTACAACACCGGAACTATACGAGGATTCACTGTGTGAAATAATTCCTTCCTTCAACAGATAGTCTATCTCTTCCTTCAAAGCTTTCTCCTTAGCAAACGGAATCGAATATGGTTTCATACAGACAGGTGTGGGGTCTATCAGTTTCATATCATATTCCAATAGGTTTGTATGCCCTGGTCGGTCTGTTAACACCTCTGCATGATTATTTAGAACCTGTTGCACTCTCTCTTTCTGAGTTTTCGTTAAATGTGTACTGATTTTCACCTGTGCTGCTGTCTCACAGGGGTGTAATGGATATTCAAATGATGAAAGTGGTTCCTTTTTCATCTCCATGGCGATGGACGAGGTCAACAAGTGTGTCTCTTCCTGATGTTCTCTTTCCAAATATTTCTTCAGGAGATTCACATGATAGATTTTTTCTTTCCCCTTCTTATCTATCTTATAATTTGTTCTAGACACCTTCTCTAAAACTGTATATGGACCTTGCCATCCAATCTGTAACTTATTCTGACTCCCGGGCAAAAGAAGCAGTACCTTCTCTCCCACAGCCAAATTTCTGTCTTTCGCCTTCCTGTTATAATAGGCAGCATGTTTCTTCCTGGCTTGTTTCAAATTTTCATTGGCAAGTTTCCAGCCAGTTTTTTAAACGAGTGGTCAGCTCATTCACATATTGGTATGAAGATGTAATGTTTTCCTCTGCCTTTTCATCAGTCCACGTTCTTAACAAAGCTTCGAGTGGACCTTTTATTGGCCTTCCAAACAATAATGTTGCCGGGGCCATACCGGTTGAACTATGGGGTACCTCCCGATAAGCAAAGAGGGCGGCGTGCAGGTTCTGGTCCCATGTATCTGGTTTTTCGTGTGCCAACTTTCTCAGGATCGACATCAACGTGCCGTTAAATCTTTCCACTTGGCCGTTCCCTTGGGGATGGTACACACTACAATGGAAGTGTTTGGCCTGGAAGATCCTGAAAACTTCTTCAGTTAGTTTCCCCTTGAACTGAGAGCCATTATCAGTCAAGATTTGATTGGGAAAGCCTAACCTTGTGAAAATTGTGAGCAATGCCTCTGCCACATGTTTAGAATCAATCGATGACAGGGCTACTGCCTCTCCCCACATAGAACAAGTGTCCACCAGAGTCAGAATGTAGCTGTTCCTTCTCTTGGTTCGGGTGAGAGGTCCCACAAGATCCACGGCAACTCTCTCAAAGGGTGTTCCCACTATGGGCATTTCCCCCAGAGTTGCTGGTGCAGTCCAATGTTTAGGTGCTACTCGTTGGCACTCTGGACAGGATTTTACATATCGTTTGATATCTTCAGTTATTCCTGGCCAGAAATAGTGACAAGCTATTCGCTGTCCTGTTGCGCTGATTCCCATATGACCACTGAAGGGAATCGCATGCCCTAGTTCCAACACTTTAGTCCTATATGAAGTGGGAAGGACCAGCTGTCCGTCACCCTTGGATTCAGATCCAGCCTTCCTATATATCAGTTTGTTCTTCATATAAAACTCTCCCTTGCCTGGAGGTGTATGAGATTTGGGCAACTTCTTGAAACATGGCTTGAGTGTTTTGTCCTCAGCCTGTGCCTTCCTCATCTCATCTGGGTGAGTATTTATTGGATTATCCTCCTCCTTTTTAGACTGTGATCTGGTCTGCACTGTTGCCAATATCACAGGTCTCTTGGGATTTCCCAAGAAGACATATCTACACCCCAATATCAGAGGGTAGATTGGCTCATTTATCACTGCTGCTTTTATGATTCCTTCCACATATCGCGTTTTCACTTTTATTCGGGCGACGGGAAGTGTCATGGTAGCTACATCCTTGGTTGCAGTTTGAATCTCCACTGTTTCTGTGGTGTATTGATCGGCCTGCACCAGGTGAGAATTCACAACGGAATCGTAATCTAAACCGGTATCATATAAACACCTTATAGTGACACCATTACAGATGACATCTTCACACACTGGGGGGTGGTATGGTTCCTGTAGTTCTTCAGGTTTGACCTTCTTTTCCTTTTTCCCCGATGTCATAGCAGCACAATGAGGAGGTTTCCTTCTACAATGGTCAGTGTCATGATTGTTCATCTTACAATTTTTACACCACCTTTTTCCTTGGTTGAAAGATTTTCTTTCATCATATTTCCTTTCATCGAATTGTGGGAATTTATTTTTATTTTCATACCGTGGCCTATCAAATTGGTGCTTACCTTTGTTTTGATCCCTAGGATCAAATTTATTAAAGTTCTGTGGTGCCCTAAAGTTATCCACCTGTTTCTTTTTATTACCTGTTACCTCTGCTTGGGCTGCTTGATACCTTTCAGCAACATTTAGCAACTCACCCAGCCTCTCTGCACCTTGTTCCATGAGAAACTTTCTCAGGTCTGGAGCCATGGACTCTCTTAATTGCTCTATAAGGACCATTTCCTTAAGATCTTGGGTTTTCCCCAGAGAAGTCCATTTCTCCAAGTATGTCTCTATTCGTGCAGAGAACTGGTGATAGGTTTCACCTGACAGTAGTTTAGCATTCCTAAATTTTTTCCTATAAAATTCTGCATTCTTTTCATATCTTAACAAAAGAGCCTGCTTTAGCATGTCATAATTTTCCTGATCACTTCTGCTCATTTTTGCAAAAACTTCATAAGCTGCCCCACGAAGTCCTTGAGATAACTTTAAGCTCCACCTTTCTCTCTCTAACCCATACGTGGTAGCTAATAGTTCATACCTATTTAGATAGCTCTCTATATCATCGTCTTTCTCAACAAAATGATCTAAATGAAAATTCATAGCTGAGGTTGAGGCTCCTTGGCTAGCAGTGGCATCAGAGGCAAAGGGACTGGCACCATTTTCAGGAGCATGGCCTTGAAACTCAAACTCCCTTAGTCGTAACTCATGTTCCCTTTGTAATCTCTTCTCCTCCTTTTCTGCTTCCCTTTCTGCAGCTAATCTCTTCTCTTCTCTTTCTGCAGCTAATTTCTTCTCTTCTCTTTCTGCAGCTAATTTCTTCTCTTCTCTTTCTGCAGCTAATTTCTTCTCTTCTCTTTCTGCAGCCTGTCTTCTTTCCTCGGCTTCCAATGCTTTAGCCTCTTTGTCAGCCTCAATCTGCAACCTCTTAGCCTCAGCCTCTAACTTTCTTTCGGCCTCTTTTTCTAATCTTCTTTCTTCCCGTTCAATATATTTGTCACATTCAGCAGTGACATAAGAAATCATAATTTGCCCGTCCATTCCTAACTCTTTCGCAGTCTGTACAGCAGCAGATCGAAATTTTGCCAGGTCGGCCATTGTCTAACAGATAAATGTCTAAAATATGTAACTAAACAATTTTTTCTATGACTAATTAACTCAGGACAACACAGGCACTGTGAGCTCAACCTTATTTATTTTCACCCAAGGATACCTTTTAATTCTTATTATTCCCTGAAGTGAATTACCCCCAATATTTTTAATAGGGAAAGATTCAAAATCCCGAGAGCGAGACCCCAATATATGTGGTAAAGTGGGATGTTATAAATATTTATAGGGGACTTAGTGTACTGACTGAGATCAGCTGTGAAGGTATATATATCTAATAAGAGTAGTGTATTATAGATAACCTTACTTGCTGCCACATATGTATACCTCAGTCAGAATTATTCTGGAATAGTGTGATGACTACGTTATATGTCTAGGGTATGTGTATGATGAAGTGTAAGTCATAACAACAACAGACAGATAAACAATTTAATTTATTCCACCACACTTGACAACACTGTGACACTCACATACATAAAACACTCTACGAGGATATCTTAAAGGAGTCACTGATAACTTTTTCAAATAACAATATGTATTCAGTGCTGTCATGAATGTATATGTGTCCTGATTCAAATACAAAGGGAACCAGGAATCACAATCAATTTTAATTACAAGTTATATGTACAGAATTTATTAATATGATTCTTGTAGCGACATATATTATTAATAGTATCATATGTGTGTCAGTTTTGTAGTGGTAATATGAGGTAATACTGGTTTTGTTTTGTTCAAGCTCTGTTGGTATTTGTCATCATGACTTCAATAGTTTGTTTCTATTGGAACTAGTATTGGAGATGTTCTCAGTTCCTGGTATTAAAACAATTTAATTCCCCTCTTAATTTTATTTTACAATGTCATTTTAAGATGGGGGTACATAATGTTGAGCTCCATGGCCACACTCTCTTATCTTTCGTGATGACTGCAGTAAAAGACTCCTCTGCTCGATTACTTTAATGAGTTCTGGAGCCACCCCACTGGTTGCTATATGGACCAAGGAGTATGCTGTCCACCTCTGGCTTCAGCAAAGCTCTGACCAGGTGCTGCTCAATAACTTTAAGACCACGTTCCCTGAAACAAGAAGGTTGTACCTCCTACTTCATAACTAATTTATACTCTATTTCTACACTGAGCACAATACGTCACAAACATTGAGTTCAGAGCGTTAGGCCAACTGTCAGCTTCATCTGAAATACTTTATACCAGTATTTCCCTCCCTAATGGTTACTACGCCTCTGCACTTCCAGCATTATTTCTGTCTAATCAATAATCTAGGTGTCAGTGTACCGTTTGGCCATTCCATGCAGTTTTACTTTCCTCCGACACCTTCTGTTCAGGCTGGAGCACTATAGGCTTTACATCATGTTCGCTACTGAACTACACATATATACAAACATAAATTATCAATTTACATTCAATTTTCATTAAAAGATATTGAATATTTCAAGCTTACCACAATTCATGGAAATAATAAACAGTTTCGTTGACTGGCAATGAATATAGCACAACTCCGATCTGCCGATGTCCCAGGCTTTATTTTATAAAAAATATACACTGGTGCTCAACGCACTGCTTCTTAGTAGGTTTATTACAAGATGTGGCAATGAACAGACGCTCTGAATTGAGTATATTCGCAGCTCTACCCAATCAAACCATGTCTACACATCTTTTCAAAAAAAATACTCCTTTTCACGTTTCCCCTGACAACACAAGATAGTATTTATAGCCCGACCAATCGTGTTTAGTCTTACATTTGTCCGCTCCAATCAAATAGGAGTTAACATGGTAGGCTATTTCCGTAACGTAATGTTTTTTCAAACACGTTATAAAAAATTTTATGAGCAGAAATGATTTCATGCTGTCAGGCACCCCCACTATTTTATTTTGGCCATAACTTGGTAATTCCTAGACTATTTGCGTAACGTTTTACAGATTCTTTGTCAGCAAACCCTAAGGAACCCAAATATGCGAATTTAATGGAGCCAATATGCATTTTCTTCCAGGATAGTCGTGATGTTACTACCTTCTCACTTCCAAACTTGAGGGTGTCTGGGTACTGTCATGTTTTCAAACGTAAACCAGTATATTGTCATAATTCCCAATAAGCGTTTTTCAGGATTTTAAAACCTAACTCTGGTATGGGTAGTGAATTTTATCACTGTCGATTTGAAAAAGTTAGTGCTAGTAGCCTTACACGCGTGATGGCAGCAATTGTGTATCGCGCGACGCGTGTTTAGTATTACATGCTTCCTGCCTTCATTCGCCCCTCTCTCTCTCCTGCTTTATCTGTCTTTTAGTTACGCCGTGTATGGAATGAATGAAATATTAAATCTAGGTCATTGATCAGCTTGCGTATCTCAAGGTTTTTCCAAGAAATACAGTACACGTTTCATTGAAGAAAGCGGGTAATAATACAGTAGGCTTTTACTATCAACGTGAAAGCGTTACAATTTGCAGACGAAGCAGAAAACAAGGGGAATTTCGAGTACAGTCATTGTGACAGCACTGTTCTTTACCATTTTTCTTTCCTTTTATTAAATTTATTTGTTAGGCTTTACATTTACCTTTTAATTTATATATGTGGATTAGAATATTTCATGACACTTACGAGTGCCTGAAAACATACCTTTATGTTTGTTTCATATTAATTTATCGTTTACAGGCCTCGGGTTTCCCTTCCTTATATGTTATAAATGTTCATAACTAAGGGAACACTGCGGCGTTTTCGTATATTTTCTGGAGACTATTCTGTTCTAAAGTATACGTTTTAGTAAACAGCGGGTTTTTTAAACTTAAGTTACCAAGCCACTTCTTCTAGTACTATTTCGTTTTATATTTTATGTTTAATATTTTCTAAGTCTATTTAGCACGGATGGGTGCTGGCGTCGGCCAGCCGGTGACACTGTTTAACATGTCTTTTATATTTTCAGAGGCTGTAGTTTCCTCTGCCCGTTAGACCAACTTACCAGTATAGTTTCTATTGTCTCTTCTGGTGTTTCTTCTTATTTCTTTGTTTAATAATAATAAATTCTTTAAGCACCAAACACGGCGCATAAGGCAGAAACCAGTGCTCTCCAGGTTGTTCGTTGTGACGCCACTCCTCTTAGCTCTTGCACATTATTTAGGCCCAACGTTCTTCCTTCTCTTATTATTGTTCTTCTGAGTGTATTTCTTTGTTTGCGCCTGTGCAAATGTCATGAGTCTTGGCTCTGGAACTTCTGGTTTTGCTTCTGTTTAAATGCGCTTATTAAATTATTTTCCTATATCGTACTGATAGGTTCTATTGTTATCCATGCTTTATGCTGGCGTTCTTTTTTTCCCAGAACTTCCCTAAATGTCTCATCACATGTAATTTGTATATGACAAATTAAGAATACTGGAAAAGAATTCGCATCAGTCGGATGTGAAAGTACTCAGAGGAAAGCCAAAGATTGTGAGAATAACTACGACAATGACTACAACCCACAAAAGTCAGATTCAGAACTCAGAAATGAGGTATCTGAGAAACGTGGTTGAAGTAACAAGAAGAGACATGATGCGCAACCAGACGGTAGTCAAGGCCTAAAAACCCAACCCCTGCAGACCCAAGTAGTACAGTCCCAACTAAGATGGTTTGGCCATGTCTGCAGAATGGGAGAAGATCGACAAGCATGGGAAACTAAGAGTCAAGGATCCAGACTTCCAGGACGAACCAGAGTCCGCTGGGAGGACAACATTAGACACTCTCTGAAGGACCTAGGACTAGAAAGGAACCAGGCCAGGAGGAAGACAGCCGATAGGATAGTATGGCACTGTCTCTTCCAAACCTTTACACCTCACGGTAGAAGAGGAACAACTAAGTAAGTAATACGACAAGTGATAAACAAGTAACATTCAGAGAAACGCTCCTGCAAGACGCAGGCCACAACATATATCTTGGCAGCAACACAGACAAAGTTGGATGATCTAGGAACTGACAGTAGCATCAAAATAAGAACCCTGAAAGTAAGAGATGCACCATTTAATTTGGTTATTCAACTCAAATGTCAGGGAATTCCTGCAGGCGAGGGAGACGATAACCAAGAAGCTAAGAAGTTTCATAAATGTATGCTTGCACAGAAAAGAATAATTAAAATGGTGTGGCAAATTGAAAAGAACCAGACTCAGACTAGTAAAAATGGAATAAGAGGTAAGGAAAAAGACATTAGTGTTGGATAGGCAACACATTGAGGAAACCAACTGATAACGTTACAAGGCAGTCATTCTGTAATCACACAATCACGAGGGTAAAGACATAGAGGGAGAAGCAAACACACATGGAGAAAGGAAGTGAAGACACACTAAAAAAAATACATGGAAAGAATTTGAACGAATGCCACGAGACAGGAGAGATTGGCGTGACCTGATTGAAAAACTATGCTCCAGGTGGAGCAAGGATGATGATGATGCCAATTATTCATAAGTCAGCAGACACTCAACCAATATTTTATAACATTCTAACAGGTGTGGCAGTGACATCTGTAATCCCAATCCCCTAATGGTGCACAAACACTTAGTAACAGCAGTTCTGAATTTGGTACAAAATACTCTGTGGATACTTTCGTACATCACACTGGCAACAAAACACAACAAAAATAAAGAAATAAAAAAAATGAAACGACAGAAACCATGTGGTGCCTAAGCCAAAAAGCTCGCAAATAAACGGGCTCAAATTGCGCCAAATTCAAAAAAATTTTGGAAGAATTCGTGTTTTGAGGGGGAAAAAAGTAATAATTCAAAACTGTTCTCTGAAAGCCAGCGTGATGAAACAGCTGATCAAGATAATCCAAGCATTTTAATGGTAAAAACTAGCTATCATTTTTACATAGCTCAAATTTTCTAAAATTACAAGAGCATTTGGAGTGATTAGCCAACATCGGACAATGTAATGCAGACAAATAAAGTATGACAGTGTGAACATCAGAAAACATTCCAAAAGGGCGCAATGACAGGAAGCACATGGAAGTGATGAAACTAGTTCCGAAGTCTGTGCGCCAGAAGCATGAAAGCATGGACATATTAGTGCTAATAACATTTTAGATACAGCCACATTTAATAACTAGGTGACATCGCCAATCCATTTTTCTGGGGTTTTTCTTCTCGGAGATTTTGAGGTAAAGAAAAGAACTGCTGAAACTGAAAACAACCCTTTTAATTTCGTTCAGTCTTCTCAGCGGATTTATATATATATTTGCATGAGGTTGCTTCGTCAGTTTTCAGCAAAGTTATTACTAACTTTGCAGCCGTAATATCAAGAACAGGGGAAATATTATGACTGAATTCAATGTGTGTTTAACCATTCGTGTTCCTCGGTTACTCTTTTATTATGAAAACACGGAGCATTCAATAGCAGAAATATAAAGGGACTTGTGTTCATTTGATAATAAAATAAATACCGTTGAAGGGGCGGCATCATAACCCCTCCCCCTCCCACACACACGAGGTAACTTAGCTTGTTACGCTTCTGACTGATGGCAACAGAAATACATAATGACAGAGGAAAGGTGAAGGGCATTTTGGCATTATGGGATAGGAATGAGTCAACATTAGAAATGATAAAAAAAAAAACATCAAAGATCCAGACAGTAAACCGAAATGATTGTCGGCGCTATTATAAACTTACACAACAATAGCGGAGATGATGTTAAATTCTCAAATAAATTGTCGTCTGCTAGTATTCGCAGCTATCATTAAAAGTATCTATGATAGGAAACTCTTTACAGAGCGATACAACAGGAAGCAATCTGATCATCAGAAGAAGTCCCCCCATCCGACAAGTGTTTCGGTCCGATTACTCCTTGCGAGCTATCATTAAAAGTTTCTAAACTGTTTCAACTCGTCGGTTAGAGAAGGCACCACTACAATCTACGCCAGCGTTTCTTAACCTTTTTTTTGCGCCATTGATCTCTTTGGTTGTCCGACGAAGGCTACGGATCACTTTGATTGTCCGATGAAGGCTACGGATCCCTTTGATTGTCCGATGAAGGCTACGGATCCCTTTGATTGTCCGACGAAGGCTACGGATCCCTTTGATTGTCCGATGAAGGCTACGGATCCCTTTGATTGTCCGATGAAGGCTACGGATCCCTTTCATTGTCCGATGAAGGTTACGGATCCCTTTGATTGTCCGACGAAGGCTACGGATCCCTTTGATTGTCCGATGAACGCTATGGATCCCTTTGATTGTCCGATGAAGGCTACGGATCCCTTTGATTGTCCGATGAAGGCTACGGATCCCTTTGATTGTCCGACGAAGGCTACTGACTCCTTTGATTGTCTGACGAAGGCTACGGATCCCTTTGATTGTCCGATGAAGGCTACGGATCCCTTTGATTGTCCGATGAAGGCTACTGACCCCTTTGATTGTCCGACAAAGGCTACGGATCCCTTTGATTGTCCGACGAAAGCTACGGATCCCTTTGATTGTCCGACGAAGGCTACGGATCCCTTTGATTGTCCGACGAAGGCTACGGATCTCTTTGATTGTCCGACGAAGGCTACGGATCCCTTTGATTGTCCGACGAAGGCTACGGATCCATTTGATTGTCCGATGAAGGCTACGGGTCCCTTTGATTGTCCGACGAAGGCTACGGATCCCTTTGATTGTCCGACGAAGGCTACGGATCCCTTTTATTGTCCGATGAAGGCTACGGATCCCTTTGATTGTTCGATGGGGGCTATGGACCGTTTCTTTGGAGATGGGAGAGGGTGTGACCGTGCAAGGCTCAGATGCATAATTACATTTGAGTTATAAAGTAAAATTTAACATGTAATAGGGAAATAGTGAATAATACAACAGAGCTGCATGCTCCGTAGGCAGCATCGCTTCAGGCAATATAGTCTAATGTAATAAAATAGAAAGTTAGTTTAAAAACGCACAAACAAACACATGCAGGAATTATTTCTCAACATTTAATTGCTACTAAACTGAAACTAAAGGTCAGGTTCACCTAAGTTGACACTAAGTTGAATCAAGTAACTCGGTTAAACTAAACAACAGACATCACTCGTGTATAGGAAGCATAACGGCAGGTCCTTTCGTCCTGAACTAGTAATTTTGAGTGACAGCTGTTTTGAGTTCTCACACTTGTAGAAGAGCACTCTAAAATCATTTCAAAAACAAAGACAAAGCAATATATTTTTGACTGACAGCGTATTATAATTATAAGAGA
This sequence comes from Oreohelix idahoensis, assembly GCA_024509875.1. Classification (NCBI taxonomy): domain Eukaryota; kingdom Metazoa; phylum Mollusca; class Gastropoda; order Stylommatophora; family Oreohelicidae; genus Oreohelix; species Oreohelix idahoensis. The sequence goes on along the minus strand of JAMPIV010005294.1, from coordinate 776,999 downwards.
AAGGTATGAAATGTTGATTGACGTAAAGTTACATTTAGGAAAATGAATTTGATTTTAACCATAAGTACGGAACACCTTGGCGTGTGAATGGGACATTGTATAGGAGTGATTGATAGTTTGGTATTTGTTTTTAATGAGAATACACGTAGACGTACATTTGGGTTGCATGATTAGGACGTGAGAAAGAGTTATTAGATGTAAAAGATACGTGCTGAAATCAGCATTTCACACGGTTGTCATGCTTACAAGGTCATAAAATCCTGACAATTTCTCATTGAACAATAGAGAAAAACAGGTGTCAATTGCAAAATGAAAGGATATAAATACTAGAGTTAGTACAGTCAAAACAGAAGAGCTCGGAAACAACCATGTAGAAGTAGACTGCAGAGAGAGAAGACTCGGAGTGATGACTTGTATTTAGAAATAGCTATTAGACGTAACCAAGAGCTCACCAAGCGTTTTTAAATAGTAGTAGATTTTAATAAAGTCATTCATCATAGTATGAAGCAGAAGCGTCCAGCACTATCTACAACATCCTTGGTGAGAGTTGTCAGCACAATGAGGTAACTAACTATTACGTTCTAACTAGTAGTGACAACGTGAGATAGGTGAAAGTAAGCTTTCGTGTCGTCAAGTGACTTTATAAAGAAAGTATTCTTTCGTTTCGTCACGTGACTTTATAAAGAAAGTATTCTTTCGTTTCGTCAAGTGACTTTATAAAGCTTCAACCAATCTCAGTGTTATGCTACGCTAATCGCTATTCACTACGCAAGAGAACATGATAGAAAAAGTGTTACTAAAACTTTTAGGAAAAGTCATGAATGGGCTATAACAACTTTCGACTTATAGAAGCCCATTTAACCAGATGAGAATTGCAGCAAAGAATAATAACGTCAAATACAGATTTATTATCGAGAAGCTAGCTCATGGATTCCCAAACAGTTGTTAGAAATATTTGATGACGTGACCAACCAGGTAAATTAAGACTTGTTATAGACGAGCGACGACATAGAATGCATTCCAGCCTCTAGGAAGACGACTAAGAACACGCTATAATTTTTTAGATGCAATTTGATGTTCTCTTTTCAATCAAAGCTGTGTTCTGGGATCTTCCACAATAAAGATAAGAAAATGCCAGTATCTATAGTTGATATCTTCAAGAGTATTTTGTGTAATGTTACGAAGTTGTGTTGTTCAATTAACAATGTGTACATTGTGGTGCTGGTAATAGCCAATAACATACTATAAAGAACAGCGGGGTTAGTCAGAGAACCAGGTAACTGAGGTTTTCACTCTTCTCTACAACGTAGTGGGAATCTACATCTGAGGCGTACAGCCTTTCGTTCCACTGCAACAAAAAACAATCTAACTATTTGTTAGACGAACTTTAGTCTGGAGAATAAATAATCTATATGGTTACGTGGACTGTCACGCTGGCACATATAGAGTGAATTAGTGCCGTGCTACAACTGACTACCCCCCTGTAATGGACACTGAATTTAGCGCAGTTCAGCAACTGATTACCCACCTATTATGGACTTGAGACTTTGTTAGACGAACTTTAGTCTGGAGAACAATTTATATGGTCATATGGACTGTCACACTGGCACAGGGGTACATAAAAGCATAATATACAATTTTACATTTTAGGTTGTGCACACGGACCCTAGAATCCATTCACGGACACCCCTAGAATCCATTCATGGACCACCAAGCGGCCAATGGACCACAGGTTAAGAAACCGTCATCTACAAAAGCAAGTACACGGATTCTATTACTAGGTTCTGTTGACAAGGATTATCACTACAGCATCTCCAGTTAATTCAATTTACAGGCCGTATCGTTCTTATTGATATTATATGTACTTTACTTAGTTCTCGCTGCTTTTCTCTTCTGTTTTTGTTAGATTATTTCTGACGAAGATCTTGTGGCCGTTACGTAATACCGGCAATTCTCTGTTGTTCCTTTTCTTAGTAAGACGCATTATCAGTGGCGTAACAACCGTTTAGTTGGCCCCCATGTACACTTTAAGAGGGACCCTCATTAATACAATGGGATCAACAACTGTAATTCATCATCATCAGCTGCCATCTCCACAACGAAGGTTGGCTATAAAGGATCTCCAACGTCTTTTGTCTCTTGTCTTGGTGGTGCACTCTGATAGACTCTTTCCTGTCCATCTCTTGATGTTATCTTCCCACTTATAGCGCTGTCTTCCCCTTGCACGTTTGCCTTCCCCGTCTACCTTCTATTATGGTCTTCTGCAAGGTGTTATACCTTTTTATGTGGCCAAAGTACTTTAGCTGCCGAACTTTGATCTCCCTCATTAGTTCTCTTTTCATACCTAGATCTTGTAGAACCTCCTTATTTGTTTTCTTCTCTTTCCAAGAGAAACACCCCATTCTTCTATATATCCACATTTCAAGAGCCTCAGTTCTTTCTTCCAAATGCTTATACATCGTCCATGTTTCTGCCCCATTACAGAAATGCAGAATATATATATATAACACTTTATGATTCTCAGTTTTAATTTGTGAAATAACTGTTTTGATGTCAGTATATGTTTCATGTTGTTGAATGTAGCCTTGGCCATTCCTATTCTCTTCTTGATTTCTGTTTCACATCTGCCATCTTCTGTTGTTATATGACCAAGATATACGTAGCTCCTGACTTGTTCCAGGGTTTTCCCATTTACGCTTATCTTTAATGTGGGTTTATCGTCTGTTTTGCTAATTATCATAGTTTTTGTTTTCTCAATATTAATGTCGAGTCAATATTCATGACTTATACTGTTCACTTGCTTCACTAGTTCTTGTAACTCCTGTTCGCTTTCAACTAACAACATGGTATCATCTGCATATCTAAGGTTGTTTATTGACCTTCCACTGATGTTTAGTCCTGGTATTTCCTGTATTTGTTTGAAAATTTTTTCAGTGTATAAATTAAATAGGTAGGGGGACAGCACACAACCTTGTCTGACACCTCTTTTTATGTCTATGTATGGTGAATAATTCCTTCCAGATCTTACTGTGGCAGTTTGCTCCCAATAAAGGTTATTGAGTATTCTTATATCTTTTCCATCAATACCTATGTCTTCGAGGCATTCAATTATTTTCTCATGATGGACTCTGTCAAAAGCCTTCTCATAGTCAATGAAGCACATGTACATACTTTTTTGGACCTCTGTATATTTTTCTGCTAATATTCTTAGGCAAAATATTGCCTCTCTTGTTCCACTGTTCCGTCTAAAACCAAACTGTTCTTCTTTGATTTCGCTGTCTACCTTCCTTTTTATTCTTTCCTGTATGATTTTGAGCAGTTTCTAAATTGCATGACTCATCAGGCTGATTGTTCTGAAGTCTGGGCATTCTGTTGCATTAGGTTTTTGGGCAATTTTATAAAAACTGATGTCTTCATGTCGTGTGGTATATATCCTGTATGTGTATATATCGTTGCATAGATCAGTGATTGTATCTATACCAAATCTCTCCAGGGCTTCTATCATTTCAATTTTTATGTTATCCGTGCCTGCTGATTTTCCTTTTTGTATCATATGTATGGCATTCTCTACTCCTTATCTGAGAATGTTTGGGCCTTCATTAGAATCTGGTGATGGTTTTTTACCTCTGTTGTCCTCGAATAGTTCTTTTACGTATTCTGCTCATCTGTTTGATATGTCTTTCTCATCAAGTAATATTACACCATTTTTGTTCTTGATACAGCTTCCTCTTTGTGTAAATCGTGACCTATTTGATAATTTCTTTATTTCTTCACGCATATCTCATGTCATGTGCTTTGCTTCCAATTCTTCTATTTCCTTGCATTTTGTTTCTATCCACCGTTCTTTTGCTTGTCTACACATAGTACGTATGTCATTGTCTATTGTTTTTATATTCTGGAGTGTTTGTGACCGCATGGCCTTCCACGCTAGCATTATCCCTACTACTTCCACGCTAAGCATTTATACGTGCTATAATATGCTACATATAAGAATGACAGACCTCAAAAGCAAATAAGACGTTTATACACAAAACGCAGTATCATTCAAAGTTCAGTTGGCAGTCACTGCTCTGAGAAGGCAAACGTAGGTCAGTTCCAGATAATAATAATGAATGGGTTTTATGCGCGGAAAGTGGGAAATGAATGTTTGTGTGATCTGGTTTATTTTATCCAATTGTTAATTTGGAAAAGATCACACATGTGAAAAAAGTCGAAATAACAGAAAGTCGTGTGCAAAAAGTAGAAAACAGAGAGACGTGTGCAGAAATTGTAACGGGTGAAAAAAAAGAACAGGACGTGTGGAAAAAGGCGGGAAAAAAAGAAATAGTATAAATAGAAGAGATGTGAACGATAGGCAGTTTTTTTTTTTTTTTTTTTTTTTTTTTTTCGTACGCCCGCTAATACTCGAGGCGAAATCTCAGGTTATTACTATGTCTAACCTGACATTGATTTTACGTGAGTATCCCTTTTTTACTTGTACAGAGACAGGTGTCCCTCGCCATTCAGGCAAATACTCTCCGATTTCGGAGGTACCCATTGCAGCTGGGTCGGCTCAGGAGCCGCCAATCCCTAGTCGACAACACTCCTTCAAATGTTCTCGCCAGGTCTCGAGTTAATCCAGTCCAATTCCCGGTCGACGAAAAATCCTCAAATGCCGTCGCCCGGGTTTGATCCTGAATCACCCGGTCGCCAGAGCGGTGTTGTAACCACTACGCTAGCGCGGCTCCTACGATAGGCAGTGATTTCAGGATTTATGATTCCAAGGATTCCATGATTTTAGACTAGAGGATTTTTTTTAGATAGCGTTAAGTGAACTTCATCTTTGAGGATATCAAGACAAGTTTTTTTTAGAAGACAAGTTTGTATATTATTCGGTTGGATTATATATTTTTCATTTTGGATAAACAACCATCATTTTGTGAAATTTACAGTGTTTGTCTAATGACATCAATAAACTTTAATATAATTTTCTACTGAATTGCTGTTTGTGGAAATTTACAGTAATTTCTTTTGGATATACATTGCTGTGCTGAAACTGTTTTGCTTATCACCAAACTTAAAGGGAAGAACAAACCTGGAAAGACGAAGAAAAATGAGTAAAGGTCAAGTATTACCATTTCTGGCGGAAGGCCAGTTAGCACTTGAACCACAACAACATATGAAGGATTAACTCTAATTGAATATAACAATCAATATAACTAATTGATGCCGTAACCCGCCCTGCCACATAACATACTAATTGGCGCCGTGACCTGCGCACAAGTAACTGCTCTGCCACATGTTTTTTGCTTTCTTTCTTTCTGCCATTTTACTCAAGATGTCATCTGTCATCCAAATTTGATTTTTCTTAGGCTCCTTTTTAGGTAAATTTGCATTTGCTGATTGTATGCTTGTTTTTAAGCATTCCCATTTTGTGGTTACCTTTTCTTCTGGGTTTTCTCTTCTATACTGCTCCATGCTTTCTGTCAGTAACTGTTCACATTTATTTTTGACGTCGATTAGATATTTTTGTTTTATATCTGGTTGTTTCAGTGCTGATATTTCTATCTGGGGTTCCTCCTGTCTTCTGTTTCCTGTTCTTTTCAGTTTCATATTTACTTTGATGACGACCGGATTGGGATCTGAATTTATGTCGGCGCCAGGATGTGTCTTTGCACTTGTGACACTGTTCTTAAATCTATGTTTTATCATGATATAGTCAATTTGATTTCTTGTTACATCTCCTGGGCTTTTCCATGTGTATAATTCTTTGGGTGGTGTTCAAAAAAGGTGTTACATATGACCAGCTTGTTTTCTTCACAGAACTGGATAAGTCTGTCTCCTCTATCATTTCTTGTCCCTAATCCATACTGTCCTGCTATTTTCTTGTATTTTCCTTTTCCTACTTTTGCATTCATATCACCCATTACTATCAACACATCTGTAGATTTTACTGATTTAAGTGTGTGTTGTAGCTCTTCATAGTATTCTTCTATTTCTTCCTCGCTGTGATCTTTAGTTGGTGCATAAGTTTGTAAGATGGATATGTCGAATGGCTTTGCTCTCATCTTTAGTAACATCATTCTGTCGTTGTGTGTCCAGTATCCACATACGTATTTTTCAAACTCCTTCTTTATCAACATTCCTACCCCTCTTTCATGTTTTTCTCCTCCTAAGTGTATAAGCGTGTATTGGTCTCTTTTTATGTAGCCTGTATCCACTAGTCTTGCCTCTGCAACTCCCAGTATATCGAGTTTCATGTTTGTTGCCTCTAATATTAAATTGTCAAGCTTTCCTTCTCCGTTTAGAGTTCTAACATTCCATGTTCCTATTTTTAGGCTCCTCCTACTAGTTTTTAGGTGGTCTTTCTCGGAATGCTCCCTTTCAATAGAATTTGAGGAACACTCGTCATTATGTACTTCCTTACTCATTAGAGGAGTTGCCTCTTCCCTATTAATTTGTACAGTAGATTCTTCCCCAGGGGACAGAGAGTTCTCTACACATCGGTTCTTATCTTGTTGTGATCTCATTACATTCTGTAGGATGTACGTGGTAAGGCCCCAATCTCTTCCACGGTGGCTAGCCGTTGTCTTTTTCTATGTCCGACACGCCTCTAGTGCGCCACACACTTTGCTGTTCCGCTCTGCGAGCCGTTGATCTTCTTAGATTCCTCCGTCTCACTCACCGTCTCAGTCTTTGTGTACTAGAGATGGACATTCCCTTGAGTAAGATTGCTCCTACTCCACTCGTGTAGTTTAGCCAGTCAGCCAAGACTGTTGCCCGGGATGTGGCCCCCGCCGTACACAAGCGGTATTCGTGGAGCCATACGTGAGCTAGATAAAGAGCAGAGAACCAAATAGGATCCTGACTATCCTAAAAAGGACATGGCTGTCTCTCACCGTGAGGTACTATCCCTCTCTCTTTATCCTACATCCCAATTACTCTAAACTGTAATTAATATACGGCAAATGTGTGTAAAAATATATAACAACCTTTTTCATCCTCAGCATATTCATCAGTACCCCGGTACCCTTGGGCTCACCACGGAGCATAGATCTTTAAAAAAGATGTGTGCCGGTCCTCCTGTCCAAAGCCATCCGCTCAAGATCGGCCCATGTCTTTATTTTTTTCATTTATGTATCCAGAAACTGGGACATGCTAAGGGAGGATATTAAATGCAGATATTACAATGGAAGAAGTTGAAAATACAATAAAGGACCAAACAAATACATCAGCAAGGCATGACATCTTGAGCTATGAAATCTTTAAACACATATCAAAAAGTACCATAGAAATTATAACATCCCTTTTTAACAAAATTTGGAATACAGGAAACATTCCCAAAACATGGAAAACAGCAGTAATTATTCCAATACTAAAACCAGAAAAAGATGCCCATGATGCCAGTTCATACAGACCAATTTCTTTAACTTCCCATCTTGGTAAAATATTAGAAACCATAGTAAATAAAAGATTAAGGTTTTATTTGGAAAAGAATAATTTATATAATCAAACTCAGTCAGGATTTAGGAAGAACAGATGCACTATGGATCAGATAATTAAATTGGAACATGAAGTAAAATCAGGATTTCAAAAGAAAGAAAAAACTGTGGTAGTATTTTTAGATATAGCTAGGGCTTATGATGAATGCTGAAGAGAGGGTGCTCTCTTTAAAATGAAGAAGATAGGAATAACTGGTAAAATATATAATTATTTAGAGAATTTCCTGCTAGATAGATATTTCACTGTTCAGGTAAACAATAATAGATCAGAACTGTATGAACAACAAAATGGAATACCCCAAGGATCAGTAATGTCTCCTTCAAGTTTTACAATAATGGTAAATTATTTAGGTGAGGTATTTAATGATATAACAAATAAATTGTCACAGTTTGCAGATGATGTTGCTATATGGAGGACTGGGAGACATCTGCCAAAATTATATAAGGATCTACAGAAGCAAATAAATAAAGTATGTAAATGGATGACAAAATGGGGTTTTCAGCTGAATACAAATAAAACATTGGGAATGATCTTCAGTAAAGGTAGGGTTGTAAAAAATAAAATTATAGACATAAGTATCCAAGGGCAAAACATTAATACAGTGCAAACCACTCAATATCTAGGAATGATATTGGACCAACAGCTGAACTGGAATAAACACATAGATAAACTAGTGGAGTCTTGCAGAGGATTGACTAACTTATTAAGATATTTGAAAGGTAATGGATGGGGTGCGAGCACTAAGACAATGCTCACTTTTTATAAATCTTTTATTAGAGGAAAAATAGATTATGGAAGTATAATATATGACTCTGCTGCACACAGTAACAAGATTAAATTAGACAGAATTCAGCATCAGGCTTTATGTACAATAGCAGGTGCAATCAGATCAACATCAATGGGAGCTATAGAGGTGGCTTTAGGAATTCTACCCTTAGAATTATGGAGAAAGGAGTTGAGACTAAATTACATGAACAGAGTTATGTTAGATAAGTCTCACCCAGCACATACAGCTTTTACCAGATGCCAACTAACAACTCAGGCCAATCCAATGAATACCACTAGATACCCTACAGGATGGAAGTGTATGGAGGAAATTGTCCTTCTGGGTACATTAATTACATCAATTAATAACAGTTGTGAATACAAGCCAGTGATTCCTGTAGTGGATTTTGATGGTATTGTATGGTGGTGTTATCACCTAGTGTGATGCGTGAGGTCAGCTGTGAAGGCTCCTGAGATAATGGTAACTGTGAATATACAGAAGGCCCTTTCGTGCTACCACTTTATGACCTCACACATATCTTTTTTTACTAATGAATGTGGCTACGTTAAAATCTAGGGTACTGAATGCAATGTGTTGTATGGACATATACACACACCCACAGATATTAATTAAGTCTAATACTATCAATAAAATTTATAACACAATGAACTAAATTCAGCTGGTTAAATTTAGAATAGAAAATCTTTTTTTAAATTTATTTGTTCTGAACCAAGGTTTTATTTTGGCCAGAACTTATGCAAAGATTTTGAAATTTATGAATGAATGGCATGAATAAATGGCATGTTAAATGAAAGATGTTTACATATGCAATCTTCAAGATTAATTATAGTATTACTGTTCGTAATGTTAATTTTTCTGGGAAAACTATGAATGGATGTGCTGTTGGGGTGGCTTCATCCCTCCCTGTTTATGCCTACACAGCATTGTCCATTAATGATGGAAGGAAATGGGATGCTTCAGTAGTAAATTCTCTTGGGTGCTAGTTTTATGAAGTTGGTGTAAGTTCAGCAGGCCAGCTAGCCTACTTAACTTTGCCAGATTTGTTCTGGTGCTGGAATCTGATGGCCCCACCTCTCCGTGCTTGAGCAATACACAGATGTTCTGTCGAAATGTACCCTGCACGGGTCCTCACTTCAATTATTAATCAGCATTTGACACCACCTTAGTGTCAAGATCGAACTCACAGCTCTGAAATAAAGTATTGGTTTTTGCTCAGAACCTTACCTAATAAGCCACTTCTACACATAACAAATTACAATAACACCACATAAACAGGGTCAGTTCTCTCTGACCAGACAGCACATCTTACCTAGTTGGTTTCGCATAGGGTAAGTTTCCCCAGTCTACAGATTCTGAAATAGGTGCATTATCTCACTGCCATAGAATAGGATAGGTGATATGATTCACTGTTCTCAACACTTGATCACCCCTTCCTAAACCTTGCTGTAGTTTATATATTGTTTGTCCCTAGACCCTGAACTAGGGCGGGGGGTCCAGAGCGAATCCTTACTTGTTTGTAAGGCTAGATTTCGATATGGCAGTATCAAATCACTCGAACATTAAACAATATTCAAAATATACAAAGAAATAATTTCAATCTTACCAGATTATGAATAAAGAACACAGAAATGCTGGCAAAACTCAGCTGAGCTGCTGGCTATAGTATGGCGTCCCTGAACTTATTTCAATTTATTTCATTTGGAAATCACCACACTTGAAATTTACTGTGTCTATCACTGGACAACTATTGAGGAATGGCAAAAAAGCTCGTCTGAGCGCGGATAATATGATTGTCTGTGGCCAATCAATGCCTTGGTTTTTTTTTTTAAATTCAAATTTCCTACACTAAAGTCATTTCAGTCATGCTTCAGTCAAGTATGGATTTTTATCTGTTAGTCTGTCCGTCTCTACTTGCGTTTTCACAAAAACGTACTTGATTTTTGAACCAACCTTTCTCTCCCCTCCAAAATTTTGTCGTTAAAAGTTATTTTTAGACACAGCTTCCACCAATATCCCTTCTCTTCCATGCTAAGTAGATTTGAACACCTGCGTCTCCAGGTCGCGATTTTTTGTGCAAATAGCGACACTTTTGATTCAATGCAGTCTTTCGCTGTTGTGAACAACACTGTCTTTTGTCATTATTTTCATTATTATCTATCCGTCTGTAAAATTAAAAACATATTATTTCACTGCTCAGAATGGGCCATCCGGCCAGCTAATTTTTATATTCCTAACATTAATATTAAGAAAAAGTTACTTTTTAAATTTTGTAATATTTCAAGCATCTGCGTTTAGCCGCTGAATTCAAATCAAAGGCTTGGTATCGCAAAAGCGTCCAATAAATGACTGTGGCGTATCATATCCAAGGTCCCTTCTGTCGAATTCCTTACTTTATGTCAACTTGGGGGGGGGGGGGGGGGGGAGGGTGACTTTTCCTCCTTGCCCCACCAATTTGCGTCCATTAACCTCGCTAGTTCAAGTACGCGTTCAGTCAGATTTTTGTCTTTTGATCCTCGTTCCGTTTTGCCTTCAAGTCTAACACCTGATGACCCGCGGCGCGGGCGATCATGTATTCCAGCAGCTTACGCATTGGTTTTTATCCTTACATTTTATCCTTTGGAGATATTTTTACGTTGTATCACTCGTTAATTTTATGACAATTCCGCCCTGGGAGATCAAGAAACCAGACACAGACTACCACCTAGCAGAAATAATTAAGAAAACAAATAATATAGAAAATATTAAAAACACAGCCAATAAATATATACAACAAATATCAAAAGACAGCATTACTGTGTACACAGATGGATCCAAGGGAGAGGATGGCAAATTGGGGATAGGAATATATATTCCAATATGGAAAATGGCAAAAGAATATAGCATCATGGAAAATACATCCATTTTCACTGCAGAGATGGTGGCAATACTAAAAGCACTAGAAATATTCTCTAATAACCTTTCCAAAAAATTAACAGTTTTAACTGACTCTCTTTCAACAATTAAAGCACTTAGAAACTTACGAGAATGTAGTAGACCTGATATAGCAGAGGAGATATTTCTGGCTACTACATACTTATATTCCAGAGGATGTTCAGTCTTAATCGCTTGGATACCTTCACATGTTGGCATAGAAGGAAATGAAAAGGCAGATAAAGAAGCCAAGAAAGGTAGATCTGATAAAAATCTAATAAATGTAGGGATGAGTAAATCTGAGATTAAGAGCTTAATTAAAGATTTAATAACAGATGAATGGAAAGCAGAGTGGGATAAAAATCTGAAAGGAAGACATGCATATAAGATGTTCAAGGCTCCAACAAGAAAATGTCAGATATCTAGGGAATTGAAAATTCACAGTAATAAGAAACTTCTCAGACTACAACTGGGAAAAGGCTATTTCAGAAATAGAAGAACCTTACTGTGCAGGATGTCTTCAAGACAATAATATAGAACATTTCTTGTTAAAATGTAAGAGGTATGAACAAATGAGAATACCAATTTTAGATTATTTGCAAGCATCCAACTTACCTATAAATATAGAAGAGGTGTTAAGAATAGACAGACCTAGGGAACTGCATAATATAGTCAAACAATATTTAACACGAACAAATGTTAATATATAGTGGCTGGGAATGTGAAGGTCTGATGCGGTTCTTACAATGCATATGACTTTTAACAGATGAAAGTCAATTAAATATCTGTTAGTCAGTTATATAACTGGAACCACCAGGCCTTTACACCCCTCCACTTTAATATTATTCTTGTTCAGAGTTTCTTCTTGATTTTGTCTGTTTTTTGTTTCTTTATTTTAAAAATTTTTTTTTTTAATATTTTTTTTTATTTTATTTATTTATTTAACGTATAAGCACAATTGTGATTGTCCCTATTTACAATGATTTGACAAATGCGATGCCACTTTCTCATATCGGCAGTTGTTCATATTACAGTATTTGGAATTGAAAACAATATATATCCTAATTATAACCCATCAGAGGTTGAACGGGATATTTTTCTTCATTAATTAAAAAAAAAAAAATATGGTGTAGGCCTACTAATTCAAGAAAAAAAAAAAGTCAGATTTCCAATACCCAAATATAGTACCTTCTTCCCCCCTCCACTCAGTCCAAATAGAGTAAATCAAAACTAAATTTATGTTAATGTTTTTGTGTGTGACCTCCCCTTTCCAAGAAACAAACAAACAATAAAAAAACGAACGAACAAAAACAAACAAAACTAAAATGAAGTCTCTCATAAATGCCCTGTTGTTATGGTTTGGTTTTAAGCACTATCTTCATTCCACACGGACTACACCATCAGTGCTCTGATCTCCTCCCTTAGATCACACAAGGAGGATCTCAGCATGGTGCACGAACTCCGTAGTATATAGGAATCATTTACTTAGTCGTTCCCCTTCTACCGTGAGGTGTAGAGGTTCGGAAGAGAGAGCGCCAGACTATCCTATCGGCTGTCTTCCTCCTGGCCTGGTTCCATTCTAGTCCTCGGTCCTTCAAAGATTGTCTAATGTTGTCCTCCCAGCGGACTCTGTGGGTCTGGATCCCTGGCTCTTTGTTTCCCATGCTTGTCGTGGTAGAGACATGCCACATGAATCACACATTCTATAAATATTTTTGTGGTGGGTAGGTTTCTAATTTTTTTAAATTTTACCATGGCAGCGGCCCGAAAGGCCTACTCTTTACGATTTCCAGCTGCCGTGGGATTTTTAACGTGCGCAACTAACTTCAACTTGCACACGGTACCTCCTATTTTTTCGCCATTTATCCGAGAAGGCTAGGCATCTGATCTCACTACCCAGGAGACCAGGTGGAGTAAGACATCATTAGGTTGTTAACAAGGTGAAAAGGGGTTAGAAAGCACGAGGGTGTCCGAGATTACACCAAATCCACCAGTTATCTGCCATACAAGCACCCCATCAGACTACCCTTTTTCCTCACAACCATCATTGATCCTTATACATTAATTTTAGTTAGGATATAGTGTCTCTAATTCCAGATTATGTTATCACAAGGAAGGGAAAATAAGTGGGGAAACCAAACAGAAACATGGGGAGAACTCTAGAAGAGGAAGCTAAGACAGTCGGGCCATCATTAGCAACGTTGGTAAAATTGGCCTAAAACAGAAATCAGTAACAGCTGTAGTCCGGTGTTCCACTTTGGAACGATTGGTTGATTTTTCAATGTTGAAGTTTCCGAAATTGTTTACACTTTACGACTTCCATGTCTATAAACTAATTCCCGGCATGTTGCCATTTTCAAATACAGTTCTTTCGTAAACAAAAACATTGTAAAAAAGTGGTTTAACCGTATTCATATTAAGTCACACAATAGTTATTCATCGTAGACACTAAGCTTGGGAAAGGCATTTATTTGTAAACATCAGAGGTTGCTGTTTACATTTTACGACTTTTCTGGTATAGTGTGTGGAAACAATGTCGTCGAGGCCAAGCTCAGCTAGTGCTGCTGAAGTTGTGGCCAAACCATCTTTGGGTCAGTATGTTTTTGCCGAAAAGCTAGGTAGTGGAACATATGCAACAGTTTACAAGGCATATAGAAAAGTAAGTATATTACGGACTTTATGTTCATCAGTTTGGTATTTTGTAATGTTACAGACGGATGTATTATCGATAAAAGTGTAGGCCTATCGGGGACGATTATTCACAATCAGGTGATTTACAGTCATACTGAAACAGAATGGTTGAAATAAAGAACAGCGGGATATGTGTCAGATTTCGCCCATTATCTGTCGGTCTGGAAGCCAGTTAAGTCACCCACATCGATGTGGCCTCAAATAAGAATTCAGGGTAGATGGTAAGGACAGTGGGACACGGTCCACCATTTTTTCCGAACGCAATTGAACCGGAAGCGTAACCGCATCGCTTGGCAACTCATTCACACTTTTTTTTTAAATGAAGGAAAAATATATCGTTCAACCTCTGATAGGTTTCAACTACGATATCTAATTTCATAATAAATTATGCTCACAACAATTTCTGTTTTGTGCTAAAACACATCAAAATCACACCGCATGTAGATAGGCTACATGGCCTATTTTATCGACACAAAAATACCATCAAAAGTGCCACAACTATATACCTTCACTTTTAAATATATCATCTCCTACATAACTGTATAACATCGCAGTTATAAAAATTTTACGTAATTATAACCACTTGACCAAAATAGACCGAAATGGCAGCCTGTATGTCCACTGACATTCCCATTGGCCGAATTCAGAGACACAGTAATAAGGGGGTAGGAATCCTAACCCTAAACTTAATGATATTGGTGGTTTTATTGGCCGCCGGATTGATAGACATTAGGGAGCGAAATCGAACACACATCCCAGTGTTCATCATTTCAATCTTTGCTTGATTTAGTAAGAGTTTTTTTTTTATTTTAAAGAAAAAATGATGTTCTTCTTCTTCCTCGTTCGTCCTGAAAAGGACGTTGGTTGCGTTGTGTCTGTTTACACCGGAGCTACGATATCTGCGCCTTTCGGTCGACACATTCGACTTCAGCACAGCATTTTTTGGGACCGGGTTTGCCTTCCCTCTTCGATCCCCACTCTCTCAGCCAGACTGCAGTGATGCAGCCTGTTTCCAGGACCACCACGTGGAGGTGGAGTAGGGTTTTGGTCAGCTCTGGTTCGCTGACCCTGACGCAAGCAGTCAAGCTATGGCTCGCTGACTGCATTCTCTATTGCTGCATCTTTGGGTCCCAAAGATTCACTGTTCAACCTTGATGGGTTATAATTAGGATATATAGTGAAGTTAATTCAAGACAATAATATTGATTTCTGACATTAAAATATGGTATCACCTTCCTACTCCATTCAGCCAGAATAGAGTAAATAAAAAATGTAAAATTGTGTGAATGCATGTGTATGTTCTCTCCCCTTTCCCCTTTTAATCACCATCACTCTCCGAAGACAGCGAGTATCTGCCTGAATGGTGAGAGGACACCTGTCAGCATACAGGGAAAATAGGATACTCACGTAAAATCAGTCTCAGGTTGGACATACTAACCTGAGATTTTGCCTCGAATAATAGCGGGCGTACGTTAAAAAAAAAATCATCATCATTTCCCTTTACGCTCCTTATGAAGCAAGGAGCCACCACTGTAGCTGGTCCAGTAGCAGGTAGCCTGCACCCAAGCATTCATTTGCTCTTACAATGGTGATTTCTGTAACAGTTTGTCTATACAAGAGCCTCATGTTAGTCACCTCTCACAACATGCCTGAGTAAACAGTTGTCCTTTCTTTGTCTTCTCAGAAACCCTGGGAATCTATGGGGCAAGAACTGTTTTCATCATCATCATGACCCTTTAGCTCTCCAAGGAGAATAGGCCTTCAATAAACGTATGACAAGTTTTCCTGCCCCATTCCATCAGCTCAAGGTCTCCCCATGTCTATCTCCAGTTCTCTTCTCCATGTGTTCATTAGTCTCCCTGTACCTCTCTTACCCTGGGGATTCCAGAGCAAGAACTGGAAAAACTGTTTTGGAGATACAATATTTGACCTGGACTGTAAGAAAGACATAGTCAATTATGATTTTGTTTAAAATGCCAGCTTTGTTGAAGTGTTTTGACAATTGTAACTGTTTCACGATTTATTTATTTTTTTTTATTTTTTTATTTCCAGACTGGTATACGAGAGGTTGTAGCCATAAAATGTGTTTTAAAGAGCAGCTTAAACAAAGCATCTACAGAAAACTTACTGACAGAGATTGAACTTCTCAAGAATTTGAAACATGAACACATTGTCACGCTGAAAGACTTTCAGGTAATGATGTCTGAGGACAGTACATGCATGCCTAGTTGGTTTGGTTTGGTTTTAAGGACTATCTTCATTGCATATGGACAGCTCCATCAGTGCTCCGATCTCCTCCCTTAGATCACACAAGGAGGATCTCAGCACAGTGCACGAACTCTGTAGCATGCCTAGTTATCTACTAAAATGCGTATTCATAGCTTTCAGGGCGAAACCTGGAACCATCAATAAATAAATCATTGCAAAATTATTGGGGAGCCGCACTGGTATAATGGTTACCACACTGCGCTGGTGATTGGGTGATCCAGGTTTGAGCCCTGGTGAGGACATTTGAAGAAGTCTCATCGACCAGGACTTTGACTGGAATAATTCGAGCCTTGGCGAAGACTTTTGAAGCAGTGTCGTCGACCAGGGACTGGAATAACCTGAACGGCCCTTGAGCCGACCCAGCTCTAATGGGTACCTCCGAAATCGCAGAGTATCTGCCTGAATGGCGAGAAGGCACCTGTCATTGTACAGGGAAAAAAGGGATACTCATGTAAAATCAGTCTCAGGTTAGACATATTAACCGGAGATTTCGCCTCGAGTAATAGTGGGCGTACGTTAAAAAAAAAACTGCACACTTAGTCTTTTGAGTCATGTGATGAAAGGACCTTGTTAAGAAATATCATAGGAAGAATGAGAGGTCAAATAAAAGCACAAGTTGGTGATGAACATTGCAGACATGTCTTAGGCAGAGGCTCAAAAATATATTATAAGGACATTAATGGAAAGGGATACAGCAGTGACAACATATGTATATATTTGTGCTTTATAAACTACACTAAGGCATTTGACAAAGTGAATCATGGGCAATTATCAAAATGTTAGAAAGCTTAAACATTGATTGTAAAGTCCTGAGAATAATAAAATACATGCACTGGCAACAATGAGCAAAACAAACTGGTAACCAATTAGGCAAATTTTAGCAGAAAACTGGATTGTATGCAAGGGTGTGGTGTGCACTGCCACCTGATATATACCCTATGTACAGTGAAAACAATGAGGATATGATGAGATCAGTTAGTAGATAATAATATAAAGAGCTTGTGATGTTTTGATAGGAATGTTCTGGAAATCCCGGGGTAGGAGAGTTATACTGAAAAATAAAAACGCATGGAGAACTGGAGATAGAAATAAAAGGTATTAAAAAAAAACAAAACATGTAAAGAACTTGAGCTAATGGCACAGGCCAGGAGGAGCTGGCACAAATTTGTTGAAGGCCTTGGGTAGCTTGGGAGCTGTGGTAGCACAGTGGTTAGTGCACTGGCTTCCTAGCTCGGTGGTCCATGGTTCGATCCCCAGTTGAGGTGGGATTTTTTAGACCACAAACGGCTCCGGGGTCGACCCAGCCTCATGAATTGGGTACCAGAGCAACTCTGGGAAGGTTAAGGCAGCCGGCGTGATGCTGACCACATCACCCCTAGTGTGCCGATGGTCGAGAAAATGTGGGCCTAACACCATATTCCCAATATGCCTCAATGGGCGTGTAACGGGATCCTTTACCTTTCCCTTACCTTGGGTAGCTGAAAGGCGGGGATGATGAATGAGTTTGTATGTGTCACTTACATATAACTCCAGTCACAGATTATGTATTCATAAGATTAAGTGAAGTGTTTTACAACTTTTTCCAATGGAAGCCAGCATTTCACAACTGTTTGCCATAGGCAAGCTCTTAAAATAATTTCTCACAACCTGCTTAACAACCAGCTTAATTCTTCAACTTGGCATTGGCTGCCAAAGAGCAACAATCTCAGCAACCTTAGTTGATCAATAACAACAACCTTAAGCTATTAAAACATTTACAAACCAGAAAAAGTTGATATCAAGGGCAGCAGCTAAAAAGAAAGAAAGAACATTTCTTGTTATTGGAGCAGTAAAAAGTCCCAAAACTTGTAACTAAAATAAATGATTCAAAGTGTTTCTTCAGATTATCTTCAGATACATATCAGCTATAGAGATAAGTTAGTGTTTTTATATTTATTAAATTTTTTCCCCTCCTCTCTATGCAGTGGGATGCAAGCTACATTTACCTCATAATGGAATACTGCAGTGGTGGTGACTTATCAAGGTTCATTAGAAGCAAGAGAGCTTTACCAGAGCACATTGTAAAGCGTTTTCTACAGCAGATTGGTTAGTTTCATTGTTTGACACACACACACACACACACATAAGTTGTCTTATTAATAACCACTTTTGATTTTGTGGCACACATTCAGTCATTACCCTTCATATCTGATGTCATACTATTTCAATTGAGGTGCCCAAGGAGCACAGGCTTTCAACAAACCCTGACCAAGTCCTCCTGTCGCACACCATCAGCTCAAAATTTTTCCATGTCTTCTTTATCATTTTCATTTCTGCATCCAGTTGTCGTCTTCTTGTGTTTTTCAGTCTGCCTGGAGATTCCAGAACAAGGACTGCCTAGTAATGCTATCAACAGATTTCCTCAATGTGTGTTTCTCTCCATCGTCAATGTCGTCTTCTCTTCTGTTGTCCCGCTGCTGAACTTGCCATCAGTTCAGCATTGGTGGTCTTTTCATATCATGTCAATCCTTCTATTCTATGCAAGCACCCATTTATGGAAGTGTAACATCTTTCTTGTTGTTTTTGTTATTCTCTATGTTTCACAGCCAAGTAGCACATGTGCTTGTGCCTTATTTATAATATGTTCAACCTTGTTAATCATGATACAGTTTATATGTTTATTTATAATTTTGTTTATGTCTGTAATAATTTCTTTTATTCTTTATGTTCCCCGGGGCCTGTAAGAAGACAAGGAAGAGGACAGCTGCTCCCCCAGGCATATGGCAAGAGGCGTCTGATGTAATGTTGTTCATGGGGCTGGTAACCTCATGCAAAACAAATGACTACAGTAATGACTAACACAAGAGCACATGAGTGCTTTGGTGCAGGCATCCAACAAGGTGGCCAGCTGCATTTGTGGCTCCATGCTCCATAGGGAGCAAATAAGGAAAATGATTAAAAGAGGAATGTGTAATTTCTTTTAAGTCAATCGCCTAATGTTTATTAACACTGGTCATTGTGAGCTGTGTGATTATTCCATGAATTCTCTCCCACTCAGCTTTGGCAATGAAATTCCTGTGGGATAATAATGTGGCACACATGGATCTGAAACCACAAAACATTCTTCTTACATCATCATCAGATCCACTGTTAAAACTTGCAGGTATGTAAAATATGCTGGTAATAATCTAATGAACTGTTTTCATAAATGTATTACCTTGTTGTAAGTCTCAGTGATTTTGTTAGACTCACAGAGGTGGTCACTAATGGTGGAGACACGATTTCTGAAGCATAAAAAAATCATAGTTGTAAGTAACATTTCCCTGATGTCTATTTTGCAATGCTTCGTAACCCTACTGTGTGTGTTTTTCACCCATAGACACTATTATTTATCTTTTATTTTTCTGTTGTCTTCTTCCTCGTTCGTCCTGAAAAGGACGTTGGTTGCGTTGTGTCTGTTTACAGCAAAGCTGCGATATCTGTGCCTTTCGGCCGACACATCCGACTTCAGCACAGCATTTTTTGGGACCGGGTTTGCCTTCCCTCTTCGATCCCTACTCTCTCAGCCAGACTGCAGTGATGCAGCCTGTTTCCAGGACCACCACGTGGAGGTGGAATAGGGTCTTGGTCAGCTCTGGTTCACTGACCCTGATGCAAGCAGTCAAGCTATGGGTTGCTGACTGCATTCTCTATTGCTGCATCTTTGGGTCCCTTTCTGTTGTCTGAGTGTGTGCAGTCAACTTTTAATTGTTGATAATCTTTGTTTTGGTGTGTTATAAAACCGCTGTATATGTTTCATTTACCAACATAACTCTTCTCTGAACTGTTTTCAGATTTTGGTTTTGCCAAGCATTTGTATGATGGTGACCGACTTCATGTCATGAGAGGTTCTCCTTTGTATATGGCACCAGAAATAATATGTAATGGCATATATGACAACAGAGTGGATCTGTGGTCTATAGGTGTCATTTTATATGGTGAGTGCTAAATCTTTCTGCATTTTCTTCTTTATTTCTGTGACATTTATCCTCATAATCTTAATTATATTACCATTTATTTTAAAACCTACTGTTCTAGTTATTTTACCTTTATTAGTGGAAGTATTAAAATGTTCTATTAACAAGGAAAAGTTACGACAGACGTGAACCATTTAATGTGCTTCAAGCAAAGTTTATGCCCATTTCTTGTATC
The DNA here is from genome assembly GCA_024509875.1 of Oreohelix idahoensis. Lineage (NCBI taxonomy): Eukaryota > Metazoa > Mollusca > Gastropoda > Stylommatophora > Oreohelicidae > Oreohelix > Oreohelix idahoensis. The sequence continues at coordinate 756,691 of JAMPIV010005294.1, read as the reverse complement.
AGCAACTTCATATTTTACTTTATATCAGAGTGCCTATTTGGGAAGCCACCTGAAGTACACTGTGACAACAGTAAAGATCAATAGAAAAAAGAAGTCTTAGCACATGGCAGGGAGTCATAGGAAGTTGTGGAGAAACATGATCACCTATATTATCCTACATGGTATTTGAAAAAGAAGGACAAGAATTAAAAATAAAATACTCAGAAGAGTAAGTAAACCTGTCTGGGAACCGTTGGAAAGAACCAGGCAAATACCAGTGGAACAAGAAGTAACGAAAAGGTGCTGGCACTGGATAGGACACACATTGAGGACACCCGCTGATAGCATTACAAGACAGTTCTTGTTCTGAAATCCACAGGGAAAGAGAAATAACAGGACATTATAAATACAAGGTGAACTTGACATGAGTTTGCTGAAGACCTTTGCATTATGGAACGGAAGCGCAATGAACGAATTGAATCATAAAAGGTCAACCAAGTCTAAAAGAACAGGCATGTACACCATAAATAAATAATATTGTTTGACTGTTAAGTAATCCATTTCATCTTGGTTCAGTCAGACATAACTAATTCCAAATCCTTGAAACAGATACCTCAGGGGTTTAATATATCTGACAAGGCTAGAGACTTGACTCTTCGATTGCTGCAAAGAGATCCTGCAGAGAGGATAGCATTTGAAGAATTTTTTGCTCATCCATTCATTGACATGGAACACATTCCATCTAAGGAGTCATTACCAAAAGCGGTTAGTACATATATTTGTTCTATAAAAATTATCATTTTCTGCGCTGATATCATAAACTATTTTTTTTCCCAGGCTGTTTTTTGGTTTAACTCAGACCCCAAAATGGGTGCATTTTTTTTTTACAAATGATATTTTAAAGACATGCAGTAGACATATGTATTATGCATCAAACTTTAGGAAATTGACTGAAGACAGTTGTGAAATGCAGTGAGTTCTTATATGATGTAAAAAAATTGCTTGTTTTGTTTTGCGAAGTATAGACAAACTATTTTTAAATAATTTCAGTAAAATTGTGCTATTGATAATGAATCAAAATTGTGATATCACAATTTTGATGAGGGACCTAAATACAAAAATAGGAAGAGACAACACCGGCTTTCAAGAAATTATGGGAAGGCAAGGATTAGGTATGATGAACGAGAATGGGGAACTATTAACTAACTTCTGTGTGTCAAATCAACTACCTATAGGAGGTAGCTTATTTCCACATAAAAGAATACATAAGGCAACATGGATATCACCAGACCACAGAACTGAGAATCAGATTGATCACATATGAATAAATAAGAAGGTTAGGTCATCATTGCATGATGTAAAAGTATATAGAGCAGCAGATGTGGTATCAGATCACCATCTTCTGTTAGCCAAAACAAAATTAAAACTCAAGAAATTTGCAACAGCATAAAGCTATAGACAACAGTGTAATGTGGGGAAATCGGGAAATAAGAGAAAAATTTTCAATCACAGTATCCAACAAATACCAAGTACTCCAACAGCTGGAAGATGAAGCAGATACGGAAGACCACTGGCAACAAGTAAAAAATATATGGAACGAGACATGTGGAGAAGCACTGAGAAAAAGAGAACATCAGCACAAAGCATGGATAACAACATAAACCATAAACAAGATTTTTTTTTTTTTTTCCTTAACCAGCGGCACTTGGGCTTTCAGCCCTTCGGCCCAATGACATGTCATTGCGAGGCTGCGGAACCTGAGGACTTTCCTTCCAACCCGGTCAGGAGCTTCGCTCCTTCCCATCCACAGAGGGTTTATCACAGGAGCCGTTCAGGCTATTCAGTCAAATTTCCGGCCGTAAACATTTCTTCAAACGCCGACGCCCGGGTTTGAACCATGAACACCTGATCGCCAGTACAACGCCGAAGCCATTACACCAGCGTGGCTCCCACCATAAACAAGATAGAAGACAGGAAAAATAAGAGAGCAGATTTAAACAGAAGCAAAACTAGAAGCTCCAAAGCCAAGGCTCATGAAGTGTACATAGAAGCAAACACAGAAGAAACATCAAAAGAGACAAGAGGAAGTATATTGAAGAGTTGGCAAGGGAAGCAGAGGATGCTGCAGCCAAAGGAAATATGAAGGACCTGTACAAAGAAGCTAATGGAAATATGAGCTAGCAAATGGCCTCATCAAAGACAAGAATGGAAAATTGCTTAGTAATATACAAGAACAAATGAAGAGATGGACATAACATTTTGAGGAACTTCTCAATAGACCAGCTCCAACTAATCCTCCCAGCCAGCAGAAGAGGAGCTACAAATCAGCTGTGAACGACCAAGTAGAGAAGAAATAAAGAAAGCCATAAGGCTTCTGAAAATGGAAAAGCAGCTGGTCCAGATGGCATTCCAGCAGAGGCCATTAAAACAGATATTAATACCTCTACAGAGATATTATACAAACTACTTGGCAAAGTCTGGGAGAGAGAGGAAATACCAGCAGAATGGAAGGAAGGTTATCTGGTCAAGTTGCCTGAGAAGGGAAATTTACAAGAGTGCACAAATTATAGAGGAATAATGTTACTATCAGTGCCAGGAAAAGTATTAAACAGAATCATCCTTGAGAGATTAAAAGAGTCCATAGACAAGCAACTGAGAGATGAACAAGCAGCTTGATGATTCTGGATTTTGCAGATGACTTGGCTCTTCTGTCCCATAACCATAATCAGATACAAGAGAAAATGAAAATTCTTGATGAGAGGTCACAACAAGTAAGCCTGAAAATACACAGGGAAAAGACAAAGATTATGAGAATAAATGCAAGAAATGATAACAAGATTGAACTTGAAAAAACACCACTAAAGGATGTAGAATCGTATACATATCTTGGTAGTAATATAGACAAAGTTGGAGGGACAGACAATGATATCAAAATAAGAATACAAAAAGCAAGAGGCGCTTTCATTGCATTAGGAAACATATGGAGGTCAAGAGAAATCAAGTCCAACACAAAAATAAGAATCTTCAACTCAAATGTCAAGTCAGTCCTATTGTGTATTGAGGAAACCTGTTGATAGCATTACAAGGCAGTCCTTGTTCTGGAATCCCCAGGGAAAGAGAGGCAGAGGTATACCAAAAAACACATGGAGAAGAGAACTGGATACAGAGGTGAAAATGATATGGAAAACATGGAAAGAACGTGAGCAGATGGCACAGGACAGGAAGACTTGGCATGTGTTTGTTGAAGGCCTATGCTCCTCGGGGAGCTAAAGGGTATTGATTGATTGAATAGATTGGGTTATGAAAACATCGACATCACACAACAGAAATGGAATTCATTGGAATCTGACTAAACAGCTTGATGATCTGGATTTTACAGATGGTTTGGCTCTTCTGTCCCATAACCATAATCAGATGCAAGACAAAATAAAAATACTTGATGAGAGGTCACAACAAGTGGGTCTGAAAATACACAGGGAAAAGACAAAGATAATGAGAATGAATGCAAGAAATGATAACAGGGTTGAACTTGAAGAAACACCACTAAAAGATGTAGAATCGTACACATATCTTGGCTGTAATATAGACAGAGTTAGAGGGACAGACAATGATATCAAAATAAGAATACAAAAAGCAATAGGAGCTTTCATTGCATTATGAAACATATGGAGGTCAAGGGAAATCAAGTCCAACACGAAAATAAGAATCTTCAACTCAAATGTCAAGTCAGTCCTATTGTTATTGTTAATCAGAATCGATGTCATTGCACTCCGGGCAAACCCATAGGTGCTCAGTCTCCCACAGCAAATGTCGACTGGTATGAATGCTAATTGTTCCTGTTGCGCACTGGTTGTATACACGGCGGATGTGTCCTCTCAAACGTCCATCCCTGCTGGTCTTACGTTTGATGCCGAATTCCAGCAATCTTAGCCTTGATGATTCATCGATTGCAGTGTCATTCTCTAATAGACAAACATGAATCGCCCTCAGTATTTCTTCCTTATCCATGGCCAATTCACCTTTTATGGGTGCTCTTGAAGCTAGTCTGTCAGCTCTTTCATTGCCACGTACCCTGGCATGACCAGGACAGTAGATCCATATCAGTGCTTGAAGATTCGATGCTTCTGTGGAGGTTTTCCATTCATGTCGAAGCCAACCATTTTGGACCTTTCAAAGCATGGATTGTGAGTCTGATACAATAACTGCCTTTGTTAATAAAGTCTCAGACAGCCATCGTAAGGCAGCAGTAACTGCCTCAACCTCCATTCTCATGCTGGAGGTTGTCATCATGTAAGCCCCGCTATGTTCAGCGATGGTTCTGCCCTTTACTCTAGCAGAGAAGCCCCACCCTGATTTATTACCACAGATTACAGACCCATCAGTATACACAATGGCATCATCATCCCCAGCATTATCATTTATAAGCTGATCAACTTCCAGCTCTGCTCTCCCATTGGCCCAAGTTCTGCATTCTCTACCAAGGCTGATGATGACTTGCTGGTAGTTCATCCAACTCTCATCTGACTTACTTCACTCTTCTCCTTTGAATATACTTTAAACTGGGGTCACCTGTCTAATAGTCTCCTCCGCCTGCGCCATCCATGACATCCCCCTCTTTATTCTTGCTCCTTTGATGTCAGCTATGTTCCCATGCAGGGAATGGCTTTTGTCTATGGTTACACGCATATACGCTTTTACCTGGGCCGTCGTATATCTGGATCTAATTGACAGCAACCCAAGCATGTGCCGCATTATCACAATAGGGGTATCTCGCGTGCAGCCCAAGACTATACACATCCATTCGTTTTGAATGTGTTCCAGTCATTCACACTGTTATATTGACAGCGTGAGTATTCCCAGGCCATACTCGATTACAGACAAGACCAGCTGATAATACAAGAGAAACAGTACTCTCTACTCCAGGTGCGCTGCATTCATTGTTTTTAGGGCTGCCAGACCTTTCTTGCACTTCTGTATGATGTAATCAACCCATGATCGAATGCTAATCCAAGGTATTTCAACATGTTCTGCCTTTCAATTTTCTGTCCACTGAGAGTAAAGTCTGGAAGATCTGCTTTCAATATGGAGTTATTCAAGGAGCACCAAAGCACACAGGCTTTGTTGGGATTGACATTGGAGCTGGTTTCGTCACACCATTTAGAAACTGCTTGAAGTGTCTCATGTATGCTTTTAACCATTTCATTTCTATCTGAACCAGTCCTGTACATGAGCAAGTCATCAGCAAAAGTTAATGTTCGTACCAAACCTGTTGGTTGGATTGCAGTTACTTTTGCTGTATAGATGTTAAACAGCACCGGCGATAATGGAGAACCATGGGGTAATCCTGGGCAAATGTGCAGTGGTTCTGATGTCCATGTTCCCAAGCGAAATGCAACTGCTATCTCAGTTAAGGCAGCTGCTATCCACCTTTGTTAGCCATGGGTTTACACCACATTCCTTTACACAGTCCATCAAGGTTGCAAAATCAATACTGTTGTAAGCATCCTCTAGGTCAATTGCCACAGCCACCATTTCCTGTTTACCCTTGAAACCCTCATATACATCATAAGCAAATGTTCCAGCATTACCCCATGATACTTTTATTGGTCTATAACTGCCTAGGGTATCAGGGAGGATGTGTGCATTTTCAAGATGGTTCATTAATTGTCTCGCCGCTATCTTCTCAAGTAATTTGCTGTAGACATTCTGCAATGTGATGATTTAATAGCTGCTAAGTAGTGTGGGGTTTTTACCAGGTTTAGGAAGTGGCCGCAGGTAGCTATGTAGCCAGTCTTCCGGCACCTCAGCATTCTGTATAAAGGTGTTGAAATCCATCACTACATTCGTAATACCTCTGTCATCAAGCTGCTTGATTTGTTGATACTGCACACCATCAGGACCTGGAGCAGTGTTTCTACTTGCTTTTAAAGTATACATAACGTCATCATCAGATATGAGGTCGAAATATATCTCACCTCTGATGTTATTTTCCAGGACACGATTCTTAATCTCTTGACGGGCAGCTTTATCACCTTTATCCGTCTGAGTGATATACAGACTGAATAATGCACGTCCTTTCTCTTCATCGGTCTTCAGGCTTATTCCCGCGGAGCTCAGAATATTAGGTATGGGTTGGCTCATATTGTTTCTATTCATTTGTCGATGTAAGGACCAGAATTTCTGTAAGATCTTTTCCGTGCCCGCCTGTGTCACGAAGGCCTCCCATACTTGGTCCTTGGCTTCCCTTGCGACGCTCTCAAACCTATTGGTGGCTTTCTGTTTTTTCTCCTTCAACTCTTCAACCCCTCCATTATTCAATGTATTTCGCTTTCGTGCTTTCCTCCATTCTTTCGTCGCTCTTTCCTTTTCTATCCATGCCTCTTCTACATTCTCATTCCACCAGGGTGGTTGGGTGAAAGGTGTTCTAGCTGTCTTTTTCCTGGCATTTTGACGCAATATATGTAGAGGACTATTGCAGTCATGAGAGCCTGCAGGGTACTTAAAAGTGTGTTTAGGCTTTCTGTGTCTGGTTGCCTTCCACTTGGCAATGAGGACTACACAAGGTAGATGATCACTTTCCTGTGCTCCCAGTACATTCCAACGTGCAAGGGTTGCGGACGCATTAGAAATCAATGCCAGATCTATGACGCCGTCAGGGTCCCCAGGTTTAGTTGCCAGTCTTGTCGGGCATCCATCATTCAAGATGGTTAAGTTTGCGTTCAGTAATGCCCGATTCAAGGCCATACCCTGTCTATTGTCCGTGATGTTACCCCACTCCTTAGACCTAGCATTGAAATCACCAGCAATTAAAAACCTATTGTTAGGTTCATTGGACAAATCTATCAGGAAATTCCAACTACCCTCTTCAGGAAGGCGGTCTACATGAGCATACAAATTGTAGACTCACCATTCCTGATCGCTTATATTCACTGCAATCCCTTGCAATTCCATATCCTCACTATTGTGGGAACTTATATCCAGCCATGTGTGAGGGAGTTCATGTCTGAGTGACATACATAGCTTGCCCTAGTCTGCCAAGTCCACATGGATTACTATAACATTTGTAGCCTGGACAATTAATATTGCTAGTTACTTTTAAATTTGTCTCCTGAATCATGTCAAAATCATAAATGATTTTCTGTATAACTGCTGCCCGTTGGTTGGCGCTTCAACAATTCCAGTATCCTATTCGTAAATATGTCAGTGATAGCCTATCCGATTTCTTTCTGAATTTTCTCTTGCAAGCTCGTCGTCTTCTCTCTCTTCTCTTCTCTCCCCTACCTCTCCTTCTGCACTCTGAAACATGGAGAACAACAAAAACAACAACCAAAAGGCTACAAACTTTCATAAACGGGTGCTTGCGAAGAATAGAAGGATTGAAATGGTATGACAAAGTCACAAATGTGGAACTGATGACAAGAGCCAGACAAGTGCTGGTAGAACAAGAGTTGAGAAGAAGATGCTGGCGATGGATAGGACACACATTGAGGAAACCTGTTGATAACATTACAAGGCAGTCTTTGTTCTGGAATCCCCAGGGAAAGAGAGGCAGGTCCCACTTCCTTTAATTAATTTATTAATTAAAAATATCATGCCAAGAAATTTGTGAAACGTCCTTCTCTCAATTGAAAATAGACTACTATCACAATTAATATCATTGAAATTCATTCAGAAATAATCTGTTGCTGCTGATCAGTTGATAGTGTATAACTGTGATGCCTCTCAGTTCACATTGCTTGGTACACTAGTGCCATTTTATGTACTGTTATAGTTTTTTTTTTTTCTAAGAAGGGGCCCATAGCCTTCACCAGACAATCAAAGGGGTCCAAGGTACAAAAATGGTTATGAAACCCTGACTTAATAGCGCAGCATTTAAATGAGGATTTTGTTATTGTGATCATATGAGTGCAAGTGCCTTCTGTTACTTTGTTTCTCCAGGTGAAACTGATTTCTGAGGCTGTTAAGAAGGATGAAAGTGGGGACTACAAAGCTGCTGTACGGTTATACTGTGAAGCATTGGAGCATTTCATGCCAGCCATTCACTGTAAGTCATGCATACAGAGATTTATTTTATAACATAGTGTGGCCTGTACTACAAATAAGTAAACTTTGTCACCACTCACTGTAATAGTACTACTGCTTGTGAAGGGGCCTCTGCATGTTTTTGAGAACCTTAGTTTTAGTAAAGTATGACTATGTTTTCAGCATATTAATGGATGAGATCAAAATTAGACATCTAAAATATGTTGGCCATAAAAAGACATAACACCTTGCTGAAGGCATGGTAGTTGAAGCAGAAGAATCTTAGATTCTTGAGTTAAATCTTCAGAGTACTGCAAATGTTTTCCATCATGCTTCATGAATAATTACCTATTTCTGACTGAAGTTATGTCTGTTTTCAATAATTTCTCTCTTCTTCAGTACAAATCATTATAACAAGATATTCTAATTATAGGTATGCTTTCAGATGCTTTTGCAACTGTAAACATACTTGCAGATGACTTTTAACTGTATATATTCTTTCAAGAGATGAAGGGGACTGCTGGGGTTGGAAAGAACACACATTGAGGAAACTTGTTGGTAGCATTTCTGAGAATTTCTAGCTCTGCTCTGGAATCCCCAGGGTAAGAGAGGTGGAGGAAGACCAGGGAACATATGAAGAGAAGAACTGGAGACGGACATGAGGAGGATGAGAAAGACATGGAGTGACCTTGAGCTGGTGGCACGGGACAGGAAGATGGCATATGTTTGTTGAAGGCCTATGCTCCATGGGGTGCTGAAGGGTGATGAAGGTGATATACTTTCAGATGATTTTATAACTGTATTTATAGTTTGCGATGATTTTGTAATTGTAAATATACTTTCAGATGATTTTATGACAGTGAACATACTTTCAGGTGATTTTGTAACTGTATATTTACTTTCAGATGAGAAAAGTTACCAAAAAAAGGAAGTTCTGCGTGCAAAGGTACTTGTAAAACTGTAGTAGTATTCTTCTTGTACAACTAAAATAGTATTATTTTTCACATCTATAGATATAGTATAAGTCTAAACCATCACTCACTGAATGATGAGTAACCCCATTTAGGTCAATGGAAAAAAATGGTTCTCTAAGTGTAAATTTCTCTGATTTACTTTCGTAGTTATTTACAGACTATAAATTGAATTATGAAAGCAACATCAACCACCAGGAAAGGAATTCAGCAGTCTCAGGTAGCACAGCTTGAAGATCTAGATTTTGCTGATGACCTTGCCCTTCTATCCCATAAATAAAATTGATGCAAGACAAACTGAGATTACTAAATTAGGAGCCACAGAAACTGTGTCTGAAATTCCACAGAGAAAAGAAAAAGTTATGAGAATAAATACAGCAAATGGTAGCCAGATTGCACTTGAAGAAACATCCTCACAAGATATGGACTTACACGTATATCATGTCAGTAGCACAGACAAAGGAGCAGACAGTGACATCAAAATAAGAATACAGGAGGCAAGTGGTGCTTCAACTGCTCTAGGAAGTATATGGAAATCAAAACAAATTAATGCCAATGCTAAAAAAAAAAAGAATTTTCAACTCGGTGTCAAAGTTGGAAGGATCTAAACATGGAGAGCAACAAAAGTGACAACCAGGAGTTTTTCATACTTTATAAATAAGTGCTTGTGCAGAACAGGATTAAAATGGTATGATAAGATCACCAATGTGGAACTGGTGGAATGGACCATACTAGTGTCAGAGAACAAGAGGTGAGGCTAAGATGCTGGCATTGGATATAACGCACATCAAGGAAATATGCTGATAGTATTACAAGACAGTCCTTAATCTGGAATCTTCAGGGAAGGAGAAATAGAAAAAAAAAACACATGGAAAAGAAAATTGGAGATATACTTTAAAAATTAACAAAGAAAACATGGAAAGAACTTGAATGGATGGCACAAAATAGGGAAGCTTGGCATAGCCTGACTGAAGGCCTATGCTCCACAGCGAGCCAGTGGGTATTGGAGAATGAACTTCTTACATGTAGGAGTCACTTCTTATATACTGGAACCTCACTTGTGTTTACCAGGCGTCTGCAAAATGTTGTAAACTAGATCTGTATGGGAACTTCCTGACAGAACTAATGACAATAAATTATCACTGTTTCATTATAATGGTTTCTTCACATTTTTTTTGTGCACTTCTGCCAATTTGCTGCATTTCTGACTCCATTAACACTCAGTTATGCATTTTTAATTTAATTCAGAGCTTGAAAACATCAACTGACAAAGGTTGTTGACTTTCTTGGAAACATGGAAATTTCACAGTTGCATACCTGTCAACCACCTGAGACAAAAAACCTGTAGGTCGGACCAAAAAAATCCTTACAAACACCCAAAATTCCTTACGCAAAAAATATATTAATAAATCATAAACAATACAGTTTTAAAATGAGAAACGACACATACAAATCTATTAGCATTTGAATTAGTGTGATATAAAACATGCTAATAGTCTCATGCTGTTCTTTACATATAAAAAGTTTAGTGATCGTGAGGTAGTATTCTTTCGATGCAGTGTTTTGTATTATAATCAACACATGCACTTTTAGCACTTTGCTGAATTGCATTTGTGGGTGTAAAGTCTGCACAGCATGTATCAATGTTAATCTTACACTCAGGGCCGGATTAAGGCCAACTGATGCCCTAAGCACAGCACCCCATTGGTTCCCCTCCCCCGCCGCTTCCATTGACAAGACATTAAGACTAAATTTCACAACGGGCTGATCACCCATTTGTCAGTCACTTCGATTACGGAAACAACAGCAGGTGGGTTGATTTGCCGTTGCCCTAAAGACGCCACTAGGCGTGATGGGAAACAATGGCAAAGAAAACCTATCTGCTGTTGCCCTAAGACGCCACTAGGCGTAATGGCCACTGACTGCTTTGACGGTCGGTGGCTAAGGACGGAAGAAGAGAAGAGAAGACTAAATAAATGCTGAATTTTCTTCCTGGCCAGGCTCCACTGAAATTACTTACTTACTTAGTCGTTCCCCTTCTACCGTGAGGTGTAGAGGTTTGGAAGAGAGCTCGTCAGACTATCCTATCGGCTGTCTTCCTTCTGGCCTGGTCCCATTCTAGTCCTCAGTCCTTCAAAGATTGTCTAATGACATTGTCCATGAGGAGTATGAAAAGATAAGATGACAGGATATCACCTTGTCTTACACCAGTGGTGGTCCTGAACTCTTCTGACTTATGGTTTGCTGTCCTTACATAATTTCTGCAAGACTTGTAGAAGCTCTGTATAGCATGAATCAGAGGTGCTGGAATGTTCTTCCTTGCCAAACAGTCCCAAAGTTTGCTCCAGGGGACCCTGTCAAACACCTTTTCCAGATCTATGAAACAAAGATGGATCTCACTCTTATACTCAAGGGCCTTTTCACTCAGCTGTCTGAGTGTGAAGATTAGGTCTTGAGTACTTCGGTTAGCTCGGAATTCGCACTGGACCTCATCCAATTGTGGCTCAGCTAGGTGTCGGAGTCACTGCTCTAGGATTCTAGAGTAGATTTTACCAGGGACACTGAGAATGGATATGCCTCTATGGTTTCCACATTGTCGATTGTCACCCTTTTTGAAAATTGGTGTTATGATGGCAATCTCCCAATCCTTTGGTATGGTCTTGTTGCACCACGCTGCCTGTATGACCCTTAAGAGTAATAGGTCGCCTGATGCTTCCATGTACTTAACCATTTCTGGTGTTATACCATCATGCCCTGCTGCTTTGCCCATCTTGATTTTCTCCAGTGCTGCCTTCAGTTCTTCCATCTTTATGTCATCTTCACCATCATTGGTTTTCTCTTCTGTGCTAGGAGTTCTGAGAAATATTCTTTCCATCTTTCCATTACTTCCTTCGAGGCAGTAAGCAATTTGCCTTGCTTGTCATTTATAAATTTGAGAGGGCATTGTTTTTCCTTCCTCGTGTTCTTTAGGGTCTTATAGAACAATTTCTGGTTTTCTTGCACATCTTTTTCTAGCTTTTCTCCAAATTCTTCCCAGGACTTCTGTTTTGCTGCTAGCACCTTGTTCTTTGCTTCTGTTCAGAGTGTCACATATTCTCTATATTTCTCCATTTGTCCTGTTGTGTTTTTAGCCCCTAAGTATTGTTTCCATGCCATTTGCTTCTCTCTTATTTTCTCTTTGACTTCCTCTGTCCACTAAGGTGTCCTCTTTCTCTTGTTCCCAAGTCGGACTTCACCACATGCTTCTGCAGCAATTGTCTTTATGATGTCCTTGAATTTAAGCCAGAGGGTTTCCAAGTCATCAGGTTGTTCTTCTGTGTTGCTCACCGCTGCAGCAATAAGCCCCTGATATCTGGTCTTAATTTCTGGCTCTCTCAGCTTGTAGGTCTTAATGCTCATTTCTCCCATTCGTTTACTTAGTTTCTTGCGTGATGTTGGGCAGTTCCTAGGCTGAGCAACTCTTTCAGTAGTTCTTTTGATTGTAAGCAGGTAGTGATCACTTCCAATCTCTGGCCCCTTCCAGACTCTAGCATCCCGGACATATTTGAATGAGCTCCTCCTAACAATGGCATAGTCGATCACTGACTTCTCATTTTTATTTGGTTCACATCTAATGTTACCATACCAAAAAAAACTGTTTTTTCTTTTTTTTTTTAAAACTCGGATTAAAGTCTCGAACACGGCAGATATTGAAAATTACAAAACATGTGACTAAAGATGACTGTGGCAGTGAAAGAGATGAGAGTTAAGGGCATGATAGCTAGAGAGAAAATTCTGTGGTGCCCCCCTTCCCTTGGTGCCCTAAGCACGTGCTTATTTTACTTAATGGTTAATCCAGCCCTGCTTACACTGTAAAAAAGAAGTGAGTGTGTCCGCATTTATGGACCTCCTGCAGTCTGTGTGGATTTTTTTATTGAAAATTAAAGCAGCGAAGTTTACGCAAACAAACTTTTTTCTAGTTATGTAGGGCCGACACAGAATATTATGACATTAATTTATCGGAAATATATTGAAGGGCAAGATATATAACTGAAAAGATTAAGACAGCGAGTAAATTGCAACAAAGCAAAACAGCAGCAATATTTAACCAAGTTATAAGTACTTAGCTTTTTTTAAACAAAATGGCATCAAAGTATCTTGGCAAGAGTGGTTGATAACAGGCAACTTTAAAAATACTTCATGTCACGCTGAAAACCGAAAGTGTTTGAGGCCGAATTCAACGTTTTTGCTGAATTGTTGGGTATGAAAGGATTTGATTGGTTGCTGGGAGAGACCTCAGTTTAAAAACAGATGCCGCGATTCCCGAATTAAAAAATTGGTCTAGAAAATATTTTCTGATTTAAAATTTTTAAAAAACTTAGGTTGGAATATATTTTTAGAATTTATTTTAACTTAAAAAAAAAAAAAAAAAATTTGATTTTTTTTTTTGGAGAGTAGGGAAAAATCCGTACAACGAGTCTGTACAGCCGTACACTGCTAAAAGTATCAAAAATACGTACAATGTATGAAAAATTCGTACAAGTTGACAGGTATGCAGTTGATTTATTTTTTGTTGTAACTTCAATGCATTGATTTTCTTGAATTTATTATTCATATCTTGCCTACACATAGCCCAGTTGTCGCTGTTTTCTCTTTCAGATCAAACAGTACATGGATCGAGCAGAAACCTTAAAACAGCTAATGAAGACCCAGTTACATTCCAGCCCCTCACACCGACTTACCCCTAAGACAAAACAGAGTGACAGTCCATCCAAGTCAGCATCCGAAACTGGTGATAGTGCTTCCACATCTTCCACAGTTTTAAAAAATAAAAATGGTCACTCCAGGTCATCATCTAATGCTCAAGCTGGAGATCCTATCCAGAATTCACTTTCAGAATCTAAAACACCCAATTCTAGTGATGGCACTCCGGTTGATTCAACAACATATACAAGATCCATGTCAAATGATACTTTGGAAGAGCTCAGTAAGTTCTGTTGAAGGTAGTTTTGTCATTTATAAGTCATCACTTGGTGCACAAACATTACAAGCTTGTGATCATTTCGCCTCTTGTATTAGTCTCTACCAGTGTTTCTCATGAGTTCATTTTTTCCCTTTCTTAGACTTTTCCTACTATTAACACTTTGCTGACCAAATTCGACGATAGTCGAATTTCCGGTTGAAACCCTTGCTGACCAGATTCGACGAAAGTCGAATTAGTAACTCTACCAACGCAACAGACAGCCGTATTGATAGTTTTACGAAACAAGCCTCATCCGGGTATTTTTAACATTCCAAAATGGCTGCGCCCATGAATGATATCGTGAAGCGCTGTTTCTAGCGGAGTTTTGATTAAAATTTCATTATTTTTAGTACAAATCATGTGTGATGATGAAAACCAGACTTATAACAGAGATGATTCTGACTCTGGCAGCGAATCTGGGGCCGAAAGTGATATCTCATGGCTAAGTAGAAATGTATCACTCAATCGTAACGCAACTGATAGCAGCGACAACGAATTTGGATTAGATGAAGGTGATGTAGGTACATCTGAAGCAGGAGATGGGCGTGGCACAAGAGGCCACAGCAAGACTGCACATCAAAATAATCTGTGGAGATGGAGAAAGCTTGCTCAAAACGAACTTGTTGAGCTTGACATGCTTCCTCCATATGAAGAACAACAAGGTGTCATGGCAGACACAACTGAATATATGTCAATTGATTTTTTAAAACTTTTTTTCCCCGACACTGCCATAGATCTGATCACTGACGAAGTGAATAGGTACGGAGAAAATCACCTCTCTCAGTACACAGGAAATGCTAAGTACAAGAAACGTACTTGGGATAAAACTGATGCAGTTGAAATTTCTGCATTCATAGGCCTTCAGATTGGTATGGGAATGTGTTGCAAACCAGCAGTCTCAGACTACTGGTGTAAGAACTTTTGGTTGAATGATACACCATATTCGAGGGTCATGAGTCGGAACAGGTACCAACAGCTCCACAGAAATCTCCATTTTAATAATAATGATAACAGAATTGAGAGGGGGCAGCCTAGGTATGATCCCCTCTTCAAGCTCAGACCCATACTGGATATTATTTTGTCTACATATAAGCAACACTACACACCTGGGCGGGAGTTGTCAATAGATGAATCGATGGTGAGGTTCAAGGGTAGAATATATTTCAAGCAATACCTGCCAGCAAAACCCACAAAGTGGGGATTCAAAGTATTTGTACTCACTGATGCTAAAACACAATACTGCCTGAAATTGAAAATTTATACTGGTAAGGCAAATGATGAAGGTTCTGTTGGGGCAACTTCCAGGGTTGTGAAAGATCTTCTCGATGGATATGGCAACAAAGGACATATTCTCTACTGTGACAGCTTTTATTCAGCCCCAGCTTTATTTCAAGAGCTGAAAGAAATTCAGATTGGTGCATGTGGAACAGTAGCTGAGAATAGGAAGCATTTTCCTGAAGCACTGAAGAAAAAGCAACTCAAATTGAAAAAGGCAGATCATCCTGTGTTTTGTGCCACAGAAGATAAAGGCATATTGGCAGTTACCTGGCATGACACGAAAAGAGTTAACCTTTTATCTACTGTTCACTCCAATGATGTTATGGACAAGACAGTTAGAAAACGAGGAATACCTGAGGGCAGAACAATTCAGAAGCCAGTGCTATCAGAAAAATACAACAAAAGTATGGGAGGTGTCGACCACTTTGGCCAACTGGGTGCAAGCTACCCCTACCCACACAGATCCTATAAATGGTACCTTCCATTATATCATTTCTTAGTTGAAACTGCCCTGGTTAATGGGCACATAACCTACAACACTGTCAACTCTACAAAAAAGATCACAGCAAAGAAGTTCAGGCAGGATGTCAGTCTCGCTCTTATTGAACCTGCTATTCTTCGACGCAATGTGACACCTTCAAAACCACAAGTCACAACAACACGACTTACTGAGCGCCACTTCATTGATAAATATGAAAGGGCAAGGTACAAAATAGACTGTAAAGTGTGTAAGGCTGCAGGGAAAAGAAGCCAGACTGTCATGTACTGCCCAGATTGCAATGTACCTCTATGCACGATACCCTGTTTCAAGTTGTACCACACAGTCGAGGATTATCAACGATCCAGACAAAGACTCTTGCAGAGACCTACAGCTACAACTTCAACCCCAGTTAATGAAGGAAGCAGCTCAGACTCCAACTAGAGGTAAGTAACCACTAATATTATTCACAAACACTCATTGTCAGATGCCGCAGACACAGAATCCACTCAAAAAAGACAAATACAAAAATTAAATTTTCTTTGCGATTTATTCACAATTTTTGTTAGCCTTTTATGTTGAAATACATGGTTATGTTAAATCAGTACATCAATCAAGATTATTTTCTTCATTGCCATCAATGTCCCTAACATTTTATTGCACTGACATTGAACAAATTCACTAAACACTGGAAAAATATCATGGTTTTAAAACATCTCCTGAAATTTCTATAAATAACCACACAAATTCAAGATGGCCGCCATGATCATGTGACTAATTTGCATAAATATATTTATTCAGATGTAGCAACCGTTCATAACAGCGCTCTGAAAATTTCAAAACCCTATGTCTGTTTTTCAATTTTTTATGAATTTAAAACAAAACCAGTTATTTTTAAAGAAATCGGCAAACAAACTTGGTAATGGGAGACATTAATGCACTGGATTGCTGGTTAATCGTTAAATCAGTACGTCAATCAAGCTTATTTTGTTCATTGCCATCAACGTCCCTAACATTTTATTGCACTGACATCGAACAAATTCACTAAACACTGGAAAAATATCATGGTTTTAAAACATCTCCTGAAATTTCTATAAATAGCCACACAAATTCAAGATGGCCGCCATGATCATGAGACCAATTTGCATAAAATATATTTTTTCAAATGTAGCAACCATTCATAGTGGCGCTCTGAAAATTTCAAAACCCTATGTCTGTTTTTCAATTTTTTATGAATTAAAAAAAAAAACAGTTATTTTTAAAGAAATCTGCAAACACCCTTGGTAACGGGAGACATTAATGCTCCGGGTCGCTGGTCAGCAAAGTGTTAAAGCTATTTGAGAATACTTTTAAAAAAAAAGAAAAATACCCAGTTCAGAAGGAATTAAATGACAGAAGTAGAGAAAAATGCTAGAAAATAATAACACCCTATGAAGTGTGCTCCCATTGTTTACTTTAAAAATATAACTTCTATTTGATTTCTTACTGGCAATTTTGCTTTACCACCATCTGTGTGGATCCAGGGGCCTGGTAAGAGAGTAAATAATTGAACAGCTGCTTTCTGTCAAGTGTGTGAATCATAAAGGGCAGCTGAGTGCTGGGCTTGTGGCCCTACTTGTTTTTTTTGTTTTTTTCGTACGCCCGCTAATACTCGAGGCGAAATCTCAGGTTATTATTAATGTCTAACCTGACATTGATTTTACGTGAGTATCCCTTTTCTTGTACAGAGACAGGTGTCCCTCGCCATTCAGGCAGATACTCTCTGATTTCGGAGGTACCCATTAGAGCTGGGTCAGCTCAGGAGCCGCCAATCCCTGGTCGACGACACTCCTTCAAATGTCCTCGCCAGGTCTCGAGTTAATCCAGTCCAAATCCCGGTCGACGAAAAATCCTCAAATGCCGTCGCCTGGGTTTGATCCTGAATCACTCGGTCGCTAGAGCGGTGTTGTAACCACTACGCTAGCGTGGCTCCCCTACTTGTAAAACGTAACTGCAAAAACTTCAGGGCAGTAATGTTTTTTTTAAAAAGGCAATAATGCCTATTTTATCACCATGATTGTATAGAGATTTCAAACTTTTGTTCATTTATTGAATTGATTTAAAATCAGTTGTCTCAGATTAGCCTTCCAAGATGGAATAAGGCTTTCCAGCAGGAAGGATTAAGATACGGGATGGAGAAAGTCAATAGGAAACTAAATAACTGACTCATTTTTTATCCCAGAGAGATTCCAATATTTGCATCGAGAAAGTTAGAACACTAAAAGAACCATGTGAAGCAGCATAATTAGCAGCAGAAATGAAACATTGTAAAATTAGCAATTGGAAATCATGTGAGACAGAATGAAAGTGAGCAGGAAGAATAATTGAACACAGGGGAACTGAGGCCCAAAAACACATGACATGAGAATAGGTTGAAACAAGGACAAAGAAGACCTGGAAAGAGCTGGATTACCTTAGGCAGAATGACTTGAATAGATCTGATTGTAGGCCTATTCTCCACAGGGAGCTGAAAGACAAAATCAAAAGTGAAACTTTATCTCCATTGTGCCATTGCTTAGTAGTAGTCATCTGAGAACCATTGAATAATGGTACATTACATTGGCACATAATATCTTTGAACAGCACTTATGTGATATGCATGAAAAGATCACCATTGTTGGACTGATTACGAGAACCAGATAAATAACAGTCAAACAAGAGATGAGAAGATGCTGGCATTGGATAGGACACACATTAGGGAAATCTATTGATAGCACTACAAGGCAGTCCTTATTCTGGAATCCCCAGGTAAGAGAGGTGGAGGGAGACCCAAAAGTATATGGAGAAGAAAATTAGAGACAGAAATGAGTGAATGGCACAGGACAGGAGAACTTTACTTGAAGGCTTATGCTCGTTGGGGAGTTGAAGGTAATGAATTAATGTTTTTTTCTCCTTGGTACACAGAAGTCTTAACCTCATGTCAGTTTTTATATTATTTGCTTATTAGGTACAGAGCCACAGTAGCGAAATTGTTAATGCACTGGCTTCCTAGATCGGTGGTCCATGGTTCGATCCCCAGTTGAGGTGGGATTTTTTAGACCACAAACGGCTCCGGGGTCGACCCAGCCTCATGAACTGGGTACCAGAGCAACTCTGGGAAGGTTAAGGCGGCCGGCGTGATGCTGACCACATCACCCCTAGTGTGCCAATGGTCAAGAAAATATGGGCCTAACACCATATTCCAAATATGCCTCAATGGGCATGTAACGGGATCCTTTACCTTTTTTATTAGGTACTATTATAATCTCAGTTCATATTGCTTGGTACATTAGTGACATTTTATGTCCTTTTAAGGTTATTTAGTTTTTTTTAATGAAGTATTCTTATTTGCAGCACAATATTGTCATTGAAACTCATTTTTTAGCATTGATTTTTCTCTTTCTCACCCATTTTAGGTTTCATTTGTGACATCAGTTTGAATCTTTTTTTCCATTTCTAAGCAGTGTTATGTAAACTGTGAGCCAAGGACTCTATGTTATTTCTGAGAGTCTGACAGTAGACAAGGAAAGAATATAACCACTGCTTTTGCTAGCATGCTGCTGTGGGAGGTGACTAATGTGAGGTTGTGTATGGAACTAGCAACGTCATCATAGAAAATAAATTGCCACAGAATCGTATAGTTTTCTAGACTTCCTGTAGTGGTGGCCTTGTGCAGCATAAAAAGAGAGTGCATAAGTGAACCAAGAATGTCTTAAATTAATGGCATATTTCTTCTTGTGTTTTTATAGTGACCCTGTGTGCAGACTCACAAGAGATAACTGCAGCTTTAAAGCTAATCAATGCAGCATTAATTGAGGTATGTTACCACTTTTTTTTTTCCATGTACTGAGATGTTGTTTAACTAGGACTGCTGAGCTTCTCGCTCTTTTGCAGTCAATATGACATTAAAGACTCCTTGATATTATTAGGTACCACAAAGTGATTTTTGTTTGCACAGAAGCACCAGAGAAAACAATGCAATTTGGAAGCTCTTGGAAAACCATGAAATTGGGTACTTAATTTTTTTTAAATCGGACAAAAAATAAAAATGTTAACGGCATTTTTAAAAGTGTATGTACTTTTGCAAAGTTAAAAAAGTTACATCACACCAACTTCAGAGTGCTCCCGTTTTCTTAAATATAATCTTAGAACCTTCTCTGATAAACAGCATACAGTCTGCAATATACTGATTACATAAACAAAACTATAGGGCTATATCATGAATAATTATCAATATATTTTAGACCAAATATTGCAAATCATTACCAAAAAATGTAGTATTTTGCATGAACATACATTTTCACATCATATTTCAAAAAATATAAAAGGTATAAGCTTTAAATTTGTACATATTAATCTGCATACTACACACATATATCTCAATTTTTTTCACAGGATTTAAACATCTATTTGTTCTTGTATAATTTTTTAAATTGTGTCCAGAGGCCAATTTGTCGCATGGGAAGAAAAAAATGTGAAAATGAAGAAAAAAAATTTTTTTTAAGATACTGTCCATATTTCATTTAAAAAAATGTGTAGGCAATAATTAACAACATCTAAACAATAATTAACAACATCTAAACGCTAAATTTTTTTTTTAAACAACTGGTTATTAGCATTTAAAAAGACATTTTTAAACTGGAGGAGAATGATCAAGGCGCACTCCTTCCCTGCGAGAGGGCAATGACGCCTCAAAACCTAAATGCTTCAGAAGTCCAAAATACAATTCTTTGATATTTCCTAAAAGTTTAATGTCCTTATCATTCAATATTAATGTCCTTATCATTCAATATTAATTTTCTGTATCTTAACTGAGCCTTAAGATTTCTATTCTAAGGACATTTCGTCCTTTACAAATTGTATCCACATCCTCCTTTGTGGTGCACAGACCCCTATGGCTAATGATTGTGTTATATAACTCTAACTTCTTCTCTGCATTCTTAACATCTTTCTCTTTTTTCCTCCTATTGTTGTCAGTTATTCGCTGTTTGATTTTTTCTTTAACTGCCCTCTCTAATTCTTTACTTCGTTTCTTCCATTCCAGTCTATTATAGTATTACATTACTCGTGTTTAGGGTTAACACTAACTTATGGTTAACACTAACCCTAATCCTAAACCTAACTGCTACGAAAGAACACATAACTACACATATTCACTATGGAGCAAAATGGTACGAGTAATAGGAAATTACTATATTATATTATAATATATTATATATAGCTACCGCGGCTCCTATTTTATGAAAGCTGTTTATATATATTTCTTCTTTTCGGGGAATTTTAAGACTATCAACTATTGACTGCGAGTCCGGACATTTCAGTACAGAATCAGCTACGTTAATTATGGAATTTTCCGGTCTCCTAGCCTTGACTCAATTCATTTTCGCTTTGCGATATCCTTCGCCTTTGAAATCATAATTCACCCTATTATGTTGCAAAATAAACCTTCATTCAATTACACATTAATCAAAACATGCATTTTTTATTCAGATTGGTAACTTTCTTAGCTTTTCAAGCTCGTGAAATAATTAGATTGATGCGTGAATGTCTGAAGTGGTTTTAACACATTCATTTCACGCTGTTACAACAACTATGTGATCGTGTTAAATTGCTAAATAATATTAAAACTATTGTAAAGTTTACATTTAAAGTTCAAAACATTCTTAATAAGTGATATACTTACGTATAGTCATCTTCAAATCAGAAGATGTGATGAAGTTTGAGCACGAACCAACATAAGTGGCATGCCGAGTTTGATTGACATAGGGACTTATCACGGTCGATGTAACAGCCTCGCTCTGCATTTTTCGCTACAATTCTTGACTGAGAGAGCGTTACTAAAAGTCAAATCGCTTCACCAGCAAACATCAAAAGTCTTTGATATTTTACAGGAATAAATAAAAATGGCTCCCGAATCTTCTCATACCATGCAAGGAATTATAACACAACTTAAAATGTCAAATCTTGTAAAATTGCGACTTCACTTCGAAAAATCTACATCTTCCACTTTGTTTTCTCCAGCTTGCATTATACGAAATCAATGCTATGGATTTGACCCGCCTAATGGTGAAAACCGTATGCAAATAAGACGTTTGCTGGTCAAGCGATCCTCATTTGAATGAAGCGGGGTGAGACGAAAACGTTCGGAGCCGTAGCAAACTACGCGTAACGCTGCTGTTCGTTTTTATTAGTAAAAAAATACTTCAATAGCTTTTATTTTTTTTTAATTAATACATTTCAAAAGAGAAGAAGATAAAGAGTATCGTGATATAAATTTTATTACAATCCGCTTAATAGCAAAGAGACAGTGACGACTTAAACTTGACGAATTTCCCTAAGTTTTCTCCACTGGCAACAGCTCAAAGCGGGCAATTTGGGGTACCTAATATTATGTGCACTGTAGATCTAGGCTTTTCTTGTGGCTTTTCTGCCATTCTGAAATGTGTCGAGTTGAAGGAAGGAGCTCCAGTTTCTCCAGCCTATGGAAAATACTGAGCGTTTATGGAATTTCCGGTTGCATTGTTTCCATCATAAAAAGCCTCAATGCTAACTTTATATGTCGTGTTGGGCAGTGCAACCTAACTTTTGAAGTGAAGACAGGAGTATGACAGGGACGCCCCTCATCGACCACTTTATTTTAAACAGTCATAGACTGGGTGATACGCCAGACAGCAAAGGGCAGTCCAAGTGGAATTAGATGGACAACATTTTCTACACTGGAAGATCTGGAAAATGCAGATGACATTGCACTACTCACACATTCACATCAACACATCCAAGTGAAAACAGATAGACTGAATAAGTATAGCCAGCAGGTGGATCTGAACATCAGTCTAAAGAAGACAGAGGTCATGAAACTCAGTGTGAGCAATCCTGAGCCCATAACTTCTTCTGTGTTCGTCCTGAAAAGGACGTTTGTTACGTTGTGACGCATTTACAGCGAAGCTGCGATATTTGCACCTTTTGGCCCGACACATCCGTTTTCAGCATGGCATTTTTGGGACTGGGTTTGCCTTCCCTCTTTGATCCCTACTCTCTTGGCCAGACTGCAGTGATGCAGCCTGTTTCAAGGAAAACCACTTGGAAGTGGAGTAGGGTCTTGGTCAGCTCTGGTTCGCTGACCCTGACGCAAGCAGTTAAGCTATGAGTCACTGGCTACATTCATCTCGTTTGCTGCGTCTTCGGTCCCGAGCCCATAACAATAAGTGACCAAAAGCTATAACAGACAGACACTTTTACATATCTAGGATGCATAGTAACACCAGACAGCGGAACAAGCAAAAATATCAACAACAGAATGAAAAATTCAGATTGTCTGAGAGCTGTGTACTTTCTGTGCTTCTCTATGGTGCGGAATGCTGAAGAGTAACAGAGAAGGAAGTGTCAAAATTTTCCTCTTTCCACACAATTTGCCTAAGGAAAATGCTCTGAATCTTTTGGCCGAATGCCATCACCAACCAAGAACTGCTTACTCGGAGCAACCAAGAGGACATGCACACTATTGTAACTGGCTGATGTTGGGTTGGCCACATCCTCAGAAGAGACCCCGATGCTATCGGAGGAACAGCTATGCTATGGACCCCTGAAGGAAAGCAAAAGAGAGGCCAACCAAAAACAACTTGGCTGAACTGTGGAGGCCGAGATGCAAAAATGAACCAGAGCTGGGGCACTGCACGAAGGATGACTGCTGACCGAAAAGTGGAAACAGTTTGTTGCTGCCCTACAAGACGCCATCAAGTGTGATGGCCACTGACTGTTTTGACAGTTGGTGGGTAAGGATCAAAGAAAAAGAAGAAAATACTCTGCTCTGGTTCTGGGCTCTCTCATGGAATTGTCACGTCCTACACAGAGCCACTTCTCAGCTCCCCTTGCCCATCATGGGCCCAACGACGAAATTCTCCTGCATGCAGCCAACCAGGAAAAAGCCAGAGTTACGTCGGGAGCTCGAGTGACTCCGCCAAGCTTAGTGAGCAATGCTGGGTTCTTAACATGTTTCCCACAGAGGGAATCCCTGGAAGTGTGTGAATAATTTAAATAGTCAGTGAGGGTGTAATTAGCCTCACAGACAGGTTCACTTCCACATTTGAATACTGTAGCATTGTGCTTAGCTAGTGGTCATATAAGGATGACTCCAGATATGCCTCCATGCATATTTACTGAGATACATCAGCAAACTAGCAGCGTTAAGTGTGGTATATTTTAGCAACTCAATGTTTATGGGGGTATGTCAACAAGCTTGCAATATTTATTGAGGAATGTTACCAAGTCAGCCACATTTATTGAACATGTATGTATACTTTTCAGTCCCTAGGGAGCAAAGGCCTTCAAGTAATTCATGCCAAGCCATTCTGTCCTGTGCCACCCGCTCAAGATCTTTCCATGTCTTCTTTATTCTTTTCGTGTCTGCCTCCACATCCCTTTTGCTTATAATTTTATATCTCATTCTACCTCTCTTACCTAGGGGATTCTTCTTCTTCTTCTTCCTCGTTCGTCCTGAAAAGGACGTTGGTTGCTGTTGCTGTCATTTTCGACGGAGTCATCTGTCAAGTTATTTGCTTATGTTTGTATCATAAGTATAATTGTGTCTTTACCTGCGATGTCAGGTTGATTAGGGGTTGTCTTCCCTTGTTTATTCATTCATTGTGTTTGACCTGTGGGGTCAGAGGTTGACAGTTCGGCGTGGGCCTATGGGAAGGTTTTTTAAGCGGGAGTGAGATATACTTCCGGGAAGCCGGGAGGTCCTGTTTTTCTGAAGGGACCAAGAGTCCATTGTTTTTCGGGGAGAATCTTCGAAGTAACTGCTATGGCAGTTTTTCCCCAGTGAATTTCTGTGCGTCGGGATGACGACAGAATTCCTTGTGTAGTTCTGAGGATTCATTTACCAGGTAATACCGACCTTTATGCATTATTACGCTTTTCGGTGGCAGAACATGTAAAGGATTACCTAGGGTGAACAGCAGTTCACGGATCCGCCATTTCAGAACTTATATATTTGTGCTCGAGGTAGCCATCCAAGACTGTTAGTCTTATATTGTCCAGAAATCCAGTGACGAAGATATATTGTGGGAGCCGCAGATTGGCGGAACTTCTATCTACAATAAGTATTACTGCAGGGTTGATGATAACCTATTTAACAGAAGTACACGGCCGATGTCAGAACGAGGCCTGTGCTTCCGGCTATTATACTACAGCCTGATATGTGCAATTGGCAGGGAGTGCCAAGTTGCACCTGTGTGTCAAGGTAACTAAGGCATCTGACGCGTTTAGTCAGAGACGCCAAGGGCGACGCTACGAACTGTCATTATTGAAGAACTTTGCTATTGACCATGCACGTCTATTCTGATGTTTACCTTTTTGAATGCCAAATGTTTACCTATCGATGTCAGGTCAGCATGACCTTGTTACACTGACTGTTCCTGTTGATATTATGTGTGTTCCCGTCAATAAATGTCTTGAAACATGCCTGCAGTGTCAAAGCATCCTTGATTACTGCATGTGAGAGTATGGGTTGCAGGATCTACATCTATACGAGCCTAAACACATTCGCGTCTTCATTCGCACCCACACTCAACTCATCATACGCTCGCACTACACATCTAACAACATGTAAACTGTCTTGGGCCAGTGATCACCTCAACAAGAAAAAAAAGACAGTTACAGTTGCGTTGTGTCTGTTTACAGCGGAGTTGCGATATCTGCGCCTTTCGGCCGGCACATCCGACTTCAGCACGGCATTTTTTTGTCCGGGTTTGCCTTCCCTCTTCGATCCCTACTCTCTCAGCCAGACTGCAGTGATGCAGCCTGTTTCCAGGACCACCACGTGGAGGTGGAGTAGGGTCTTGGTCAGCTCTGGTTCGCTGACCTTGATGCAAGCAGTCAAGCTATGAGTCGCTGACTGCATTCTCTATTGCTGCGTCTTTGGATCCCACCTAGGGGTTTCAAGAACTGCCATGTAATACTATCAGTTAGCTTTCTCAATACGTGTCCTATGCAATACCAGCTTCCTCTTACAACTTGTTCCATTCGTATTTGTCTGGTTCTTTAGAGATCTTGTCATACCATTTCAGTTCTTAAGCAGCCATTTATGATAGTGTTATCTTCGTGGTTGTCACTTTTGTTGTTCTGCGTGTTTCAGAATCATTAATTAGGGCTGACCTGACATTTTCTGTTGAAGATTCTTATTTTTTAAGTTAATGTATAAATGCATATAAAACTCTCTTTCAAATATCAGGAGCAGAAGGAAGATTTTGAACGATGTCTACATTATTATGAAGTGGCTTTAGGTGGTCTGTTAAAGATTTTACCATGTGAGTAGCAATATCCTTACTTGTTTCTTGTGTGATGGAACATGGCTTATGAAACTTACATGATGGTTTTGTCACATACATAAAGTTGTCCTGTCTGCGTGTTCCATTTTACAGTTTCGTAGATAAAATCATCATCATCATTTTCCTATGCACTCTTTTATGGAGCATAGAGCCACCACTGTAGCTGGTCTCCTTGCAGGAAGCCATTACCAAGCATTCACATGCTCTTGTAACAATTTGTTTGTCATGATGAGATTGCCAGCCCAATGCACAACCTCATATTAGTCACCTTGTATGACATGCCTGAGGGTGCAGTAGTCCTAATATAAAATCAGTAATACAAAATATCCCATTATTGAAGGGTAAAGTTCTGCAACTGGTTCACAGGCATGATCAGATCACTTCACAACTTGTGACCATGGTGCTATTTATTAATTGAAGACCTCATTGGCAAAACCTGAAATGTCACATTTTTAGAAAAGCTGAATTAGTGCCCTAAGCACATTAAACATATTCCAAAGAAGGTGTAGAAATTAAAATTATATTTGAAAGCGCATTTGTCTCACAGAAAATTAAGCATAAAAGCAGGCAATCCTTATTTGTGTAACAGCGTTTCAAAGTTTAAAATTCAATTTTCATTTTTTTGTGACGTCTCCTTTTTCAGTTCTTGTCATTGGTAGCGTTGCATAGGCAGATATGTGGGACGCTATTCCTGCTTTTTGCTCTAAACAGAGGCTAAGCCCCGCCTCCCAAACGTTGCACTGCAAAAGAGCGTTAATCGCGGTTCCCGTAACTTTTGAGTTAGCAGGTGTGAAAGGAGATGAGGTAGAGATATGGTAGGGACGTCACACGGCTCATAAACAAAAATGGCTTGTTCATGGTAACCGATGCGATGACGGGTTGTTTTAATTTTAATTTTTTTTTCCCACCACAAATAGCGAGAAATAAGTTTACATAATATGCTGTGTTAAAAATGTGATAAGAATATGCACGATGATATTTAATATATGAGTTTGTGATATCTTTATCATGGAAGACGAGGTTTTAGTTGTACCTTATGGAGTAGGAAAAAATAACTAAAAGCACACGTCGTTAATTATGTGGCGCTGCGAAACTGCGTGGTGAGTAAAAGTAATTTTTTAAAATAAACAATTGTAACAGATTTCTCATATTCTCAATTTATAAGTTTCTGGGCTCAGCCTTTACACTTTTTGTTCATCTTCATAGTTACCCCACCCATTCTTTGCTCAACCGTTACATTTCCGCGCACTGATACAACAGAGTACATGGATGTAAACATGAAATACAGTAGTCCCATCCACCAGACACCCATTTCCTGCAGTACGCTGTATTTTGAAGGCGGGGCTTTAAATCCCGCGCTCGCTAAGAACGGGATGCAAACGCAATGCAACCATTGACTTTGTCCATATGGGAGTATAATGCACAGTACTGCACTTCATCAAGTTCACTCTGTAGATGTAGATGTACTTGTTAAATATCCTTAATTTCACATCATCAGATAGATCAGTTTTTCTCAACCAGGGGCGCGTGCACCTTCTGAGGGTGCGTGACCTGACTTCTGGGGTGTGAGACAAGCCAGATATTTTAGGCAAATCATCTTAAACACAATATAATACACAGAACTCAAATGTTTCCCATGTTTCTGGGGTCACTACATGCACTAAATTGATACCGTATTTTCTGGCCTATAAGAAGCACCCTTCTTTCCACAGACATTTTTGGGGGGGAATAAATCATTTTATTTCATCTCATCATACATTTATTGAAAAAAAAAATTGTAGGAGGTAATTTTCAGGGAATCGGTATGTAAAAAAATAATCTATCAAGGAAAAAATGTAGAGTTATTAATCTTCATCCTCAAAACCCAGAAAATTGTCATCTTCAGAGCTATATAAACCATCTCTTGAAATCTCTTCTGTATCAGAAACCGAGTCATTGCTGTCTTCAAACAATAAATTATCCTCAGTACCATCAAGGGTGTTCCTAATGCCAAACTTCTTAAATGGTTTAATAACTATCTCTGGTTTCACTGCATCCCACTAAATTTTAACAGGCGAGAATTGCGCAGAGCACTTAAATAAACACAGACAAAAAGACTTTGGCCGATCAAATTTCCTCCTGAAATTTCAGTTGTATGTTTAAAAGACACACCCGGTTTTTGAGACAAATTTTTTTTTTTTGGGGGGGGGGGGGAGTGCCTCTTATTGGCCGGCAAATACGGTAACTGAAATGATTTTTTTATAGTTTTTCATTTCATGTAAGAAGACATACTTTTAATATCTTTTTTGCATTTCTTGCAAATTTTGCGAGCTAGAAGATAAAGGGGTGCGAGTCTTCTTAAGATGTTGTAAAGGGGTGCAGGACTTCTAAAAGTTTGAGAAGCACTGACCTAGATTAACCTTCTGCTGTCTACTCTGTCTGACCTAAAAATATAGCACAGCAAGCAGCATTATTATTAACTTGTCCGCTGTCTGTGACGGCAAATTCTTCAGCTGAAGACAATTTCTCAGCATATAAAACTGCATTCAAAGGCTTCAGAAAGGCCATAGACATTAGTGATTCAACTCAACTTCAAGCTCCAGACAATAATTTGGGATGATCTATATTCAACAGCATGTTCAAAGTGACTCTCTTCAACCTGGCTGTCTATATAATGTTAACTTCATTAATTACAAAATTATGCCTGTTTTTGCGATTTCGTGTGTGAAAACTCTATAACGTATAATCCTGTAAACTTCATCAATCATACTTCTACACATCACATGACTGAAATGTATTCTAAAACTCCTGTTCTATCACTCACAACAGTGACCTGTTGTTATCCCTTATCATCTGTCATCATCATCTCCAGTGCCGTTCAGCTCCTCAAGGAGCATAGGCATTCAACAAACTCATGCCAAGTCTAAGTTCTATCTTGTACTATCAGTTTCAAATCTTTCCATGTACGGACATTGTTGAAATTACCTTTTATGACCTGTTCATCTATGCCATGTAACAAATTACTTAAACTTTTACATTTTCTCTCTCGTGTCCTATTATAATGGAACCCATATCAAGTGACACCAAAAATAAGTGAAAAATAAAAATTAAAAATAGTAAGAAAGGCAAAATAAAAAATGATAATGTTTGTGAGAAATAGGAAAAAGATGAATTATGTTTACTGGACACTAAAAGTTTAAGAAAAGGCATCCATCTGAAAAGTCTTATTAGATATTCTAAAATATCCCATAAGTGACAAGCATCTGTAAGTACATTATTAGTTGTTATTATTTGTTTCCCCTCAACAGCTGAGCCTAAAGATAAAAGAAAAGACCTTCTGAATTCCCAGGTATGATTGTTTCTTAACTGCATGATGCATTAAAATAATATAAGGTCACTATGATTTTGGTATTCACGAGTGCAGACTGATATTTTTATTTGATATTCGTGATTACAGACTGATAATGGATATGATGCTGATATTTGTATTGTCCCTGGCTACCTGATGACTTCATGCTGTCATAAAAATTAATAACTATATACAGCCTAGTTGGTTGGGAATACATTATAGTTCAGAGGAGAGCATTAATGCTGGTTCAGGGAACAGATTAAAATGTGTCAGAACCTATTGCTTAATGTGATTTTGACCCATGCCAGGATAGTTATATGTTGTGAGCATTGCTCATTTCCTTATTTTAGTTCATAATTGAGTAGTAATACCAGAAAGTACCGCAGTTGAAGATTTTTGTGTGTGGGTAGTCTTGGTTTAGTTATGAAAGTCTTTGTGCATGCATTTAAAGGGTTAAGAAATATATTTTGAGAGCACAGATTTACTGAGCACTAGATGGGGTCTGCTTGTGATGGATGTTGATTTACAGTAATTCCTTGAATGTAGGGGGGAACCACATACAAGTGGATCCTCATGATGTGTATGAACACTGAGAGTGGAAATAGTTTATGCTGTTAAAGATTTTTTTAAATTAACATTTCATGTCATTTCTATGCAGGAAGATTTGATTTGTTTGGTTGTTTTTTTTTTGGTGTGTACATAAAGTTAAATCATTTTCTTCTTAAGTACAACAGTACTATCTATATCTCTGTCTAGATTTATACATAACAGTAGAGAATTCATTAAAATTTGTTGGCAAAACACATCTTTACAATACGGTATACATTATTGTAGGTCAGAAATCATCAGAATCAATAGTTTTAAGAGGTTGAAATGAATTTTAGTGGGGCATAATCCCCATTGACTTGTCCATGTTTGTTGAAGTTTTTGTGGTAAAAAGGTTTTGTACAGGATAGGGTAACCAGCCCCATGCCGAACCCTCCTTAGTTGCTTTTTATGACATGCCTGGTAGGGTACAGTGTTACTATTCTTTGCTCCCCTTTTGTGCCCCAGTAACACATCAAATGTGAAGTCAGTCCTATTGTATGGCTCTGAGACATGGAGAACAACAAAAACAACAACCAAAAAGCTACAGACTTTTATAAATGGGTGCTTGCGTAGAATAGAAGGACTGAAATGGTATGACAAAGTCGCAAATGTGGAATTGATGACAAGTACCAGTGGAACAAGAGTTGAGAAGAAGACGCTGGCGATGGATAGGACACACATTGAGAAAACTGTTGATAGCATTACAAGGCAGTCCTTGTTCTGGAATTCACAGGGAAAGAGAGGCAGAGGTAGACCAAAAAACACATGGAGAAGAGAGCTGGAAACAGAGGTGAAAATGATGAGGAAAACATGGAAAGAACTTGAGCGGATGGCACAGGACAGGAAGAATTGGCATGTGTTTGTTGAAGGCCTATGCTCTTTGGGGAGCTAAAGGGTATTGATTGATAATCTCATTGTCAGGCAGTCCTTGTTCTGGAATCCCAAGGGCAAGAGAGGTGGAGGGAGACCAAAGAACATGTGGAGAAGAGAACTGGAGATGGACATGAAGGGGATGCAGAAGACCTTGAGCTGATGACACAGAACCATAAGATTTAGCATAAGTTTGTTGAAGGCATATGCTCCTTGGGGAGCTAAAGGATGATAATGATATGTCCCATTTTGCAGAAATAATTATTGACACGTTGGCCTACTTAGTCTCCAAGTCAATATGAGCTTGGGACCAGAAGACGCAGCAATAGAGACCGCAGTCAGCGACTCATAGCTTGACTGCCTGCGTCAGGACCAGCGAACCAGAGCTAGTCAAGACCGTGCTCCACCTCCACGTGGTGGTCCTGGAAACAGCCTGCAGCAATGCAGTCTGGCTGAGCGAGCACGGATCGCAATGGGAAGGCAAACCCGGTCCTAAAAAATGCCGTGCAGAAGTCGGATGTGTCAACCGAAAGGTGCAGATATCACAGCTATGTTGTAAACAGACACAACGCAACCACCGTCCTTTTCAGGGCGAACGAGGAAGAAGAAGAAGAAGAATATGAGCTTAATGATTCAGAGATGGAGTCATGAAAGATTTACTTTGAATTTCTGTTGTGTTTTTTATACATACTAAGGGAAGATTTCAAAAGATATCCGTACATTTACAAAAAAAAGTTGTGATAAAAGAGCTGTTAGTTAATTAGTCAAATTTCATTTCATTTAATTGTTTTTTTTTTCTCACTTCTCCCCGTTTCAATTTTGATGGTTTGCTCCGTAGCTCCATAGCCAATGAATTCAGACAAGATTGGCCACAAAGAGCCAATGAAGGTGAAAAGGAATGAAAGGGCCACAGAAGAGATAGACCCCTTATCAGGGCATGCAGCAGAAAGAGCAAATCATATTTTGGCAGGTTACTGGCTTGTAAGCTAATAATTATAGATGAGGAGTTGAAATGTTTGTCCTCATGACAGACAAGAGTTGTAGCTGAGGAGTAGACATAATTGTCCTCATGACAGAAAGAGTTGTAGCTGAGGAGTAGACATGATTGTCCTCATGACAGAAAGAATTGTAGCTGAGGAGTAGACATGATTGTCCTCATGACAGAAAGAGTTGTAGCTAGGAGCAGAAATGATTGTTCTCATGACAGAAAGAGTTGTAGCTGAGGAGCAGAAATGATTGTTCTCATGTCAGAAAGAGTTGTAGCTGAGGAGCAGAAATGATTGTTCTCATGACAGAAAGAGTTGTAGCTGAGGAGCAGAAATGATAGCTCTCATGACAGAAAGAGTTGTAGCTGAGGAGTAGACATGATTGTCCTCATGACAGAAAGAGTTGTAGCTGAGGAGCAGAAATGATTGTTCTCATGACAGAAAGAGTTGTAGCTGAGGAGCAGAAATGATTGTTCTCATAACAGTAAAGATGAGGACTTTGGGAGTTGAAAGGAAATAATGATGATGACTAGAAAGCCTGTGTACAGTAGTAGTCCCTTCAATCATAACTTACTATGGAGATGCACCCCTCAGGTGACTGCCTTCAGCTTATTTTCTCCCAGTGTGTTCTTTTCTCTTCTGCTTGTTGTGAGAGCCTCTTTTCACCCAATCTGAGGTGTCACCTTAGGGAGCATCGCCACTTAGTGCGATCAGCAGCTTCATCCTCCCAGGCCACTGGATTTATGTCCCGTGCCTTCATGTCTCTCTTGCACACATCTTTGAACCTTAGCTGCGGTCGCCCGACTCTTCTTTTGCCATCTGCCAGTTGTCCATAGAAAATATCTTGGGGATGTGACCTCTTCCATGCAACAGACATGGCCAAGCCAGCATAGTCTGTGCCATCTAAGCAGTGTATAGTAAACAAAACAAATTCATATTAGTTTATTATTTTTTCTTCTTTGAATATATTTTTCATCAAATTTGACATCAAAACATTTTATGTATCATTCTTTTAGCTAACAAAGTGGATGGAGAAGGCAGAAAATATTAAAGCTTATCTTGATGTTCGAAACCTCAACACACAGGACACGTCTGTGGCAGAAGAAGAATCAGAAAAAAGTTATCTTGGTGAGTCAGGTGGGGTTATGTATAAATATGTGCAATATTTGTTAGTCTTTTGTTTCTCATTTTTGGTCCAAACCTTTACACATTTCTGGGACTATATTACTGGATTTCCGTTTTACAAGAAGTGATGTGTGCACAGAATAATTGTTTCCCCCCACTAATGTGCTTGAATTCCATTGTTAGAAATAGTCTAGTCCTCGGTCCTTCAAAGATTGTCTAATGTTGTCCTCCCAGCGGACTCTGGGTCATCCTGGGGGTCTGCTGGATCCCTGGCTCTTTGTCTCCCATGCTTGTCCTGGTAGCCGATCTTCTCCCATTCTGCAGACATGGCCAAACCATCTTAGTTGGGACTGTTCTACTTGGGTCTGCAGGAGGTGGGATTTTAGGCCTTGACGTATCGTCTGGTTGCGGACCATGTCTCTTCTTGTTACTTCAACCACCTTCCTCAGATACCTCATTTCTGAGGTTTGGATCTGGCTTTTGTGGGTTGTAGTCATTGCCCATGACTCGCATCCATATGTCAAGACTGGGACATAGGTGGAGCGGTATACAGCCATCTTCGTTTTCTTATCAACCTCTCTCTTGCATATTTAGCATAATGAGCATCAAATGTCAGTATTTGTGTATGCACTCCAATTTTTCCTCTTACTAGGTATTATATTTTATCAGGGGGCCGCGCTAGCGTAGTGGTTACAACACCGCTCTGGCGACCGGGTGATACAGGATCAAACCCGGGCGACGGCATTTGAAGATTTTTCGTTGACCGGGATTTGGACTGGATTAACTCGAGACCTGGCGAGGACATTTGAAGAGTGTCGTCGACCAGGGACTGGCGGCTCCTGAGCCGACCCAGCTCTAATGGGTACCTCCGAAATCGGAGAGTATTTGCCTGAATGGCGAGGGACACCTGTCTTTGTACAAGAAACAAAGGGATACTCACGTAAAATCAATGTCAGGTTAAAAATATTAATAATAACCTGAGATTTCGCCTCGAGTATTAGCGGGCGTAAAAAAAAAAAAAAAAAAAAAAAAAAAAAAAAAAAATATTTTATCATTTCTTAGGCAGTATATATTGAAAATTATAATTTTCTGCATCTGTGCATTGTTTAATGCTCATATTTTGCAGCACTAGGTTGTTATGAAAATATTATTAATCATTTACTCTTTTGCTGCCAGATTTTATGAATAAAAGAGCCTTTTTGTATACTTCAATTTTTTTTGCTGTATTTTTGTCAGGTCTTCCACCTTTTAAAATGAAACCTGGATTCTTGAATTGCTTCACTTGTTTAAATCTCTGATTATATATGCTGATCATTTACAGTCATCCTGCCTAATAAGTAGTGCCCGTTATTTTAAAAAAATTGTTTTACGTCAAATGCTAACTCAGAGCTAACCTACAACGCCTCACATTACGAAGGGTTTATACATTTTAATTAGGGGGAATAATTACTGCAGATATTCTATTCATTCACTCATTACCTTAACTCCCTGTGGAGCATGAGTTTTAAACATGTTCATGCCAGCCCTACCTATCCTCTGCTATCCATGCCAGCCCCTACCTATCCTCTGCTATCCATGCCAGACCTACCTATCCTCTGCTATCCATGCCAGCCCTACCTATCCTCTGCTATTCATGCCAGCCCCTACCTATCCTCTGCTATCCATATCTTCTTTATTCCATTCTGCCTCGTAATGCTATCATCTTGTTTCCTTAGTGTGTGTACTTTTCAGTTTCTGCATCTTGTCCTCATCTCTTTGTTCTACTGACATTTATGAGTTTCTTTCCATCGGTTCTGCATTGATGATCTTGTCATACCATTATAATCTTTCCATTTAAGCAAGCACCAATGTATGAAGTCTATACTTCATGGTTGTAATTTTTTGTTGAATTTTACGTTTTGATATTTTCTTACATAGTGTATTTTAAGTTTGCTAATCAAATCTGACACATAGCTAATTTAATGGTCCTAAAGCGTTGTTAACGCAGATAGTTGATGTCATCCTATAACTTATATACAAATATGGGACCATTTATTCAGCATTCTTGGGATCTGCAGGTTGATGAATACAGGTTTTTTCCATAATTTGGGTAGCCAGGCCTAAAATGTATCCAAAAACAACAACAAAAAACACAAACACACAAGAACAAATACAAGAAAATCAGAAATCAATATTTGTTCAGTTGAGTTGATTCATATAAATTACATGGCATCATCATCAGAGGAAATATCTTCAGTTAAGGGAAGATTGTTGTTGATGCAATAGACATACTAAAAGTTAAAGGTTGTGGTTTAGGCGTAGATGCTGTACATGTTCCTGTAGAAGTTTGCTTGCAAGCCACTTTCTGATACATATCTTTTAAACTTGTTTTATGTATCAGTCTTTTTTTTAAATAAGCAATCCTGAATTTTATAAAGAGACACTATGTGATGCTGTGTAGCAACACTTCTCCATTCCATTTCTTGCATCAGTTCTTCGGTAAGGCCTATCATTCTTTCGGTACCGATTTATGTACACAAGTCTGAAAAAAAAGCACTAAAAATGTGAGCAAAAATCACACGTCTTCACCATCGAAGGGTTTGAAGAAAAAAATGACTTTCCACCACCTCAAAAAAACTCCCAAGTACCCTCTGTATGTATACACATAAAATTTACGTATAATAGTACAGTGTTTCACAGTTTTAATGAATCATCTCTGTTATCGTATAACAGTGCATTTTGTATTACATGTTCATTGTCATTGCCTGTGTCATCATAGTGATACATGCATATGTATTGTCACACACTTTCACAATAATTGTGCTTTAAAATCTGTATCTTCTACAGGTCAGCAAATGCAATGTTCTATTCAGTAAAAACACGTTACCCTCAGCTTACACCATCTTGGCAACACAAGATGACCAACAGTGCCACAACATTGAACCTGTTAAGTTGCTGTTAATGGTGTTCACTTTTATGTTTCTGAAGGAGCATGGTGCTACAGACATGGTGGTTCAGGGTACCTTGCTTATTACCAAGCCCCTAACACACAGATTATAAATAATTATTGTGATCAGAAGGGTACCACAAGAAAGCAGTCAATTAATTTTGAATTCTGTAAGATATGACAATTCTTCTGTGATCATGAACATTACTATTCTTCTAGCATGCATCCCAGCTCTGAGCAGTGATCACTGAATGTCTGTAACTGCAGCACTGCATGGACTTGGAGACAAACAAAATCTGACTCTATCCATGTGATTTCCAGTTTGTGTCATTCACTAGACTTTAACCTGTCCTGTTTTAAGTGCCCTTCCTTTCTCTCTCCCCCCCCCCCCCCCCAACTATCCTTTCCCGGTGGGTTTCATGGTGTAACAGGGAGTTTGAGGTCAGTAATTAAGGAAAACATCAAGTGCAAAAATTCAGTAAGATAAGGTTGTGGATTTAGTTTATAGACTGTCGGGCATAGGAAAATATGGTTTCTAAAATTTGCATAAAGTTAAGTTAGTTGCTTATCCTTTACAGGACGTGGCAATCAACCCCAGCTTTTATTGGCTGTTTTGTGATTTTTCTAGGCAATTTTTACGTTCAGTAGTTTGCCATTGCTTTCTGAACGGTACGGCGCTTATACCATTGTTAAAAATCCACACAAAGCGATCTGCTACCAAACCGCCTGCAGCAGGTTTCGAACCTGGTATATCTGGATTATGAAATTTGCATAACGCTATGAAAATAATGGGGAGAAGAGGCTATGACTTATAGTCTTATTTGGCAAAGGACGACTACTCATTTTTACAGCCTTTGAGGGATTTTAAGCGGTGAAGTGGTTGAGTTAACTATGCAGTAGAAATGTCATGCACGTGAAATGTGAACTGTTTTAATCGAGAAACTTCGAGTAATAATTGTAATGGGAAATCGACGGATTTAGTTTAGGCAGTCAGAGATAGAACGCGCTTAGCTTAGGAAGCAAGTTTTGCTGTATTAAAGATTTTGTGGTGAGTGCAGTTTGGTGGTACATTCGGACAATATACCACGGAGTGGTTGCTTCTGTGTTCACATAAATGTCAAAATATTTGTCTAGCCTCCAAGTCGCTCAGAACACTACAAGTGATATCAAAGGGAGTTGCTTTCACAGTGCATACAGTTTAGCTCCATTTATGTTCAGTATATGCTTCATTTGTTGTTGATAGTTTGACCTCTTCAGTTTTTGTTCGTTTGTTTTTTAAATAATCTTTTTGCATGATTTCCTTGAGGCATGCTCCTGTCAACCACAGATAAATGTCAAGTTATACTGGGGACATTATTATGTATTGTGCAGTCCAATTTCAGGATGACGCTAAATGTAAATGACGCTAAAAACATGAAATACTTCAAATATTTAAGTTGGCTCTGTCCAGTCTTCTCGAGCATTAATAATCTTTGACAAAGGTCTTGAATTCTCTGTATTTGTTGGGTCCTTGCTGTATGTAGAAACAGTTTCTACATAGGAGTTAAATATCTGTAGTCTGATTTTATTCCTGTACTATGCCAAATAATATTTCTTCTTTATGTTGACTTATCCTTTGTAATGTTGCTGCAGCATATGCAGGTATGATTATCAGCAGTTGGTGATAATGATGATGTCATTTCTTGGTGATCCAGAAATCTGTGATCTCATTTTACTGTGTGCGTGGTCTTATGATCAGGAAATTCCTGCCGAACTCTTTTAGATTTGTTTCTTCTAATAACTGCAAAGTGTATGATTGGAATGGGGACCTTGAACATCTGGTACACTATCATATTCATTCATCATCCTTAAGTTCCCCCAAGATGCATATGGGCCTTCAACTAATGCATTCCAATCTTCCTGTCCTGTGCCATTGATTATCGATATAATCCAGGTCTTAGTCGGGGGTACCAGAATTTTTTTTGGAGCCACAACAGACTGTACCCCGAGTCCTCACATAACGGTTGGGAACCCCATTTTAGTTGATTCCGAGGAGACATTTCTATAGCGATTTGTCTTACATGTTAAGGTTGTTCTTCTTTTTTGATCCTTAGCCGCCGACTCTCAAGGCAGCCAGTGGCCATCACGTCTGGTGGTGTCTTGTAGGGTAGCAACAAACTGCTTCCACTTTGCTCAGTCTTCTTCTTCGTTCGTCCTGAAAAGGACGGTGGTTGCGTTGTGTCTGTTTACACCTAAGCTGTGATATCTGCACCTTTTGGTCGACACATCCGACTTCTGCACAGCATTTTTTAGGACTGGGTTTGCCTTCCCATTTCGATCCACACTCGCTCAGCCAGACTGCACTGCTGCAGACTGTTTCCAGGACCACCACGTGGAGGTGGAGTGCGGTCTTGACCAGCTCTGATTCGCTGGTCCTGACGCAGGCAGTCAAGCTACGAGTCGCTGACTGCGTTCTCTATTGCTGCGTCTTTGGGTCCCACTTTGCTCAGTGAGTGGCCGCCCTTCGTGCAGTGCCCCAGCTCTGGTTCATTCTTTGCATCTCGGCCTCCACAGTTCTCCGCCAAGTTGCTTTAAGCTGGC
This sequence comes from Oreohelix idahoensis, assembly GCA_024509875.1. Lineage (NCBI taxonomy): Eukaryota > Metazoa > Mollusca > Gastropoda > Stylommatophora > Oreohelicidae > Oreohelix > Oreohelix idahoensis. Next base: position 718,212 of record JAMPIV010005294.1, on the reverse strand, counting down.
ATCTCTTTCACTTTCCTTCAGGGGCCCATAGCATTAGCATAGCTGTTCTTGTGATGGCATCGGGGTCTCTTTTGAGGACATGGCCAACCAACTCCAGCGTCTAACGCTTGATAAATAAGGTTGCTAGTCTCATATTAGTTGCCTCTTACAACATGGCTGAGATAGCAATAGTCCTACCCTTTTATAAAAAAAACCGGTGTTTTAAACATGGGAGCAGATCATCTAGCACAGGGTATCTTAACCTTTATTGTGCCATGGACCCCTTTGATTGTCCGATGAAGGTCATTGACCCCTACTTGGACAATTTTTTACATTTTAGCTTGTGTACACCTAGAATCTAATCATAGACTCCCAAGGGGTCCAATCCGTGGATCGCAGGTTAAGAAACACTGATCTAGCAGCTCATTAAGCTATTCAAACATGATACTATCCAGCATTAATTGCAGTCAGTGGTAATATGCTCAATTTATATATTGCATAGTTGAGATGTTAACCTCTGTTGCAACAGGGTTTTGAAACATACAAGTCCATATCATTTTTATGTTATTTAATAACAGATCTAATTTGACAGTGTATTTATGAATACAGCTGTGATACTGCTTCATTTAAGTTCTTTTGTTATGTGTTTGTTTATTAAGCCTTCATGTTGTTGATAATGCATAATGTGAGGTTTATATTTATAATTATGTTTTGATTCTGTTTATCAGAAATATGGTCTCACAAAGAAGGCCATTTAAAAAAGAGGAAAAAAAAACTGGTTTTGTGGGTTGTATTTAAATTTTTCTACAGAGCGCTTTCCTCGCATGGCTCAGTAACTGGGTTCTAGGATCAAAACCTGGTTGCATCACGCTCCAGTCTACCCAGCTGTAAATTGGTACCTGACTGCTCTTGAGTTAGGGGAGGCAAAGACAACGGGTCACCCAACCTCATAAAAAAGCTGGACCTAGTAATGTGAAGTCTCTAACACTTCACTCCTTTATGGCAGTGTCTGTTATGGAATTACCTGTACGTGCCTGTTTAACAGAACATCCTTAATAATAGTTCAGCTTTTCAGGTTATTTCAGTGCAGCTACTCTAACATTTTTTAGTGTCATCACAAAAACACTGCAAATACAAATATTAAATGTTGCATTAACACCCTTTTCTTTGTATTATTAAAAAATATAAAAGTATTTATATTGTTGCATTTTTATTCTTACGTTTACCTAATGGTCATGAATTCTTCTTAAAGTACCGGTACCATGCTTAGTAGCATAGGTAATCACATCTCTCCTCAACTTTTTGTCTCCAGCACCGTTTATCAGTTCTTTTGTTGACTTCTTCCTATGCCATGATGTCAAATTGTGCAGTGCTTCCCCTCTTTGTCATTCTCAATTTAATTTACTTCCAGGTTTTCCTTTTGTCACAATGTGTTCTAACTTTCTTCTCAAAACATGCCCAAAGAAAGTAGATTCTTCCTTTTGTGAGGAATAAGCTTCCTTTGCACACTGGCTTGCAGGATGACTGGCAGATCATTGCAAGTACTTCTTCCTGCATTGATGGTTTATGTAGCTCCACGACAAGCCTAACATTGATCCACTTCTTGCAACATGCAGTGGTTCCATTAATTTGTCTCCTCAGAGACCACTGTCAACCACAACTGTCTTTCTTCAGCTTGTCAACTATTGGTTGGCTACATAAAGCAGGGGACTAGTTTTCACCACTATGCTTGTTACTCATCTATTTGTATGCAGCATTTTTTTTTTTTGGCCTTTACCTTCTAAAATGGATATGTTTTAATACATTCTGGTACAGTTAAATTCTAGATTTCAGCTTCTTCCAGTTATTAAAAACAATGAAGTCTCTATGATGATCCTATTTGTGACGCTGAAATAGTTGTGTTTCTGAGGTGTTTCAAATGAGCAAATAAAAAGCCACAATGAGATAACATTAAAAGAAAATACACGTTTTCTTCTGAAATCAGCTTGGTTTATTGCAATTTATAGTTAAAATGACATTCCATAACCACATGCATTCTCAAAAAGAATGCCACATCCACAAAATTGCAAATGGTCAACACTGGAAGCTGCATTTGTATTAATATTAGGTGTATCGTCTGATAAAAGTACTGTCCAACTTAACTATAGAAGATCCACTCTAACATGCATACCAACACAAATGCACATATCCCACATCAGAATTAGTCTAGCAATATACAACACCTATTCTGATTTTTTTAAACCGAATACTAGCCCTATTATTAAAGAATATAGCACCTCTGTCCTATATTTTGATTCCACAAACATGTAAAAACAAACACATTCAAGTCTGCATAAGATCAAAATCAACAAATGCAAAGTGAATTAATGTTCAGCAACTACTGGCTTAAATAAATACATCTGAATAGGCCATAATGAAGGATCAGTGATGTTTAAATAACATCTTGTGGAGAGATTAACTCTGCCACGTAATTTTGGAGTTACACTAAATGCCGTTATGTCAAAATGTCCATATAGGAGTAAAAAGTAAGATATAATCAAAACCACCATTGATAAATACAAAATGTTCTTACACTGTAGACAATAGAATGAATTTTCTAAAGCAGAGCAAAAAATGTTTTGGCTATCATTAAAAAAAAAAAGGTACCAAGGGAAAAATGTTTTTTTTTTCTTCTTTCATGATTCACCATTAAATATTATCCTTCAGTCTTTAATTTAATTTTAAAAAACCAGGCAGAGCTACAACATCTATTTCTTCCATATCATTTGGATAAAAATTCTGGTGGTGTTAAGTTAAAAGCACATGTTGCTGTAAAAAATGTGGGAGTTCTGCAGACCCCTAATGATGACGGATAAATAAGCTGAGTGAAAACAAACTTTAAATGAACATGTTGCTAGCTTCACGAAAAAACCTATAATTTTCTGCCTTATGTGCAGGAAGTTAAAATCATTGCATCTGAAAAATTATATTAATGTTATAAACAGCAAAGTTGACTACATCTAATCAATAAGCAGCCCTGTTCAGGTCCTAGAATATCAGGAAAACAAGTGGTGTCACCAATGACTTTGAGGACAAAGACTTAAGACTATGTTTTTTCATAACGAGAATGAAAAAGAAAGCTTTTAAAGTACAACATTTCTGGCTACATCTGCTAGAATGGAACATATTTAAGGCAATATGCAAAACGCCAACTTTATTTTTAAGTCAGTCAAATTATACAGTGCCTAACTCATTGTGTCTTCGTAATTATGGTGTACCATTTTCAGGAAATGAAAAATGTTTTAAATTACTTTTAAAATACCCTTCAAGAGTCAAACACTGGCTCCCTCATAGGAGCGAATGGTGCCAATTCTGTGCTATTTGTTCCAGAATGACACAACCCCCCCCCCCCCCCCCCAAAAGGCAGTTTCATATAAATACTCCTCTATATGTAGGAAACAATATCTCACTGCTTATGGTGACATGAAACATATGCATGAAAACAATCTCTCTTGACACATAACCTGAGCTGATCTTCCTTCACAAAGCAGAAACATTTTAATAAATCTTACATAGCAGAAGGAAGAAATAAAATTTAAGAAAAAGAAAACTTCAGACAAAAACATAACTCTTTCACCAATAAATACTATTTTAAAATTTTAAACCAAACACCAACACTTTTGTGAAAGTGAAACTCCAATGAATTTTTGATATAGCCACTGAAATTACTTTGGGATAATAATAACCAAGATAATAATCTTTGAAATTATGCCCCTACCTCGGCAACGTTACTTTATACGTCATACATTGGGATAATGAGTCAGATGTGGCCAAATGACTACAATTCAAACAAGTCACTAGTTAAGTTTAAAAAATAAACCTTGCTTGGGACTGCTGTAAACACCATACGAACAGAAAATGAAGACCAGCATATATTTACAAAACTCGCGCAGTACTGATGACCAACCTATGAATGTTTGTTTTAAGCGTTTAGTGAATCACTGACTGAGGCTGCAAATGTGTGAATAATATTTGAATCCTGGTACCAATGTTAACTGTCAAACTAATTCAATAAACATCAGCAGTACACACAGAAAATAAATTTAGAATTGGTTGATGCTCATTTAGTTTTCGGAAAATTCCGAAAGAGTGTCATTATGAGAAGTTCTATCCAAGATTTTCAGAGATCCAAGGGGGTCGGAGTGGCTCAGAGGTATGGCGTCCACCTCATATTCATGAGGTACCGGATTCAAATCCCAGTTGGATTTTAATTTATTGAAATATATTTTTCAGAACCAGTGGTCCTAATTACGCCATACTCCCCCCTGGTCTCATGGGTAGCGAGATCAGATGCCTAGCCTTCTCGGATAAGGGCGAAAAAAGGAGGTCCCGTGTACAAGTTGCGCACGTTAAAAATCCCACGGCAGTTGGAAATCGTAAAGAGTAGGCAAAATTTAAAAATTAGGAAACCTACCCACCACAAAAATATTTATTGAATGTGTGATTCCTATACACACATTGGGATTCTTGCCGATGCAACGGAGTATGTGCACTGCGCTGAGATCCTCCTTGTGTGATCTAAGAGAGGAGATCGGAGCACTGATGGCGTTGTCCATGTGCAATGAAGATAGTCCTTAAAAACCAATCAATCAATCAAGATTTTTACATTTGTCTCCTTGTGGACATAACTTATTTATTTATGTTTTAAATTATACCCAATGCTAAAAATAGCAAGCAGGGGAATGAAAAACATGTAGATATATTTGAACTCAACAGCATCAGATAAGAATTTTGAACACTTGCCGCTCGGCTCCATGATGCTTAAGTCTCACCAAAAATGAATCACCAAGACTTTTAATTTTCATAGTTATCAATGTACAAGTGATACAGACACCGAGATGAACATGTCTTGAAGGTTAAATCAAGTGATTCATTTCTTTCCAAAATAACCGTGTCAGAAGCACAGTTTCTGCTAATACTAGAATGGTATTCCACAGGTAAATGTTACCATTATTAAAAGTTTTACTAGTCATTCTCTGCATTCCTAAAATTCAAACTTTGTCACATACAGGTATGCTTGAGACCTGAGGGCTGCGAGATGGGGGGATGGTTAAGGAATTCGAAGACCATTAAGTTTTGTAAATTTTGCAAACCAATCTGATGTATACTCATAGGGTTTTGTTATACCTAACTGCTCATGGAACATTGTGGCTGGACCATGATAAGAGAATGAGTCAGGGTTTTTTCATGCTTCCAGATTCATTCCTAATGATTTGTCTATTTTTATGTTCTTTGTCAGATGTAATGTCTTTTAGTGTTCAGTTAACTTGGTTAAATCACTATCACCATAAAATTGTACGTTTTTCTTTTTGTTTCATTAAATCATAGATTTAGTAGACAAACCAATACCACTCATCACATACAAACTTCACTGATGCACCTTTGTATAGACATTTTAGACACCCTACTTTATCCTTAACATTACAGATACTCGCTTCCTTTTGGCCCCTCCTAACCCAATCAAAGAGGTTTCTCTTCAGGCCCTTTTTGACATCCCAAATGTGGGTATATGTGAAATTGCTGAAAAAATTGCTAAAAACGTAAGGAACAATCATGAGAATACAATCGTTCACAATTAACTGATTTGAAAACAGCTGCATACCAGAGGTGCCACCATAAAGCACAGGAATTATCTGGCACACATTGTAAAAATTACACTGTTTTGTTTCAGGAACATTCCAGATACTGAGTAGCGATTTTTTTTTTTTTTTTTTCTTAACCAGCGGCACTTTCAGCCCTTCGGCCCAATGACATGTCATTGCGAGGCTGGGGAACCTGAGGGCTTTCCTTCCAACCCGGTCAGGAGCTTTGCTCCTTCCCATCCACAGAGGGTTTATCACAGGAGCCGTTCAGGTTATTCAGTCAAATTTCCGGTCGTAAACATTCCTTCAAACGCTGACGCCCTGGTTTGAACCATGAACACCTGGTCGCCAGTACAACGCCGAAGCCATTACACCAGCGCGGCTCCCACTGAGTAGCGATAAAAATGATCCCACAATTGTATCTTCAATTCTAAAGACATTCATTCAATGCAGCCCACAAGATCAACAAACTACTGTCATCTTTAAATTCCTATTATGCCAAAATGTTAGCTATGTATCTCTAAATGAAATAAAAAAAGCTATAGTAGTCACTCGAAACAAGTATAAAAATTAAACAAGTTCTCTGTAAGACCAAAACTGTCTGCACATGAACCAAACTGCCTAGTCAACATCAAAGTAAAAAAAAAAAAAAAAATTATGAAATGTTTTATAGGCATATCAGACCATTTTGCAAAATGTGGAACATTTCAAATAAACTAGAAAGAAATAAAAGAAGACAAAAGGGGAACAACTTGCTTCCAAATCCAAATCAGGCACAGTGGAAAGACACAGTGGACAGAAAAATAAAAGCAATAATTACAAATGGGGTACTGAAATGACTGCTATATGAAGTCGTCATCCTCCTCATAATAGTTACTTGCTCTTGCTTCATCAATCAATCCCAAATCATCAGCTTTGTCCACCTTGATTGTAGCTTTCACTTTTTTCTTCCTTTGACTCTTTGCCTGCTCCTGTGTGAAATAAATAACTCGGTGAATATTCACTTGTGTATTTTAATGTAAGAGATAAAATATCATTTTCATTTCCTTCCATATGGAGCCACCACTGAAACTGGCCCCCTTAGCATTTACATGCTCTTACAGCAATTGATTCTGTAGCAATTTCTTTGACATGATGAGGTTTCCAAGCCCCCATGTAGAACATCATATTAATCACTTTGTATGGTATGCCAGAGGAAGCAGTAGTCTGTCTCTGTCCCAATGACCCCCGGGGAACTAAACGGAGCGATGTAAAATACAGTAACAGAGAAATCTACAATGCTGTTCACCCGTGTACAATTCTGTACAAATTAATAAATGCCAGCACTTCATGTCTGTCTATTTTATCAAGCTGTCTTTACATCTCCACCAAAAATGTTGCAACGGCAAATGGATATGCTAGCTCAATATTGTAGACTGAAAAATTAGTCGGGGGTCACATGAAATGACTCCAAAATAATCAAAAATGACACTTACTTTTCTCTGCCTTTCTTTTTCATGATACAAAGTGTTAAGTGCTATGCCGATTCTCTTAATGTCATCTGGTGGCACTGTGTAGACAAGCAAACAAGAGTAGCTGTATGTTATATTTGTGAAGTAACCCTAACCTGTATATTTGTGATATATTATAATAAAAGAGGTGCTTGCAAGAACAGGCAAGTATCTCAAACACTCTGAATTACCGACACTGTACAATATTACGGAAAGGTGTGATTTAACAAAAATGAAAATATTCATTAAGACTTTATGATAAAGAGAGTAGTAAAATTTCTCTGTTAAGTCATTTGCGAGAGAAAGTGCCAACACCATCAGAAATGACATCATAATAAGTAACCAAAATGAAATTACATAAAAACTTGAAGCATTTTTAAACAAACAAGATTCAAATATCCCAAAGTAGAAGTATGCATTAACTATTTAAAAAACAAAGGTCTGTTTATGCAAATCCAGATGAAAGTGTGAGCCTCTGTAATGCAATATAAAGAAACAATTATGTAATTTATTGTTTAAGTTCCATTATATTCTATGCAAACAATTTTTAATTTAATATCGTTTTCCTCAAACAAGTTCCAAAATATTCTTTCAGACAAGGTACATAACAAAATAGTTGTTACGTTTGAATCTGGAGTGAAATCCATTGCCTATTACATCATCTGTTGACTTATTGCCTGTTAAACACATATTGTGCATGTTTATTCCCAATACTTACAGAGCTGATGTGAGTGGATACACAATGCATTTTTTTTGAGCTGGCATTCCAATTATGGGTTATAATGGTTAAATAAGAGTCCGATTGGCTAAGCATTAAGAGCGTTTGCCTCCAGCAACAAAGCTATGAGGTTTTGGGATTGCAACATGGCAGCATCATGCTCCAGCTCTAAATGGACATCTGACTAAACTCTCAACTTAGGAAAAGCAAAGGCAGCAAGCGAGAAAGGAAACTGATCACCCCACCTCACAGAGCTGAACATAGCATAGTGAAGTCTCTAACACTCCACTCGCATACAGCAGTATCTACTATGGGACTACCTTGACCTGTTAAATGTCGTGGAAAGTGTGACCTTGATTAGTCTTGAACCATTTCTTGAGTCAATCAGTCGCACATAGGAAAGTACACAATTAAAAAACATCAAAACAATTTCGCTATAACAAATTGGGTGGAACACTTACAGGTTAAGGATAAATCCTGAATTAATTTGTCTACAAATGCTGGGTACAACTTGCTACTCTGTGAACAAAATAAACAGATAAAACAATGTCACTTGTTATTTCAAAATCTGCCACCTTCTTCCTATCTGACCTTTCATTTTAAAACCACTTAAGCTGTACACAAATATTTTGTATATGTTCTGATAAATGTCACATAAACAATGAGCTTCCTACAAGTGAACAATGGAATGAACAAACAAATATGACATTTAACTTCCAACCAAAAACTGCATGAAGTGTTCTAAGAGTCCCGATCAATTCCTGTTACAGATTTAATTCTCTTTCTTGAAGTAATAGAAGTTTATTTTCCCACATACTTTGACATTTTAATTTAATCATTTATTTTATTCTGTTTTTCACCAATGACATGAACAAACCTCAAAAAATGTAATCTTTGTTTTCAGTGCTTCTCCAAACAGATCAAACTGCTCTTTTGTTTCAGGATACATACTGTCAATTCCTACATGGCCATCACCAACACCTGAAATAAGAGTTTGAGTATTAAATTCAAAGAAAGAAAAACCAATCATACGAGTCATCCAGTGGTTTCTGTGCCAATCTGCTTTACATATGGCTGCCATTTCCATGCAAAACCTGACTAGTCACCTGGTACAACATGGCTGAGGGCACAATAGTCCTATTCTTTCTGTGCCTCTTCAGAGAACATCCGTTTTCATTGTCCCATATTTACGTATCAGGAAAGAGGATTACCTCCTAATCGCACCCTTAGGCCACATGACATTAATTAAGTGTTAGATCATCAAAATAGCCCAGTCTCTTATTCTTCTTCTTCTTCCGTCCTTAGCCAAAGACCGACCAAGCAGTCAGAGGCCATCACGCCTTGTGGCGTCTTAAGGGCAACAGCAGATTGATTTTCTCTGTTGTAGTTTCCCATCTCGCCTAGCGGCGTCTTTAGGGCAACAACAAATAGATCCATCTGCCGTTGTTTCCATAATCGGTGTGACAAGCCAACGGGTGATCAGCCCATTGGGCAAACCAGTCTCTTATAGTGTGGAATATTTCTGTTCCTTAGCAAAAGAAATCTAGTGTTCCTACTTTACAACAAAAGGCACAACATTAAAAGTATTTTTTTTCAATTCCAAAAATGTCTATGAACTAAAAAAAATAAAGTATGTAAGACATTTTAACCAATTTACACTTTAATACTTTTGTTTCATAAAAAAAACCGCCACACATTTGAACAAAGCTTCATGTACCATTGTCACATCTTACCAAAAAGTCCTTTAGCTAACTTTAAATCTCCTTCCTCTTGGATTTTCTGTATGCGAATTTTTTCTGATAATTTTTCCTCTGGTGTTTGCTCTTTCTTCTCCTATGTAATAAAATTGAGAACATATTAGTCTAAAACTTGGATATGGATGGCAGAGCTGTGATAAAGCCAGAATGACACTACCATTAGTTCAGAAAGACAATGAATCAATTACCGTAAACATGTTGCTAATATCAACACTGACAAGAGTTTCTACAAATTAATGAAGATCATCATTTTCCTGTTAGAGTTATAACTGTAGCTGGTTCCTTTGCTAGAAACATGTACCTGCTCTTGCTGTGGTGGTTTATGTAACAATGTGCTTTAGATGAAGAGATTGCCAGGCTCACTCACCAGTCACCTTATACGACATGCAAGAAGGTGCAGTATTCCTATTACTTCTCTGTATCATCAGAGACCCCAGGACCTGCAGTGAAGACAAAAATGTTCTTATGAAACTCAAAGACGTCTATCATCATCATCTTCCGTTATGCTCCATATGGAGCACAGAGCCACCCCTGCAGCTGGTCCTTTTGTAAAAAGCCTGCATCAAGTCTTCATATGCTTTTGTGGCAGTGGTTTCTGCTAAGGATAAGGATGCCAGTCCCATATTAGTCGCATTGTACAACATGCCTAAAACGTGCGTGAACAGCTGTGAGGAACAAAAAACCTCCACCCACCTGTTGTTTCTCTTCTTCCTGCTGTTTTACTTTGCCTTTCTCTGCTATTCTTTCTGCCAGCGGTTTCTTTTTCGGCCGCTGATATGCTGATTCAAAAGAATAATACAATTTTTTTAACAAAGATCTAGCATTAAATTTCTGACAGCCGGTGCAAATGAGGGAAGAAGAAAAGAAAGAGAAGACAAACAATGTCACAGAACCATACTTACTTACTTACTTATTCATTCCTCTTCTACCGTGAGGTGTAGAGATTTGTAAGAGAGCGCCATACTATTCATCGGCTGTCTTCCTCCTGGCTTGGTTCCACTCTAGTCCTCGGTCCTTCAAAGACTGTCCAATGTTGTCCTCCCAGCGGACTTTGGGTCGTCCTGGAGGTCTGGATCCCTGGCTCTTAGTTTCCCATGCTTGTCATGGCAGCCGATTTCTCCCATTCTGCAGACATGGCCAAACCATCTCAGTTGGGACTGTTTTACTTGGGTCTGCAGTGGTTGGGTTTTTAGGACTTGACGTATCGTCTGGTTGCAGACCATGTCTCCTCCTGTTACCCCAACCACCCTCCCCAGACACTTTATTTCCGAGGTTTGGATCTGGCTTCCGTGGGTTGTAGTCATCAGAACCATACAATGACTTAATAAGTAATTAAGAAAAGTTCAGTTCACAGTTCTGAATGTTTCATTAAAATTTGCTCTTTACAACACTGAATTAAATTAGTTTTTACGTACCATTTTGTTCAGTTATTTTACAACCACAAGAACAATGCATAGAGGAATATCTGCAGTCATCCTTATATGAACGAACGAACGAACAAACTTTATTTTCGAAGGGTAAAGAATTGGGCGCGCAGGCCCGTCTAACATTCTGCCCTTCCACTCTCATTAATCTTGCATACTATATCCTTTCATTCCCACATGATGCTTTAAGCATTAATTTAAAGGCATGCAACATTATAAAGTTACCATAACAGCATTCATTTACAGTATGCAAGCATAATAATAAAAAAATGAGTAGGTTTTTTTTTTTTTGAAACAAACAAGCTAGTAAATGGGGGAAAAAAGTAATAATAAAATAAATAAAACAATAGATAAAAATAAATAAATTCTGTATACCGACACTCACTCATGCGGTCAATCCGTCTACAATTAATCTGTATTTTTGGTATGCGGGTACATTCTCACGACTCACATTTCTAAAGTACAGTATTATGTGGGTACATTCACACATACATTACATTATATAATAATATTTTAAAGTGAATATAATAATGATATTACATGGATATAAAACAAATTATTCACACACAAAAATGAGCGGAAGAGGAAAAGAAATGTTGACCTATGGATGAGATGTTGACAGGCAAATATGACCACCAACTAAGCACAATGCTACAGTATTCAAATATGGAAGTGAACCTGTCTGTGGGGCTAATTACACCCTCACTGATTGTTGAAATCATCCACACTTCCAGGGATTGTTGAGAACCCAGCATTGCATACTAAGCTTGGAGGAGTCACTTGAGCCCCAGACGTAACTCTAGCTTTTTACCTAGTTGGCTGCATGCAGGAGGATCTCATTATGGGCCGGGAGAGCTGAGAAGTGGCTCTGTGCAGGATGTGGCAATGCCATGGGAGAGCCCAGAACCAGAGCACAGTATTTTAGCTCTACATATTTGGAGAGCCCCCTTGGATGGCAGGGAATGCACAGTACGTCACGCTTTTTCCTCCTAGCTTGGGACCAGATGTGATGATCATGAGCCTAAGTGGAGCTCATGACTTCAACTGAACTCGTTTCAGAATGGCAGAAAAGCCTCAGGAAACGCCTAGATCTACAGTGTAGATAATACCAAGGAATCTTCAACTTGATATTGGCTGCTAAAGAGCGAGAAGCTGAGCAGCCCTAGTTAAAAACCAACAGCGTAGATAATACCCAGAAGTCTTCAATGTGTTTCTGGTTGCAAAAGAGTGAGAAGTTCAGCAGTCTTAGTTAAACAACAACCACAGGACGAATGAAAAAAAAAACTTTCTTTGGCCAGTAGAACAAAACAGTTGGTTCAAATATAATTTTACTTTTCTTTATATAATAAATACTTAGCACATAATATTATTTATAACTTAGCAGCAAAATAGATACTGTTGGAGGGACAGACAATGATATCAAAATAAGAATATAAAAGACTGAAGGAGCTGTCATTGCATTGGGAAATATATGGAGATAAACAACTAGAAAGCTACAGATTTCAATAAATGGATGCTTATGTAGAACAGAAGGATTGATGTGGTATGAGATCACTAATGTGGAACTGATGGCAAGAACCAGTAGAACAAGAGATGAGATGATGATGCTGGAGATAGAAATGTCACACATTGAGGAAATGTTGACAGCATTACAAGGCAGTGCTTTCTCTGGAATCCTCAGGGTAAGAAGAAGACCAAAGAATAGACGGAGAAGAGAACTGGAGACACAAAGGGGATGAAAAAGTCACAGAAGACCTTGAGCTGATGGCAAGAGACAAGAAGACTTGGCATAAGTTTGTTGAAGACATATGCTCCCTGGGGAGCTGAAGAGTGATGACATAATACTGTTCATAGAGTTTATCCTTCATAGGTATTGATGGACAAGATATAAGAATGCTCAGCAACATTTACTGGGAACAAACTGTGACAGTAAGACCTGCAAGGATATACCATATATGGACACACCAAGGGGTGTGAGACAAGGTTGCATGCTGTACCCCTGCCTGTTCAACCATTTTCCATCCTGTCTAATTTACTATAATTTTATCCGAACATCTTTGCTCAAATTAACTTACTGAGCCTGACATTCTTCCTCCATATGAAGAACAAGGTATCAAGTCTATTGATTTTTTTCAAACTTTTTTTTTCGGACACTGTAACAGATCTGATCACTGACGAAGTGAATAGCAGAAAATCACCTGGCTCAGTTCATAGGAAATGCTAAGTACAAGAAGCGCACTTGGGACAAAACTGATGCAGTTTAAATTTCTGCACTCATAGGCCTTCAAATTGGCATGGGACTACTGGTTAAGAACTTTTGGCTGAATGATACACCATATTCGAGGGTCATGAGTCAGAAACAGGATATTATTTTACCTACCTAAATGCAACACTACACACCTGAGCAGGAGTTGTCAATAGATGAATCGATGGTGAGGTTTCAAGGGAAGAATATATTTCAAGCAATACCTACTAGCAAAACCCACAAAGTGGGGATTCAAACTATTTGTTCTTACTGATGCTAAAACACAATAATGCCTGAAACTGAAAATTTATACAGATAAGGAAAACAATGAAGATTGTGTTGGGTCAACTTCCAGGGTTGTGAAAGATCTTCTTGATGGACTGGCAACAAAGGACATATTCTCTACTGTGACAGCTTTTAATCAGCCCCAGATTTATTTCAAGAGCTGAAAGAAATTCAGATTGGTGCATATGGAACATTAGCTGAGAACAGGAAGCATTTTTCTGAAGCACTGAAGAAAAAGCAACGCAAATTGAAAAAGGTAGACCATCCTGTGTTTTGTGCCACAGAAGATAAAGACAGCTGGCAGTCACCTGGCATGCTACGAAAAGAGTTAACCTTGTATTTACTGTTCACTCCAATGAAGTTATGGGCAAGACAGAAAAAGAGGAATTTCTGAGGGTAGAACAATTAAGAAGCCATGTTTGCAGAAAATTACAACAAAATTATGGGAGGTGTTGACCATTTCAGCCAACTGGGTGCAAGCTACCCCAACATACACAGATCCTATAAAAATAATGGTACATGCCATTATATCATTTCTTAGTTGAAACTGCCCTGGTCAATGGGCACATAACCTACAACACTACCAACTCTACAAGAAAGATTAAAGCAAAGAACGAACGAACGTTTATTTTCAAAGGGTTAAGAATTGGGCACGCAGGCCCCGGTTCAGGCAGGATGTCAGTCTCGCTCTTATTGAACCTAGTATTCTTTGACGCAATGTGACATCTTCAAAACCATAAATCACAACACGACTTACTGAACGCCAATTCATTGACAAATATGAACGGGCAAGGTACAAACCAGACTGTAAAGTATACAAGGCTGCAGGGAAGAGAAGCCAGACTTGCATGTACTGCCCAGATGGCAATGTACCTCTATGCCCAATACCCTGCTTCAAGTTATACCAGTCCAGAATTATCAGCGGTCCCAAAAAAAGACTCTTGCAGAGGCCCACAGCTACAACTTCAACCCCAATTAATGAAGGAAGTAGCTCAGACTTCAACTAGAGGTACTTAACTACTCAAACATTCACACTCATTCTCAGATTTCAGTCATAGAATCCACTCTAAAAACAAAAATGCAAATATTAAACTTGTTTGAATTTTATTTAAATTTTTTCTTAGCCTTTCATGTTGAAATATGTGGTTAATCGTTCAATCAATGTCAATCAAGCTTATTTTATTCATTGCCATTCATGTCCCTCTGGAAACAGAGGTGAAAATGATGAGGAGAACGTGGAAAGAACTTGAGATGATGACACGTGACAGGAGGACTTGGCATGTGTTGAAGGCCTATGCTCCTTTGGGAGTGGAGGGTTATGATGATGGTCCATGTCCCTAACATTTCACTGCACTGACATTGAATAGATTCATTAAAAATTAGAAAAAGATAAATGGTTTTAAAAAGTCTTCTCAAATTTCAATACATACCCACACAAATTCAAGATAACTGCCATGATAATGTGACCAAGCGACATAAAATAAGTTTTTTTGGACGTAGCAACCACTTATTATGGTGCTCTGAAAATTTCAAAGCCCTATGTCTTATTTTCAATTTTTAATGAATTTTTAAAAAAGTTATTTTAATAAAATTTGCAAACACCCTTGGTAATGGGGGACAGTAATGTTCTGGATTGCTAGTCAGCAAAGTGTTATGGAGCAAGACCAACACTGCACTGTGCTATCTTTACAGTGGTGGTTTCTGTAGCAATTCATTTTACATTACGAAGTTGCTAGCCCATTGCATAGTCACATTTTATGACACACCTGGTAGGGCATGGCAGTCGTATTCTTGACTCATTATGAGGCCCAGGTTTGACAGGAAATGTATGTCATTACGATCAGTATATTACTGAAACTATACCTGTTTGAGTGGCAGGCTTACTTTCATCTGATTCCTCTGGTGGTTTCTTGTCTTCCTCTTCATCTTCCCAGTTGTCCTTTTACAGATGCAGAGGTGAGAAGAGAAATTTGGGGATTAGAGACTGTGGTGACATAGATTGTGTGTAGAAGAGAATGCATGCAACCACGTGACGTGGAAAAATGATATTTCAGCATAAAAAAATAATGTGCCTTGTATCTTCAAAATGCTGCTAATCCCACCAGTACTATTCAAGCACAATTTATTGTTATTAATATGATAGAAAACTATACAGTCCTTTACAACACAAGGCAATCTAATTATCAGAATATGTTCCCCTGTTAGACAACTGCCTGCGTCGGCCCTCTTATCTCATTTACTCTAGGGGTAAAGGAGGAATATACTTGGGTCATGATTACCTAAGTGTCAGTCTCCTGTTGATTGTTCCTGCCTGGTTTGGAATTGAACTTACTCCACCTAGCCACCTTACCAAATTCATTCCTCGTTTTATCCATTTTGCCAAGTTGAAACAGCCGTGAAAGTAACAATTTTGTTGTATATAAATTGCTGTCCTAAATTCCACAGCCACCACATGATGCCCTTTCCAGTTTCACAGAGCCTTTTAAGTTCCTTTGTTCTTGACTGTCCCTGCAGACCCAACTGCCTCAGTAGGTCATACGATAAGGCTGCCACTAGTCTATTACACCTATTTCTACAGCTCAGACTTTGCTGTGAGCCCCTCATCTTACATCCGTGACCAAATCATTATTTTTGGCCTTTATGAACGTATTTGCTCCTTATCTAACTTAAGTTCAAATGACACTGTCAGCTCAAATATATAAATTGTTATATTTTTAATGAACATTTCTGTTTCAAAATTGACACTTGACATCAGTATGGCACTGCTAAATTGAACTGTCAATGGGTTATCTAGCTTTTTTTTTTTAATCTTTAGCCGCTGACTGGCAAAGCAGTCAGAGACCAAAAATAAATATCAACAGTTACTGACAGAAAGCATGGAGCAGTAAAGAAGAGAAAACCCAGAAGAAAAAGTAACCACAAAATGGGAATGCTTAAAAACAAGCATACAATCAGCAAATGCAAATTTACCTAAAAAGGAGCCTAAGAAAAATCAAATTTGGATGACAGAGGACATCTTGAGTAAAATGGCAGAAAGAAAGAAAGCAAAAAACACTCCAGAATATAAAACAATAGACAATGACATATGTACTATGTGTAGACAAGCAAAAGAACGGTGGATAGAAACAAAATGCAAGGAAATAGAAGACTTGGAAGCAAAGCACATGACAAGAGATATGCATGAAGAAATAAAGAAATTATCAAATAGGTCGCGGTTTGCACAAAAGTGGTGTAATATTATTTGATGAGAAAGACATATCAAACAGATGGGCAGAATACATAAAAGAACTATTCGAGGACAACAGAGGTAAAAAACCATCACCATATTCTAATGAAGGCCCAAACATTCTCAGATCAGAAGTAGAGAATGCCATACATATGATGGTTGTTCGTCCATCACGGGTGATGAAGACCACTCTGTTCATCCAATTATTTAAGAATATGTTAGGTTAGTCTATGGGTACGAAGGTGACTGAAGAGCCCGATGCGGGCCTGGAAAGATCTTGGACAGTGTGGGCAGGGAATGTTTGCTTCATGTGAAGGTTTTATTTCACGGTCCTTTCTAGCTTGTCTCCGCTGTTCTGCTGCTGCTCTTCTGGATGATTCGCATGCTGCTGCACCTTTACGAAGAGATGTGCGCCAAGCAGTTCGGTCTTGCGCAGCAGCTTCCCATGTGTCTGGGTTTATGTCAAAGGTTTTCAATGACGTCTTTAACGTGTCTTTGAAGCGCTTCTTTTGGCCACCATGGGAGCGTTTACCCTTCTGCATCTCACCATAAAAGAGTATCTTTGGCAGTCGATGGTCTGGCATGCGGACTACATGACCTGCCCAGCGAATTTGTGACTGCATCAGAATAGTATCAATACTAGGGATACCAGCTCTGTCAAGAACGGCGGTATCCGGGATCTTGTCTTGCCATTTGATGTTCATTATCTTCCTGAGACAGACTGTATGGAAGTGGTTTAGCTTCTTTACGTGGCGCCTGTATACAGTCCATGTTTCACATGCATATAGCAGCACTGGAAGCACCGCAGCTCTGTATACCTTCAGCTTTGTCTGTAGACTAATGCCACTTCGATGCCAAACGTTGGTGTATAGTCTGCCAAATGTGCTGCTGGCTTTGGAGATCCTGGTGTTCACCTCATCATCAATGACAATGTTCTGGGATAGTGTGCTACCAAGGTATGTGAATCTGTTCACAACATTCAGTTTCTCACCATTAACCTTGATGACTGGCTCAGTATAAACTGTGCCAGGAGCTGGTTGGTACATGATTTCTGTTTTTTTTTCGTGTTGATGGTAAGCCCAAAGTTGGCGCAGGCTTCGGAGAATCTATCCACACTATGCTGCAGATCAGCCTCTGAGAAGGAATTGAGGGCACAATCATCAGCAAACAGAAGATCTCTGATGGTGTGTGATTTGACCTTGGTTTTTGCTTGAAGCCTCCTAAGGTTAAACAATTTTCCATCAATACGATAACTAATGTCGATTCCTGTGTCCCCGTCTCTAAAAGCATCAGTCAGCATAGCAGAAAACATGATACTGAACAGAGTCGGTGCAAGTACGCACCCTTGTTTAACTCCATTTGAGACGGGGAAAGGCTCTGATAGCTCACCGTTTTCCTGAACTCTAGCCTGCATTCCATCATGCAGTTGCTGCACTATTGTGATAAATTTCTTTGGGCAGCCGTATTTTGCCATGATCTTCCATAGACCCTCTCTACTGACCGTGTCGAACGCCTTTGTCAAGTCGATGAAAGCTGTGTACAGGTCACAGTGCTGTTCTTGGCATTTTTCTTGTAGCTGTCTTGCAGCGAACACCATATCTGTGGTTCCACGTTCTTTCCGGAATCCACACTGACTTTCAGGTAAAAGACCTTTGTCAAGATGAGCCGTAAGGCGATTCAAAAGGATTCTGGCGAATATCTTCCCAGCGATTGATAAAAGAGAGATGCCTCGATGATTGTTGCAGTCTTGGCGATTACCTTTACGTTTATATAGATGTATAATTGAGGCATCTTTGAGATCGTGTGGGATGGTTTCACTCTGCCACATTTGCTGGAAGATCATATGAAGTTTCTCTATCAGAACTGCACCGCCATCTTTATAAACCTCAACAGGAATTGAATCGGAGCCAGGGGCCTTTCCACTAGACAGTTGACGAATCGCTTTTTTAGTTTCCTCCAGAGTTGGTACATCATCTAATGCTTCATTTATAGGAATTTGGGGCAGGCGGATGATGGCTTCGTCGTTAATAGATGATGGCTGGTTCAAGATATTATTAAAATGTTCAGCCCAGCGTTGGAGAATTTTTTCCTTGTCTGTAATTAGTGTTTTTCCATCTGCATTAAGGAGGGGAAATGATCCTGATGATGTTGGACCATAGACCGCTTTGAGTGCAAGGTAAAAGTTTTTCAAGTCATGGCTGTCAGCAAAGCCTTGGATCTCATCTGCTTTATTACTCAGCCATGAATCCCGCATCTGGCGTAGTTTATGTTGGACGATTCTACGCATGTTGTTGAAAGCGTCTTTCTTGGATGTAGATTTTGGATCATTTAAATATGCTTTATGGAGATGGTGTTTCTCAGCCAACATCTGCTTTATATCATCTGAGTTCTCATCAAACCAGTCATTTTGTTTCTTGATGGAAGGACCCAGGACCTCTGTAGCAGTGTTGTAGATCTGCTCACTTAGGGCTGCCCAATTTGTTTCCACACTTTGGCCGTCTAGCGAGATAGATTTGAGACGGTCTTCTAAGGTGTCAGTAAATGACTGTTTGATTGTTGTCTTCTTTAGTTTGGTGACATCCAGCCTCTTTTGAGTTTTCTTCCCCTGAGGGCGCCTGGCTGGTTGGATACGAACTTTAAGTTTAGATACAATGAGGCGATGATCAGTCCAGCATTCGGCACCACACATGGACTTGGTCACCCGGACATCTTGCCTGTCCTTCTTCCTAACAATTACATAGTCAATTAGGTGCCAATGCTTTGAGCGAGGGTGCATCCAGGAGGTCCTGTTGCGGGTAGGAAGTCGAAAAATGGTGTTGGTGACAAGGAGGTCATGTTCTGCGCAAGTCTGGAGGAGACGAAGTCCATTACTGTTACAGCGACCCACGCCGTACCTACCAATAGTGCCATTCCAGGAGATGTTATCTGAGCCTACTCTTGCATTAAAGTCACCAAGAATGATGAGCTTATCTGCTTTAGGAACTGATGCAATGACTGCATGTAGTTCTTCGTAAAACTTATCCTTGACATCATCCTGGTTGTCATAGTTGGTGCATACGCGCTAATGATGGTGGCATGTTTTCTTCCATAGAACAGAGGGATCTTGACCGTCATGAGTCGGTCATTTATTCCCTTTGGGGGCCCCGCTAACTTGCTGACAATTGCTGTTTTGATTGCAAATCCAACCCCTGCTTCTCGTCTTTCTTCAGTTCCTCTTCCGCTCCAAAAGAATGTATAACCTGCACCCTTTTCGCAAAGTTGGCCCTCGCCTGCAAGTCGAGTTTCACTCAGTGCTGCTATGTCAATGTTGTACCTGGCCAGTTCCCTCCCAATCAGGGCAGTTCGTCTCTCAGGTCTGTTTGCATTAAAGTCTTTGTCAAGTAAAGTGCGCACATTCCATGCGCCTAGAATGAGGGGGAAAAATCTGTCCTTTCTTTTTCTTATATGTCGACCGCCGAAGTAGGGTACCCACCAACCGCGGTAAGCTGGTTAGGTAATGGTGAAGCAGGCAATGTTTAGGGCACCTTTTCTAGCCCCTTCCTCATGCCATGGAGGTGAGCAGTGCTTTCCTAAAGAGGGCTGCTCAGACACTCAGGGGGCTGCCGAATCCCACTGCTGCTCCGATCAGTGGAAGACGACCATATGGCCTGAGCCGCCTGTGTGTAGGTCTGCGACTACGACTGCCAGCGTACCCACGCCTGCCGCTTCGCCGCTCGCCCATCGCCACAGGACTTGTTGTGAGTGGATGGATGAATGGATGAAAGAGTGACTTGCGCGGTGATTTGGATTAAAGTGAGGAAGAGTTGCGCAATTCGTCGACCTCACTCTCTCGCCTGGGTCCATCTCAATCCAGTGGCAAGACAAGTCAAGACGACTGGAGATGAAGTCAGGTGCAGTGGATGACCAGGGCTTTCTACGTGCCTCGCCGTGCTCCTTACGCTCCACAGCGCGTTGCTGGTAATCGCCGTCATGCCCGTTGAACCAACAGGTGGTTTCTTCCGCGCAGTCTATCGAATCCAGTCTTCGCATGCATGGGTAGGCAGACCCTAACTCACCGAAGGTTTATAACCATTCGGCTACCCTCACCTAGTTTAGCCGGCCTGTCAAAGCCGTTGTCCGGGGGTGGCCGCTGTCGCATGCTGACAGCTACGAGGAGCCACAGGTGAGAGCTGGATGCCAGGTTTGGACCAAAGGTGGCTGAGCTGCCCTAAAAAGGACATGACAGCTCCTTCACCAGAGGTACTACCAATACCTGACTTCCCAACACCCCCAATACATATGATACAAAAAGGAAAATCAGCAGGCACGGATAACATAAAAATTGAAATGATAGAAGCCCTGGAGAGCTTTGGTATAGATACAATCACTGATCTATGCAACGATATATACAATACAGGATATATACCATACAACATGAAGACATCAGTTTTTAATAACGTTGCCCAAAAAACCTAATGCAACAGAATGTTCAGACTTCAGAACAATTAGCCTGATGAGTCATGCAATTAAGATACTGCTCAAAATCATACAGGAAAGAATAAAAAGTAAGGTAGACAGCGAAATCCAAGAAGAACAGTTTGGTTTTAGACGGAACAGTGGAACAAGAGAGGCAATATTTTGCCTAAGAATATTAGCAGAAAAATATACAGAGGTCCAAAAAAGTATGTACATGTGCTTCATTGACTATAAGAAGGCTTTTGACAAAGAGTCCACCATGAGAAAATAATTGAATGCCTCGAAGACATAGGTATTGATGGAACAGATATAAGAATACTCAGTAACCTTTATTGGGAGCAAACTGCCACAGTAAGATCTGGAAGGAATTATTCACCATACATAGACATAAAAGGAGGTGTCAGACAAGGTTGTGTTCTGTCCTCCTGCCTATTTAATCTATGCACCGAAAAAATTTTCAAACAGATACAGGAAATACCAGGACTGAACATCAGTGGAAGGTCAATAAACAACCTTAGATATGCACATGATACCGTGTTGTTAGCTGAAAGCGAACAGGAGTTACAAGAACTAGTGAAGCAAGTGAACAGTATAAGTCAGGAATATGGACTCGACATTAATATTGAGAAAACAAAAACTATGATAATTAGCAAAACAGATGATAAACCCACATTAAAGATAAGCGTAAATGGGAAAATCCTGGAACAAGTCAAGAGGTACGTATATCTTGGTCATATAATAACAGAAGATGGCAGATGTGAAACAGAAATCAAGAAGAGAATAGGAATGGCCAAAGTACATTCAACAACATGAAACATATACTGACATCTAAACAGTTATCTCACAAATTAAAACTGAGAATCATAAAGTGTTATATATATTCTGCATTTCTATATGGTGCAGAAACATGGACGATGAATAAGCATTTGGAGGAAAGAATTGAGGCTCTTGAAATGTGGATATATAGAAGAATGGGGCGTTTCTCTTGGAAAGAGAAGAAAACAAATAAGGAGGTTCTACAAGATCAAGGTATGAAAAGAGAACTAATGAGGGAAATCAAAGTTCGGCAGCTAAAATACTTTGGCCACATAAAAAGGCATAACACCTTGCAGAAGACCATAATAGAAGGGAGAGGTGAAGGGAGAGGTGAAGGCAAACGTGCAAGGGGAAGATAGCGCTATAAGTGGGAAGATAACATCAAGAGATGGACAGGAAAGAGTCTATCAGAGTGCACCACCAAGACAAGAGACAGACGACGTTGGAGATCCATTACAGCCAACCTTCGTTGTGGAGATGGCAGCTGATGATGATATCTTTATGATTGTTCCAAGTAAGCAGTTCTTGGTTGGTGATGGTGTGTGGCCAAAAAATTAGGAGAATTTTTCCTTAGGCAGGCATGTGGAAAGAACACCATTTGAACATTCCCTTTCCTGTTACTCTCCAGTATTTCTCACCTTTCAGAAGTACAGATCTCTCACATATTCTTAATTTTGTGTTTGTGCAGCACTGTGAAGATTTACTTTTAATTTTCAGAAGTCAATATTTTTACTTAACTATAGTATTACATAGTATTAACAACTGCTGATCTTCTTCTTTGATCCTTAGCCGTCGACCGTCAAAGCAGTCAGTGGCCATCACACCTAGTGGCGTCTTGTAGGGCAACAACAAATTGATTCCACTTTGCTCGGTCGGCGGCCATCCTTCGTATAGTGCCCCAACTCTGGTTCATTCTTTGCATCTCAGCCTCCACAGTCCTCCGCCAGGTTGTTTTTGGTCGGCCTCTCTTTCGTTTTCCTTCAGCGGTCCAAAGCATAGCTGTTCTTGTGATGGCATCGGGGTCTCTTCTGAGGACATGGCCAACCCAGTTCCAGCGTCTGCCAGCTATGATGGTGTGCATGTCCTCTTGCTTGCTCCGAGTAAGCAGATCTTGGTTAACAACTGCTAATAATAACCATAAACCACGATGTCTCAATACTAAAAAAAATTATTATATATTACAGTAATAAGACCTATAACAAATATCAAAAAGACATTTATGTGAGACGCAGGCTTTTCTTACATATTTAATTTCAAATATAATTATTACTAAAATGCTACTTTAACAATTGTAAAATTGTTATCACTACAAAAGTATATAAAATGAAAATGCCACTTTTATAAGACAGTGGAAAAAGAACAAAACACAAAGTCTGATATGCAGCTGCCCAATGAATAGGACAAATTAGTGATCAGGAAGTTTAAACCTCAGATGGGGTCAGCTGACCGACGGAAACTAATTGTTTACGAGTTTATACTGCACTCCACAATTTGTATACTACTAAGTGGTGATCACTTCACACATCTGAATCTCTTCCTACTTTCGCATCTTGTAATGAATACCTCCATCTACCATTGATCATTATGTGGTCTATCTGGTTTCTGTCCCAGCCGTCTGGTGATTCCCATGTTAATTTGTGAATTGCTTTGTGTACAAAAAGTGTACCTCCAATGACCAAGTTGTTAATGCTGCAGAAGCGTATTAGTTTACCTCTATTCTCGTTTGCTGTTCCTCTGCCACATTTCCCCATTACTCTTTCATTACATGTATTGTGTACTTTCGCACTGAAGTCTCTCATTACTAAGATAAGATCATATCTAGGTTGATAGAATTCATCCTTGACCTTGTCATCGCTGTCATTAGTTGGTGTATAGCATTGTATTATTGTGGTGTTGGTGAATCTCCCTCTCAGTCTCATTCTTATCAGCCTGTTGATGAATTTCCATTCCAGTAATGACCTTTCTATTATTTTTTTAAATTAGGATAATGGCTACGGCTTCCATTCATCCTTGTCCATCGTCATCGCTGTCTTGATGAATCTCCCTCTCAGTCTTATCAGTCTGTTGATGGGTTTCCATTCCAGTAATGACCTTTCTATTATTTTATTTTATTAGGATAATGGCTACGGCTTCACTGTGCTGTTCATCCTCTCTTCCAGAGTAAAGTACTGTTTCTCCTGCTGCTGTTTTTTATTCTCCCTCTCCCGATCCATCTGTTCTCACTTATTCCCAGGATGTGTAATCTGTAGTTCTTTATTTCTGTTGTAATCTGCCTCAGTTTTTCTTCCTCACTCATAGTTCTGCCGTTCCAGAATCCAATTCTGCTTTTGTGTTTTGCGATCAGGGCATCTGTTTTCATGCCAATGGCCTCCTTTCGGCTTTCACCACCGTTAGTCATACGAGCCTCAGACTCTGGATGTCAGTCCAGCATCAAAGCTTTTTCATCTGTTGCCGTTTCCATAACGTGATTGTTTTTTTACACAGACAGGGGAGTCAGCCCTGTGCTAAAACCCCCAACCTTGAGGACCAGGGAGCCAGTTTTAGTCAGACTGCAGATGACATAGGCCTACCTTTAATCCTTGGACATCACATTTTTTAATTGCCAGCAGGAACTCCAAAAATTTTCCTAGCTTGAAAATTCTTTTTTATTCCCTCCTCCGTCACATAGATATCTATCAAATCATCTCCTGAGATCTACTGTTAAATAAGGGGCCACCGGCTGCCAATCCCTGTTCGAGTGTATTGCTCATTTGTGACAGATAGGCTACTATTTTTCACTTTTTTTAGGCTACTTGCTTTTATCTAGCAGCCCCTTTCATTACTTACTTCTGTAAATAACACTCCATTTGACAAAAATGTACGCTAAATGTGAAACAGTACATAACCAATTTAAATGTTATGAGTAAATAAAGCAAATCAGGCATATGTTATACTACAAATTAATAATACCCCAGTTATCGTAAATAGGCTACCTTGACATCCTCTTCTTCATCCTCTCCTTCCCATTTGTCTGTTGCCGATGTACCGGGTGGTATTGTAGGCTCAAAGCCTTCTTGCTCTAAAAACAGATTTAAATAATAGGGTTGATATAACTTCGCATAATATGACAAAATCAATAGTTATATGGCAAATTAAGTAAAGAACAGATAGCTAAAAACTACCACGTTCTTACCCCAATCATCCGACATCTTGACCGGTTATTGAAGTCGTAGTTTCTTGGTTTCGTTCTATAGCACTTACTCATATATGCCAGTATGTTGTTGTTTTTTTTTTAATCCTGATAAATAATTAAATTCTAGAGGATTTATATTTTGTAAGCCAGTCAGTTATTTAATAATAAATCTTTACGCTCGTACACTATCGTCTAAGCTATATCAGAAAATATTGGCAATTGGAAGCTATAAATTGTATTCTCTTGAGCCATGGGTACAATCGATATGACTTAATATTCCTATCCTATCATCTTATCTAAATCTGGCATTGTATTTTGTTTCCGACGACTATACCCTACTTTCAGTTTTAAGCAATGGCACCAAGGCTGTCTGTGAAAGTTTGTGTCTGGCATTAGGATTGCAAATCACGCACACGCTTTTCATTCACAATGGATCTTAATGGAGAGCTTAAACTAATTTGCCATGTTGGACCTGTTACAGCTCTTACAGTTTGTTCACAAAAAATTGTGTGGGGTTCGTTTCTAATTGTTCAGCTATTATTACCAACGTAGGCCTATAGGCCTACACTTAAAAGTAGGGCCTATTAGAATTTATGTAAGCAGATGTCCCCATCATTTAATCACTGCTGTTTGGAAAAAAAAACTGCAGCAGGCTATTTACAATGATTGGACAGAGGATATGATACCAGTTTTTGCATATCGACAATTGTACATATTAGCAGGCTACATTTTTCTTCAGGTAGGCCCTACCATGCAAGCAAGCGTAGATGTAACATGTCTCTCCATAATGTGTCTCTCCAGCCTCAACAATCTCTTGTCCCATGTGCTGTTTATCAGTTCTGTTCAGCAGCACAACTACATTTAAAGGGCCCCTGGGCACAAATTAAAAGAAATAGCCTATAGGCCTAATACTTATTTATTAACAGCTGTTAGTAAAAGCGTGTTAAAAATTAATTTATTACCTTAACTCTTAGTATATGAGCGGCCTTTTAGAAAGGCCGATGATCGATCTGCACTAAATAATTTATTTATAAAGATAACATAAAGTGTTATATATCAAAATGTGAAGAAATGAAACCCCTATATCATGCACGTAACTAAATTGTTCAGTGGTTTTAAACATGCATTCACCTATACATTTTCGCTATTGACGGGGATCGATCATCGGCCTTTCTAAGAGGCCGCTCGTATACTAAGAGTTAATATAGGGCCTAAAGAGTGAAATAATTAGTGATGTCATCTGATCATTTTATTATATAAACCTACTCATTGGCCACAAGGTGCTCATCACAGCATGGGCAGAAGATCAGCTGTTAGCAATACAGCATCACTAGCACCATCGTTATTTCAGTGTTTTTAAATATATATGTATACATTTGAAAGAAATCATTTTTTATTAGTCCGTAATAAGTTTAATAGTAAACAAGTTCAATTTTTTGTAGATAAGTCCCCCTTTCTTTTTCTTTTTTTTTTTCGAAATAAGAAGCAAGAGCGAATGCAAAGTTGGTAAACAATTTCCACCTCCAGGTACCTGAGGGAATATATTTGATGGTATTTTCACAGTGCGCTGAGATCCTCCTTGCGTAATCTAAGGGAGAAGATTGAAGCACTGATGGAGTTGGTTGTCCGAAAACCTGTGCAGTAGAATGTGTGATTATGT
This sequence comes from Oreohelix idahoensis, assembly GCA_024509875.1. Lineage (NCBI taxonomy): Eukaryota > Metazoa > Mollusca > Gastropoda > Stylommatophora > Oreohelicidae > Oreohelix > Oreohelix idahoensis. The sequence continues at coordinate 691,364 of JAMPIV010005294.1, read as the reverse complement.
ATACACACATTGGGATCCTCTCTGATACTATGGAGTTTGTACACTGGGCTGAGATCCTCCTTGCGTAATCTAAGGGAGAAGATTGAAGCACTGATGGAGTTGTCCGTGTGCAGTGAAGATGTTCTTTAGAACCAATACCAAACGAAACCATTTGTTGCTATTAATACTGTATCATTTAAGTTGTTTACATAGTGTCCACCAACTACATTAACACAGTATTATTATTCCATGATAGGAAACTCTATGCAGAGTATTCCAATAAACATTCATCATAGTATCTTAAGCTTTACCGTTTAACTCACTGTGTAACACTGACTTTGATTTTTAATCTTATGGAATTAGGGTATTGCAGGGCAGGCCCTCAAAGAGCTTAGCCTTCAATGAGGCCTGAGCCAGTGCACATTCTGAGAACCCTCATTGTGTATTCTGAGAACCCTCATTGTGTAAATATTTTAATGTAAAGAAAGGCTTGTAAAACAGGCTGAGTTGATGCCCAGGCCAAATGGTTTGCTGAACCCCCCTCCCCCAATAGGGCTGGTTACAGTGTGTGTCATCATCATTTCCCATTGCGCTCCCTACAGAGAATCAAGCCTTCATTGCAGCTGGTCCCCTTGCAGGAAGCCTGCATCAAGCATTCACAATGGTGGCTTCTGTGGTAGTATGTTTGACATGATGAGGTTGCCAGCCCCCATGCACAGCCTTATATTCGTTGCTTTGTATGACATACCTGAGGGTGCAGTAGTTTTATTCTTTCTTTGTCTCGTCATAGACCCCTGGAACTACAAGTGTATATATGTATTCTCAGTAAGAATGTATAGCTTCTTCTTCTTTCAACTCCATCAAGGAGCATAGCTTCAATAAACGTATGTCAAGTCTTCCTGTCCTGTGCCATCAGTTCAAGGTCTGTCCATGTCTTCTTCATCCCCTTTATGTCTATTTCCAGTTCTCCCCTCTCCATGTTCTCCCTGGTCTTCTTCCACCAACGAGAATGAATAGTGTAGGTAGGATAATGTAAATAGTATTGTAAGAAACTGATTCATTGAAGTCACCAGGGCTGAATGTCATTTCAGGCTGTGGCGCTGAAATTTGTATGTTTGATTTAACTACAAACAAACTTGAGAAAAGACGTCAGGTTCTTGTTGGAGCTTCAGTACATGGAATTATAACTGGTAATTTGAGATCAAATGTGTGTGTTTTTTATCTAAAACTCTTTTTTTATTTTTTTATAACAACTGAATTTCAATTAAAAAGATGAAATACAGAAATCAAGTCCAACACAAAATTAAGAATCTTCAACTCATTTGTCAGGACAATCTTATTGTGTGGTTGTAAAGCATGGAGAACAATAAAATTGACCACTGGAAAAGTAGAGACATTTATAAATGGGTACATGCACAGAATAGAATGGTTTAAACAATTTGGTGATATCACTAATGCTGAACTAATGAAAAGAACCAGACAAACACAGATGGAACAAGAGGTGAAGAGAAGCCACTGGTGTTAGATAAGACATACATTAAGAAGATCGGTTGATAGCATTACAAGGACTCCCTGTTCTGGAATTCTTCGGGTAAGAGAAATAATGGGAATCTAAAAAACACATGTAGAAAAGAAGTAGAGACGGACATGAAACGGATAAAAAAAAACATAGAGAGACCATGAGTGGATGGCACAGGACAGAAGGAAGTGACATGGATTTGTTTTAGACCTGTGCTTAATGGGTATCGGAGTGGCATTGATGATGATTATGTTGATGATGATTATGTTGATGATGAAAAAGACAAAATCAGAACTCAGTTATGCTTTGATTTATTGAAATAATATGGGAGATGCATCTGTTATTGCTTACTCAACTTTAAATCCCAAGTGAACGAAGAAAGGGAAAAAGCACTAAATAGAGAAAATTGATGCAAGAAAGTTAACAGTAATGTTTACTGTTCTAAAATGTGTATATTAAAGTTCTGTAGATTGACGAAAATAAAAATTCATAATCACCTGTGATCCCTGAACGAACCTTGAAAATTAGCCATGTCTATAAATACACTGCAAAGCATTGTTATACCCAGGAGTAATAAGTGAGGGAAATCTTAGCCATATATGTCTATCAGACCCACTGATAGAGTGTTTGATGATGATGAATGTGTATACATCATACCCAGTCTAAGGGTTAAGGCCTGAGGAGACACTTGGCTTGGTGAATTTGTTTTATTTTACTGGGTCTGTTGCAGAAGAACTGATTCACAAGATTTGTAATGCCTCGAGCATAATCTCTTTATTTCACTTGTGTGTTTTTTTTTTTTTGTTTTTTTTAAATATAAATGTTGCTATAATGACTCATATCTTTCTGATTGCAATATGTGACAGGGGGTGGCCAGCTAGGCGATCTTTGGGAGTCACAGTATTGGAGGAAATTTTAGAAAGAACCATCCACATATTTTTGCAAAAACATGTTCATATATGATCATATGTAAAAAAAATTTAAAATGTGTCTTAAAAATGAATGTCACTGGTATTTCACCTTCCTAGTAATGTTTATGTATCATCTGTTTGGTAAACATATAAAATACATCTTTTTTTGAACATTACCAATATTTAAATATAATTTTGGGTACATAATGAGAGCCTCATCACAAGCTAGTGAGAGCATTGTGGCCACCCTGGTGTGAGAAGTTAATGTGATTGAATTTACAACAGGCCCCTAGTCTTTAAATTTTGCATTTATTTACGTTTTTTCAGGGAAGGATTACGGTGGGATTTTTATCTTATTCGTTTTTTTTTATTTCTCTTTGTTTAATAATCGAGTTTGGATTTTTTGTGTAGATTAAGAATTACGGTTGCTAGGAGAGATGGTAGTTTTAACTTTTAGACTGGCACCAGCGCGGTTTTTTTTTCATTTAGATAATTCGTTCATGGAAGATTTTCCAGTGTAACATAATGGCAGAGCATTTTCGGTTCTTCTCAGTGAGCGCGCTATAATTTTTAGTAAGGGTGAAATCAGATGGGGGTAGAGGGGGAGTTTTAAGCGCGTGGAAACAGGTCAGCAACGGAATTTTTCAGCTTGATCGTAAGTTCTAAAATTAGATCATGACCGCAGGCAATTCCTGGCCCGTTGGTTGGTTCATAGATCGACCCGCTTAAGAACAAAGCCTAGCTATGACTCACGCGTAGCGTGGTCTGGGGTAATAAATAAGCGGGGTTCCCTGGCAGAAGTGGGAGATTTTTTTGAACTTCTACGCCTTGGAAAAGAACTGTCTGTATTTATATACAGAGCCGACTGCTCTTTCGAGAGAAATTCGTGCTGGTAAATATGAAGTTAATTAAGCTTTAATAGTTTATAAGATTTTTGCAGAGTTGTTTCTAGGAGGTAAAGTTAATTCATAGAAGTAGAGCCATCAATGCTATAATTTTAATTGACTATAACTGACAGCGCAATTAGGTATTTTGTGAAAAGGTAGTAGGGAATTTTGATAGTTTCCTCAGAGTAGCTGTTTGTATAAATTGGAATATTACTGTTATTTGTCAGAAGACAGGGGATCTAATTTTTCCTGGATTTGTGATTTTAAATGGTGCAGCGTAAAACACGCTCGCGGAATTAAATTAATTTTAGTTCGTAACGGACATGCCATGAGTTCCCTCTTATCTAAATTATTATCAGAGTGCATTCATTCTTTTTATGAGATAATGAAAGCTTAAAGATGGTAGATGTTAAATACTATAATTTTGAGACACGATGCACGTAATTTCATTGTGATTTTCGAGGATTTGGAGAGAGGGGTACAGGAGCACGTGCTGTGTCTATTTTCTTAGAGGGGTGAATCTGAAAACGGAAGGAGAGGGGAGATAGCGGGGTATGCATTGTAAAATAGGATTTCAGTTCCTTTAGAGATTTTAATGTACATTGTTATCAGAATCGGGTGTAAATAATATTCCCGACACGTGGGTGTAGATTTCTCAATAATTGAGATATAATATTAGCGAATAATACGCTAGGGTTTTGGTGTGTATTTAATTGTTCAAGTGTGTGTAAATTACCAGCGGACTAATTTGTGTAACGCTGTGGTAATAGAACGAGTGGCTTTAAATGTTAGAGCATGGGAAATTGTGTATTTTTTTCTCTGTGTGGGTAAAACCTACATTTTGAAGTCAGCAGTTACGGGTCTAGTTGGGATTTTTAATTAGTCCCTTATTTAATAGACATATGTTTATACTGATGAATTCATGGAGACGGGAGATTATTGTCTCGGGTGAAGTCTATTGTATTTGGGTAGCCAGGTAAACACATCGATCATTGTTAAATAGTAGGGCCAGGAATTTACTGGCAACAGGTTCATTCAGTGGTTAGAATGTTGTGACGGGCTAACCTAAGCTGAGTCTGGAGATTAGAGTGTCGATAGGACAGTATTTGAGGGAAAGTGGGGGTAGGCATGTTTACTAATCGCTGAAGCGATACTAGAGCATGGGAGCTGTATGGAAGATTTGAAACTTAAGTGTTAGAGATTTGAAACTTAGGTGTTCGAGATTTGAAAAAAACTTAAGTGTTCGAGATTGGAAAACTTAAGTGTTAAAGATTTGAAAACTTAAGTATTAGAGATTTGAAACTTAAGTGTTAGAGATTTGAGACTTAAGTGGTTGAAGAGTTGGGATTTAAGTGTTGAAGAGTGAGAGTTAAGGGAGTTAAGTGTTAAGGATATGGGAAATTTGTTGTGCGATATATATTTGTTATTGTTTTGTCCACAGCAGATATTTTCCAGGCGTGGCAGCGAGGGCTACAGTAGTCCTACAGCTGGCTAGAAGTTAGCCGGTCTTCTCAGGAGAAGAAGAGTCGGCAGAGCCAGAAAAGAAAGTGGAGTGGTGACAAGGTGGTCACTGGTGCAAAAGTTTTGTACCCAAGAGAGAGCAGGGAGCTGGAAGCACAGACTTCTTCAGCAAGAACAGATGTTCTTACCAAAATTCGGAGCTAGTTACGCTCATGTTAAACACACACTGATCATAGGCGCAGGGCCTAAAAAGTGTCGTGAATTTCGGGCATAATAATCCCGACAGCCTTGAGCCCACGAGCAGGGTATCCGGGCTACTGCAAAGTAATAATTCGTCTATTTGGAAGCAGCAATAGACCACGTCCCGAGTTTAATTTACCAAGCAAGTCAGCAGCTACAACAGGCGGAGAAGAGGGGAAAGGGTTAACATCCCTCTTTACTGCACGAGATAGAAAGAGAGAAGAAGAGTAGTGGAGAAGTCGTGTTTCTGTAGGAACTAGGAGTGTCAGACAGACACTGAACATAACATTAGAACTCAGCAAGTCATCTGTAAGTTGTGTCGGAGGTGATAGAAGGGTTCTGGTCGTGGACTTTGTGAGAGTCAGAGAATATTTAGCCTATAGTGGAGCAGCGGTGTAGGCACGTCATTTGTGTAGAACCACGTCTGCAGACAGACGGACAGTAGGAGTTAGGGTGTGTTTACATGATATCAGGTTGATTAGGAGAAAGACGGATCTGGTGTTAGAGATCCTCCTTCACATGTTGTTGTATTACTTACCTTTCTTCCTTACAGGTTGAGGGGAGGGCGACTGTGGGGTTACCTTACCTAATCACTTGAAATTAATTGTTATGTTCTTTCCAGGTGTGTGAACACACATGTTTATTCTATTTTGTAGTATGTTATATGAATTTTTCTGTGGTGTAAATAAAATCCATTGTAAATTTCTTCAAGCTGGATCAGTCACTTACTTCAACCTATATGTTGTCTGTAAGTGGTGTCTGTGGTGTTAAGTAATTAAACCTTATCCCAGTCTTGGTAGCTAGAGGTAGTGAGGTTATCGCAAAACGTTACGTCACTTAGTGGCAAGGGAGAGTCAATTTCGGTTCTCGACCCTTGACGCCAATAGCCTCATCTCCCACAGTCACTGTTATTTTCTTCTGAAATCTATCTTCTTAGTCTTTCTTTCCACTAGGGTCTAGTCTATTTAGGTAGACAGCCTCTAGTCTTAAATCCACTTCGTGACAAAGTGGGTGCTATCGTCCGGTGAATCATCTTTGTTACGTTCAATTCTGTGATCTTGACAAAGTGGCGGCGTTCGTCCGGTAGATCATCTTTGTTGGGATCAATTCTGTGATCGTGTCAAGATTCATAGATTGTTTCTATAGGAAAGTTCTGGGAAATAGATTTTCTTTAATATCCCCTAGACTAGAGCTATATATAAACTGATCCAGCTAATAGTTTTTTTTCCACAGGAAGTTTCTCCACAGGGTGCAGTCAGATTGTAGCTGTAGTTAGTTGATGACTAGAGGTAACTGATGGCTAACTGAATTTTTCTTAACAGGAAGGTAAATTCGGGTTTTTAGGTAGCTGCTTAATGAAAATTTTTTCAGGTAGTTCTTCAGATTGGTGCTAGTCTGAGTTCGGGTTTTGGGACATTGGTTACACAGGGAGTAGTGCCCAGAAGGTAACAGTAAATTTTTCGTGTTCCTTTTTTGTCATTTCCCCTCGTTGTGAGTTACTGCTGATTTGTCAGGTAAGATGGCTGAATTGGTCAAGCTACTTACTGCATGGAAGGACGCAGCTAAAAGCATGGGGATGAATGAGGCCGAGACTAGGGCTTACATTATGAGGGAACAGGACCGGGACGGAGAGAGAGAAAAGGGAAGCGGAGAAAGAAGAGAGGGCCCGACTGGCAGAGATGGACCTGCGTAAATTGGAAGCGGAGAAAGAAGAGAGGGCCCGACTGGCAGAGATGGACCTGCGTAAATTGGAAGCGGAGAAAGAAGAAGAGAAGGCCCGACAGGCAGAGGAGAGAAAGGCAGAAAGGGAGGCGAAGGAAAGGGCCACAGAAGCAGAGAGACAGCATGAACTTGCCCTGCGTTCACTGGAACTGCAGTACCGATCTTCGGAAGGCAGTTCGGCTAACGGAGATTCTCCCGGAGCAGGGGCGACAGACACCTCAGGAAACGGAGGGCCCCGGATGGCAGCCATGAATTTTCCAATGGACTCTTTCCCTAACGGGAATGAGAAAATTGACATATTCCTGGAAAAATTTGAACGAATGGCAAAAGCGTACGGGTTGGATGAGAGTTTGTGGTGCCTCAAATTATCTCAGTCGTTGAAAAACCAGGCCTACGACATCTATAGTAAGATGCTCAGTGATGAACAAAATAACTTTGAGGCCCTTCGTAACGCACTGTTACAACGCTTTCAGTGGACTCCCCGTAAGTGCCAAGCTATGTTCAGGGAGAGCAGGCCGGAGAAAGGAGAAAGTTTTCCCCATTTCGCAGAAAGGCTGAAGAATTATCTCACTCGTTGGAGAGAATTGTCGGGTCTAGCAAAAACTTTTGAAGGACTCGAAGAGCTTGTCATGTGCGAACAAGTGAAAGCACACATGTCTCCAGACTTGAGGAGGTATCTGGCGGAGCAGGGCGCCCAGCAACTGGACCAGATCATTCTTTTTGCTGAAAGGTTCCAGACGGCACAGGCCGAAGTACTGGGCCAGAAACGAAAACACCCAGACCTGCCAGCACTGGACCAAGGAGCATCGGCATCGCAGTCGTTTTCGTCTTCTGCTCATCAGCAGCAGGGGCCGTCTCGCAAGGAGCCCCATCCCATTCATAACCTGCGGCCCCAACCGCATAACAGAGCACAGGCGACAACGTCTCATGAACCTGCTAGAAACAGGGGAGAAAATGACAGGTACTGTCGCAATTGCCGTACCACCTCTCACTGGACTTCTCGGTGTGTAAACAAACCACCCACTCACCATACAGCGTGTTTAAGGGCGGTGAGAGTGAAAAAAGGGAACAATTGGGAACCTTTCAAATCAGAGAAGTGTTTCTCTAACAGTGGACCAGCAGTAGTGAATGGGACTGCTACCACTTGTTTATTTGACAGCGGGCTTACTTACCCGAGTATAGTCGCCCGACATTTGGTACAACCAGGCCAAATGACTAAGGAAAAGGTTGATATTGGTGGAGTTTTGAGGGGAGGGACCTCACAGCGTCTGCAGATAGCCAATATTAAGGTGGAGAGCAGGTTTGTGCGTGGCACAATCAAAGCTGCTGTAATGGAACAGCCAGCTTATGACTTCATCTTGGGGGCCCCATATATAGTTTTGGGAAACCCCCCAGTCCCGATCCTTGCTGGTGCAAGGGGGCCTACTACAGGCCAGAGAAGTGAAAAGGGAATGTCCCGGATTCACGGAGCCCCACGAGAGCTCAACCAGCCACGCCTTGAGATGGAGAGGTTAAATACCTCCAAGGTTAGTGGAATGGTTTTTGCAGAGGCGTATCCCTCTGACAGCCCTGTTAAGCCGAAGGGCCAAACAGCGGCGACGCCTTTGATTTTGGAAATACCTTCGTTGTCGTCGGGAATTAGGCCCCCGATGGTATTACCTCCTGAGAGCGAGGAACATACTGACAAGAGTGGTAGAACGTATGTACACGACCAGCGCAATCTTCATAGGGCAGAAGACAGCGAATCGAGCGAACATATGTTTCCAACCAGCCCTGGAGCCCCATCCGACCAGCACTTTACTCAGACGGAGGAGGACAGTGATCTGAGAAACCGTTTGCCTATAAACGGAGATGGGCCCCATCCCGCTGCTAGCTCGCTAACAGAAAGCGGCTCTTGCAAAGAGGCAAGAAGCAAAAACGTACCACCAAATGCGTTCTGCTTAGTAGGGGAAACGGATGTCGCTGAGGTCAGGCGCAACCCAGTGAGAACCCCTGGTGGGAGAGTAGAGAAAGGAGCAATCTCTACGCAACCTCTAGGCAAACCAGAGGGGAGTGAAGCGATCGGAGAATTTATGCTGGAAGCACCAGATAGTTCGCACCTTCATCGCCATATACCTGCGGTCTCAAACCCGCCGAGGTGCAGCAAGGTAGTCGCCATCGTCAGGCAGCCACAAAGCCAGTTGGTCAGGGCAGCCGACCAAGACAGCTTTTTTACGGACATAGCCAAGGAAGGTTCAGACCCACCATTGGATGGCACAGGTCCGAAGAAAGATCAACTCTTCCACCGGAGCATGGGAGTTGGTAGAAGAAGAAGAAGGAGGAAACGTAGAAGAAGAAAGTCGCAGGACAACCATGGGAGTTGTAGTCGCCAGGCGGAAATAACCAGTCGTGACCATGAGACTTCAGGACTGACAGTCAGATCTGTAGACTTGTATAGGGGCCAGTCTGGAAATACAAGATCACATTAAATTAGATCGTGTACCACGAACTTGAAGAGGGGGGTAATGTGAGAAGTTAATGTGATTGCATTTACAACAGGCCCCTAGTCTTTAAATTTTGCATTTATTTACGTTTTTTTCAGGGAAGGATTACGGTGGGATTTTTATCTTATTCGTTTTTTTTTTTATTTCTCTTTGTTTAATAATCGAGTTTGGATTTTTTGTGTAGATTAAGAATTACGGTTGCTAGGAGAGATGGTAGTTTTAACTTTTAGACTGGCACCAGCGCGGTTTTTTCATTTAGATAATTCGTTCATGGAAGATTTTCCAGTGTAACATAATGGCAGAGCATTTTCGGTTCTTCTCAGTGAGCGCGCTATAATTTTTAGTAAGGGTGAAATCAGATGGGGGTAGAGGGGGAGTTTTAAGCGCGTGGAAACAGGTCAGCAACGGAATTTTTCAGCTTGATCGTAAGTTCTAAAATTAGATCATGACCGCAGGCAATTCCTGGCCCGTTGGTTGGTTCATAGATCGACCCGCTTAAGAACAAAGCCTAGCTATGACTCACGCGTAGCGTGGTCTGGGGTAATAAATAAGCGGGGTTCCCTGGCAGAAGTGGGAGATTTTTTTTGAACTTCTACGCCTTGGAAAAGAACTGTCTGTATTTATATACAGAGCCGACTGCTCTTTCGAGAGAAATTCGTGCTGGTAAATATGAAGTTAATTAAGCTTTAATAGTTTATAAGATTTTTGCAGAGTTGTTTCTAGGAGGTAAAGTTAATTCATAGAAGTAGAGCCATCAATGCTATAATTTTTAATTGACTATAACTGACAGCGCAATTAGGTATTTTGTGAAAAGGTAGTAGGGAATTTTGATAGTTTCCTCAGAGTAGCTGTTTGTATAAATTGGAATATTACTGTTATTTGTCAGAAGACAGGGGATCTAATTTTTCCTGGATTTGTGATTTTAAATGGTGCAGCGTAAAACACGCTCGCGGAATTAAATTAATTTTAGTTCGTAACGGACATGCCATGAGTTCCCTCTTATCTAAATTATTATCAGAGTGCATTCATTCTTTTTATGAGATAATGAAAGCTTAAAGATGGTAGATGTTAAATACTATAATTTTGAGACACGATGCACGTAATTTCATTGTGATTTTCGAGGATTTGGAGAGAGGGGTACAGGAGCACGTGCTGTGTCTATTTTCTTAGAGGGGTGAATCTGAAAACGGAAGGAGAGGGGAGATAGCGGGGTATGCATTGTAAAATAGGATTTCAGTTCCTTTAGAGATTTTAATGTACATTGTTATCAGAATCGGGTGTAAATAATATTCCCGACACGTGGGTGTAGATTTCTCAATATTTGAGTTATAATATTAGCGAATAATACGCTAGGGTTTTGGTGTGTATTTAATTGTTCAAGTGTGTGTAAATTACCAGCGGACTAATTTGTGTAACGCTGTGGTAATAGAACGAGTGGCTTTAAGTGTTAGAGCATGGGAAATTGTGTATTTTTCTCTGTGTGGGTAAAACCTACATTTTGAAGTCAGCAGTTACGGGTCTAGTTGGGATTTTTAATTAGTCCCTTATTTAATAGACATATGTTTATACTGATGAATTCATGGAGACGGGAGATTATTGTCTCGGGTGAAGTCTATTGTATTTGGGTAGCCAGGTAAACACATCGATCATTGTTAAATAGTAGGGCCAGGAATTTACTGGCAACAGGTTCATTCAGTGGTTAGAATGTTGTGACGGGCTAACCTAAGCTGAGTCTGGAGTAAAGATTAGAGTGTCGATAGGACAGTATTTGAGGGAAAGTGGGGGTAGGCATGTTTACTAATCGCTGAAGCGATACTAGAGCATGGGGGCTGTATGGAAGATTTGAAAACTTAAGTGTTCGAGATTTGAAACTTAGGTGTTCGAGATTTGAAAAAAAATTAAGTGTTCGAGATTGGAAAACTTAAGTGTTAAAGATTTGAAAACTTAAGTATTAGAGATTTGAAACTTAAGTGTTAGAGATTTGAGACTTAAGTGGTTGAAGAGTTGGGATTTAAGTGTTGAAGAGTGAGAGTTAAGGGAGTTAAGTGTTAAGGATATGGGAAATTTGTTGTGCGATATATATTTGTTATTGTTTTGTCCACAGCAGATATTTTATTCCAGGCGTCTGGTGCCACCCAGATATGACCCCGCGAGAGCAGGGCGCTGGAAGCACCGACATCTTCAGCACGCCTAGTACAAACCTCCAACATCGGCGTCTTATCCGCACAAGTTAAACCACCCATGTCCTCAGGCGCCGGGCCCTACACGTGTACGTTGACATTCGGGATCCTAAACCCGCCAGCCTAGAGCCCACGAGCCGTGTATCACCGGTCATCCTGCCACTTCCAACAATGTCACTTTGCCGCCTCCCACGACCACGACCCCGCTAATAATCATTATACCACGCCGTCAGCCGCTCCACCCGTCGGCGACGCGAGCTCCATATCGGGCCCCGTCTACCCCTATACGTGTGCCCACGTCCTCAACAAGCCCACGTCCAGCGTTCACCAGTCCCCCAGCGACAGAACGCCCTGCTATAACCCTATACGCTGTACTGTCTTCAGAATACACCCATTGTAGACCACATCCATATCTTTAGACAGAACGTGTGACCATCAGCTGCTATAGTCTCACGCCGTCCCCCACGCCAATCCACAACCCCCCCCCCTGAACGAAGCGTCCATGTCCCAGAGCCCTCCTAACTACACGGCCAATATAAGCAACGACCAGCGCCGCGTACTGAGTCCACGCTACTTAGAACATGAACTGACGTGCTCTGTCTCTCGCAGCGACCGCTGACTCACAAACTGTGGTTGTGAAGACCCCCAATCACCTGTTCGCGCAACTACCTCGCGCGCGCCAAAGGCCTATATCCTGAGACAACAGATATGCCTACCACACACCGTCCTCCATCCCCGTCAAACGCCCCTCAGCAAAATCACCCCATCCCACCATTCCCCTCCTCACCAAAACACACCTCCCACACAATCTTCTACTTCACCAACCCCCCCATACCAATCTATACCTAATCACCTCCCAACCCCCCCTCCATCCCCACCCGCCACCAACCCTTTTCCTCCCCATCTATCCCACCTAAACTTCATATTACCAACCCGAATATCTTACTACTCCCATGCACATATATCCTTCCTCCATTTCCTAAACCCTAATCTTCCCTTCTCCCCATTCCTCACCCAAACTCCCTCGCCACCCATCCTCCCCATCCCCCCAATCACAATACAAATCCGCTCCTCCACAATAATCAATACCCTCTCATCTCCCCTCCACCCACCATTCCCCTACCCCACCACATACTTCTTAAACACAACTTTTTAAATTCATCCCAACTTTTACAATCTCCCCCCCTCCTCCCAATCCTACCAACAATCCCCCCCATAATTACCGCCCAAACTATCCCACACCAACTCCCTACCGATCCCCTAACCCTCTCTATAGCCAGTAACCCTCCCTCCAACACTTCCTACATCCCCAAACCCCTCCAACTCTAAACAAATTCCATCCCTTTATCAAGAACCCTCATCTTATTAACCAACAGCAACATACAACCTCTCCTCCCCCCCCAACACAAACCGCACCTCCCCCCATAAAAAATTCTACTCCCAGATGCCCCCTCCCACATTTAAAACTTCAAACCCTAACCAATCTAAATCCCCCCCTCAAATAAATACCATTACCACTACACCAACCAAACTAACCCCCACTAAAATTAAACACTTTCCATCCCCACTCCCCAATAAACACATCAAAAATACTCCCTGAAAAACCACCTCTAACACCATAACTCCCCCCCCACTACGAAATTCCCCTAATATCACCAACCCCTACACCAATCATAATTCCCCCTAAACACCGTCGCCACATGCCTTAACGAACCCACCCCCTTACACCAGCAACCCCTCCCGGGGGGAACTCCAAATCGAAAACTTCCCCACTTCTTTCCAACTTCCAACTCCATCGCCATACAAACCCCTAACCCACCCATCAAACCATCCCGTACCTCCCCCCAGTTACCTTCCCCCATACAACAGCATCTCCCAACCACAGTTATGTACCGATCACCACCCACCCCTCTAAAAACAAAATCCCCCAATAAATCCACCTACAACATAATAATCCTATATTTCCCACCGTTCAACCAAACCCACATTCTAATAACAATTATCAGATCAAACTACCTTAAAATAAACCCCCCAGACCCATTCTCCTTAAATACAATCCCCCCCTCAACAACCATCCCCCTACAACGGAATCCCTATAACCTTCATTCCTTTAATCATCCCTCCTTATAAACCCCCCTACAAAAACCCCCCCCACCACTCCCACCACACCCAATACCAACCCTAAATCACGTACAATACCCACAGGAGGTTGCCCTCCATACCCAAATAATCCCCTCCTCTTACCCCCCTGATACTAAAATACCTTCCTCCATCACAATCCCCTTATACAAAGACCCCCTCAGCCCATACCCCCTCTACTTAATCCTCCACCAGAATTCCCTCATCCCCCTTAAACCTACCCTACCCCCCAAATCCTTAACGTACCCCACCGCCTTTAAGCACCCCCACCTTACGCCAGAACCCATGCTAGCATCAGTGTTGGAAAACGACCAAACCTCATCCAAAGATCCTTAAATCAACCCTACCCCAACCCACCCAACTCCTCAAAAAACACCCTCCCACCGTCAGAACCACCCACACCCAAAGACCATCTTCCCCCCAAAACCCACGTCAAACCCTTCCCCATCAAACCACAACCACCCACCACAATAACCCTTCTCTAATCCATAACTTTACTTAGAAATCAATAACCATCCACGAACTCCATACACAATCCGTCAACCCCCACACCATACGCAACTCCTTCCCACACAATAACACCAATACCCACAACAACCACACCACACCTACTTAACAATTAACCACCATACTCCAAACCACCCTCCCCCCATCACATTGCCCCATCCATTCCTCTGTAAAAAACCCAACGTATTCTTCCATATCAAAAACACACCCAAACTACTTATAACCCACCAAAACACCCCAACGTTACCCCAACCACAGCCACCATAAAACCAACCAAACAAATATAACCCAACCACAATCCAAAACCACCGTGTCTAAAACATCCCCAACAAAACAATACCATCATAAAACGCCCAACCTATCCATTCAACATCCCCCTCAACAAAACACAACCTACTAAACTTACCCACCACACAACTACACGAACCTCCACTAACGACCTAGCTGAATCGAAGAGACATCCTTCACCCACGACCCGTCGCTTTGATTGCCGCACACACGAGCGCGTCTAGATAGCTTGCATACAGGCGAACAAAAATAACGCAAACCCCGCGTTCTGTGGACCCAGATAATTCACGCCAGTCATCTAACCCCCCATCAAAACACTCCCCCCATAACGCCACAATGACGTCCCCGGCAAGACAAAACCATCCCCATCCGCCCACAATCCCGACACAGAACCCCCAAACGCCCACACGCCCATTACGAAATCAACTTCCTAACGCCAAACAAATACTCCAACCAACCAGATACACTGTACCACCAACAAGCTCCGCCAGCACCCCACCAAACATGCAAGCTCGCGCCCCAGACACCCCAACCAGCCATTCCGCATATTCCTCTATCCTCACGTCTGCCTTGTCGACTACACTCACTATTGTAACCATTCCTACTCCCCGTTCGAAACTCTAAACAAACGCAACAAAAATAAATAAAGAACCCACCAACACCACCACACCAGAAACCCAAAAACGTCAACAGTACCACAAGCCAACGTCCTACTAAAACAGCCACCGCTAAAACTCCCCCCCTCCTCGACAGCTTGACCCATCGACTGTAACAACCACTAACACCTCCAACGCCCCCCCACGTATGTACACCCTAGAACACCACATATCCCACCCCAACCCCACCAGCCATAACACGAACACAAAATCAACCACCCCCACCATCCAACCACCCTTACCCTCGCCCCCATTCCCCGTAGCCGTCCTCGCCATATCAGCTTCAACACACCCCCCCCACCGACAATGACCAGCAGCACGAAACCTATCGTAGCTTTTCTACCTTTGCAATCTAGTAACCTCCCTGACTATTTTATTAGACATAGAACTTACCACCAAACACCACAAACTCCGCCCCCCAAAAAACCACAAAATTACACTCATACTTTCCACCACACAAGACCATTCGTAGTCCTTCACACCTTGCCCTTCACCGCACATCACTCAACACGAACCCCCCATACCCTGTTACCTCCATTGCCAACACCCCACCCCACCTCAAGCATCAACCAACACAGCCTAACCCCTCCAAAATTTACACATTGTGAATCAATGCCCCCACTTGCACCGCCCATCTGCTGCGCTCATAGCCAGAGGCAAACCCGCTAGCCTCACATGCTACCAAGCAACGGGTGGTGGGGGGGGGGGGGGGGGGGGGGGGGGGGGTGTCGTGGGGTGGGGGGGGGGGGGTGTTGGAGTGGAAGAGTGCTCCATTGCGTTCCACCGCAGACTGGGGGTGAGGGGTTGGTAGGGGTGGGGGTGGGTGGTAACTGGCAGGTACTAGGGATTGATGTGGGGTTCGCAGGGTGAGTGGTTGAGAAGAGTCGTAGGTCTGTGACGACACCGCTCGCTGGTCTATATGTACACAGGTGAGCACCTGGGGTGTGTAACATTGGGGGCGATATTTTTATGCCCTGGGTGTTGTTGCGTACCTATGTGAGGGGGGTGGTGGTGACCCCGTGGGTGGGGGTGGGTTAGAGCGTGAGGGGAGGGAGTAGGGGGGGGGGGGGGGAGGGGGGTAATCATGTTCATGGGGGGGGGGGGGAGGGGGTACATGGAGTGGTTGGTGCATATATCATGGGGGGGGGGATATCCCCCATGCTGTGTGGTTGTTTTTTTTTTGGGAATTTGTGTTTGGGTGCGGTGCTGCCAATTGGTGAATGTGATGTGATTGTTTTGCAGTGTAGTTTGCATTGATCACTTAGCTTAGAGGCGTGCGAGGGTTATGTCTTATGTTGGTTTTTATGTTGTGTTTTACACACCACCGTGACCAGGCACGCTACCAACATCCGGTCAGAATCAGTTGTGTACATGTGCTCACATGGGGGGGAGATACACCACGCACTCACCCAAGTTTGCCATTGTGATTCTATTGGACCAGATTCTGTGCACCCCGTTCCCGCACATTGTCCCCCACTTCACACACATGTGGGTTTAGTGTGTTACTCTCAGGTTGGACAAGCCGCCCACACGTGGTTTACCCGCACGCGTCGTGTGATGGTGGGTGTGTTGGGTCGTGTGGGTTAGTGTGACCAAATGGTTGGGGGGGGTACAACGGAGGGGAGTGGTGAGGTAGTTGGGGAGTACGAGCGTGACGGCTGGTCCCTTCCATATGTTTTGGGGGGTTATGTGCTCGCAGTGTCAATGTACTTCCCATGGTGGGGTTGGGGGTGGGGTGTGGGTGGGGTGTGGTGTTGAGAGGGAGTCTTGGGGTCTCGGAGAGGACTCCCGTCTCATTTGTGGTGCAATACTAGGTTCGGTACGTGCGAGCCATGGTGCGAGTAAAGGGGGGTAGACCCAGTTGTATGGGGGCGGTGAGTGTGACGGGTGGATGTGTCAGGTGGAGCTTGGGTGGGTGGTTCTCACGTTCGTTGATGCATATGAGTTGGTGGTGGTTGTGACGTTTGTGGACGCTTATTGTGTAGTTTGCGTTGTGAGTCTCCCAAGCCCCTAATGTGTTGGCGTTTGCAACCTGGAGAGTGGTAAAGGTGGGGTACAGTCAACCCCCCCCTGGGGTGGTCTTGAGACTCCTGAGTCAGGTACACTCCTGGTGGTAGGCAAGAATGGGTGACGGTGGGTTGGTCTTGGTTGGAGGGCATGAGTCCAGGGGGTCAGTGGGTTATGTTGGCTTCTTACGGATTCCGTGTTTTTTTTTTTCCGTATGTGTATTTTTTGCCGTTATTTTTTTTTGCACATGGTGTTATTAAGAGTTTTTATGCAGTGATTTGTTTGTAAACTGTAATAAAAAAGAAAGCTTTATGTTGCTAAAATGAGAAACTCAAGATCAAATAAGACAACAAGTACATTATCCTTAATGGGGAATGTGCATATTTATCTTCATTGTCAGTATTTTTTCCCTACAGGTCCCACAGATGCAAGGCATCATCCACTATTATGTGTATATGGAGCAAAGCAAGCCAGAATAGTTTCTATTGAAGTTGCAAAACAAGATGCTAATATTGTATTGTTGTCAGATATTATGGAATTCATTGATTGGATATGGGATGTGCATTGGCTGGTCAGTCAAGTTTATTTTGGCTTATTTCTTTTCATATCTCATCTCTATTTCTGTTAATGATAGTGAGATAAAATTGTTGGTTTTCTTGAGAGAGAAAAATCAGGCAGCATGTTATCAGTCGTTATCCTTTCGGCAGTATTTGAAACAAATGGTTTTGTGTGTGTGTGTGTGCACATTCCAACATGGAATATATTGCAACAACAGGAAAGAGAGGATGACAAAGAGAGAAGATATTGGACAGTTTGACATCGTGGCAGCAGTATTGAGTACGTGAAAGACGTGATCACCTAAGAAGAAGATGCTGTTTGATATTTTATGACCTCTTCCTTACACATCTTCTGACTGCAAGTAACCCAAGACTCAACCTTCTCCTGTCATGCAGTTGCCATGCCTTTTGTTGTATGGTCTGCCCTTATCATCCATATTGTTTTCTTATAAATTTTCCTGTTCTCCGTGATTACATTGTGATTGTTTCTGGTTCATATCTGCATTGTTTATACTGAAAAATGTATACTGTATTTATTTTATAGATCATGAAACTTTTCTCTAGTTCTTCATTAATTTACTAACATCTGGTAATATCTGTATATTGTGTATATGATAAAGTCCCAACACTTTCATTTTGTTCTTAATTTAAACTTGCCTCATTGTGTTGACCACTTTTTTTAAAAACATCTCACATCTGTGTTCATAGTTTGTTAAGTCAGTATGAATAAATTGAATCTGAAAAATAAATATGGACATTTTTGCACTTTAAGAGGCTATTTTTGCTAAAATTAATCATTTGCAAGTAATTTTAATTATCCTTTTTGTTTTCTACTTCTTTTCCAGCCTGACAGTGAAAGCATCACTTTAGCACTGGCCCATAACTCTGTTGTGAGGTGGGACTGGCGGTCTGGAAACATTTCCAGCCACAGAGAGTGTGTAGAAAAGTGTATTCTGTATCCTGAATTTGTTGCCTTGTAGTAGTTTTTTTTTTTTTTCGGCTTTTTGTATTTAATTTGTTACATGATGTGTTTCCTGAAGAGACATAGAAAGAGTAGGACTAAGCTCGCACCAGGTATGCTGTAAGAGGTTATTTAAGTTGAGGTTGTGCTTTGGGGTGAGCATCCTCATCACATGAAGCAGATTGCTGCAGAAATCACAGCTCCAAGTGCACATGGTGTGTTTTGATACAGGCTTCCTCCAAGGAAGCTTTGGGGTCCTTATGGAGCAACAAATGTGGACATTCGTTCATAATTTCTTAAATCTTGCCTGGGCCTGCTTCTGTAGAGTAAAAATGGTATAAGTAGTCTGTGCTGTAGTAAAATAAAAATTGGACAAAGGTAAATGGCAGAAATGATGATGAGATAAAGATCAAAGAGAAATAATTATTGGGACAAAGATGAATGACAGAATGGTAATGAGATAGCGGTCAAAGACAAATAATAATGGAACAAAGGTCGGTAACAAAAATTATAATGGGATAAAGGTAAATGTCAGAAATGATAATGGGATAATTGTGAGTGACAGAAATGGTAATGGGATAATGGTAAATGACAGAAATGATAATGGAATAAAGGTAAATGATAATAAGATAGTTAAAGCCAGGTGATACTATACACAAGAATAGGTTTTAATGGAAAAGCTACTTTAGCATAAAAATGCATGAAATAGCAGTACCGAGTAGCAACCAAAGAAATTACAGCAGATGAAAGAAGTGAGAAATAAGATGTCAAACATTTTATTTCATCAAAAAATCTAAATAATGAAATGATGCTTATTTATAACACCCAGTGTAACATTTAACATTTCCAGTGTTGTTTCATTGTAGCCTTTTTTCATACATGCACTTTCCTTTGAAGGCCATACCACAAACAGCATTTACATGTACAGGTATTTAATTTTATTTATGAATAAATTCAATTGAACTAAAGATCTGTAAACAGTGAAAGTAATTATGGAGTTGCATTCGTGAGTATAGAGAAATTAAAGAAATTAATTTTGCTGTAAATGTCTTCAAATTATGAAACCACTGAAGGCAGGTAATATTATTTTCCTTAATAACATAAGGTACTGTGCACACTTTATAGGAAGCACATGGGAGAACTTGTTACTTGCAGCTGGAACTGTGTTTAATCAGATTGTGCTGTGGCCAGTGGCATGCAAAAGTCAGACAGCAGATGAACCCATTGATATCATGCATACATTTTCTGGACATCAGGTTTGAAACCATAGTGTTCATTTTTAGCTTATGTGGCTCCCTTTTATCTGGCCACTTTTGGCTGGGGAAAATAACTTAAAACTAATATTTATTTAAAAAGCTTCAGTGATGCCTGCTTAATCTGAGTAATGAAAGAACCTGCATTTTGATCCCTTGGTTGCAGAATAAATGCAACGGGAACCACCCTTTATATATGGATTCTCAGACCTTGACATTATATTTAAACTTTTCAGTCTATAAGGATGAACAAAACATGGGTATTGGAAAAGGTTGTACTGGGTGTTGGGAATTGTTGTACTGGTTATTGAGAACGGTTGTACTGAGTACTGGGAACGGTTGTACTGGGTATTGGGAACGGTTGTACTGGGTATTGGGAACGGTTGTACCGTGAACTGGGGTGACTTTGCCTACATTTCATCTTTACAGATTTTTTACAGTATATTAACCAACACTAAATACAGCCCAAAGGTGCTGAAATACAGAGTGGATACATAAGCTTTGTTTTTATTTTTAAATGAAGTCAGAATTCCACCAGGATTAGATGATTTAAGAGGTATTGTGAAATATTTCAACTGAAGTAAAAATGGGGTGACTTTGCCTTCATACCTTATTTTTTTTTTAAAAGACAAAACATGTAACGTACCAGTAGTTAAAAACACTTTTAAAACCCTGAAAGTAGGGAAATCAGATGCACAATACCTGATAGTAATATAAAAGCTTCAAAGAATACTTAAAATACAAACAAGTAAATTTTTTTCTACATTCACTGATTAATTAATCAAATCATTTACGACGCGTTACAAAAAGACACATCTGTTATAGTGGGGGGGAAAAGATCACACCACCAGTTCACATCAAAAATGTTTTTTACATGCTTTTTTCGTTGGTGGCAGCCACTCCTCATCAGTGTCAGAAAATGGAATGTCTTCACAATCTGAATCTGTTTTGGTCTTTGCCCATGCTTGTGGTCACTAGTGACAGTTGACTTTTGGCAGCTTTTTTCGAGCACTTGGTTTGCATCTAGGGGGTGCATGCCACAGGCTCTGAACCCAGAAATCAGGTTTGGAAACCACTTTCTTGTCTATTTTTAGAAGATGGGTGTTTTTGCTTGTAACTTACAGCTTTCTCCCATAATTTTTTTTAGAGGAGCAAAAAAAGACACCACTGGCACTTGTCTGGGGAAAATACTTCAAACTAATATTTGAACTTTTGTCCCTAAAACTTCAGACCATGGATGCATTCATCTGTACCATCCATCCACCCAATGCCTGGTGGGCCACCTTCACACCATGAATGACAGGTGCTCTGACTTGTATATGATGTAGGGTGGAGTAGTTCCCCTGTAGCTGTCCCAGCAAACATGATGGAGATGTTGCCTTTTGAATAGTTCATTACTCTCTCTGGTATTTAACTCCCTTTTGAAGACACATTTTTTTCTGCCCTGGATCATCAGCAAGATTTGAACACGGACACCCCTTCTAAAGGGACAGCTTTAAATTGTCAAAGTAGCCTTTGAATGTGGATTTATTTCAGCTCAGTGATCGCTTTATATTTTAACACTTTTCAGTCTCCAGGTAATTGGATGTATTCCACAAAGTTTAACGTCGTTTTTTTCAACGGGCATTCCATTGGTCCTGCACATGTTTGTTTGTGAACAAGGTTGAACTGTCCCTCCATCTTGTGGACGCCCTTCTGGTGTTGGGAGTTTGTCAATGGTTATGTTGTAGATTTTTGAGATTTCTTTTATAGAAGTTGTTTAAATGCAACAACTTCAACAGCCTTAAGCAAGGTTTCTTCAGAATAGATAGTGTCTGCTACAGGCTTTCTCTTCTTTATAATGGGGGACATTGTCAAGTCTTTATAAGGGACATTGTCATCATCATTTTCCTTAGTGCTCCCTACAGAGCATGGAACCACCACTGTAACTGGTTCCCTTGCAGGAGGCCTGCACCAAGCAGACACCTGCTCCTTCAGTGATGGTTTTTGTGGCAGTTTGTTTTAAATGATGAGGTTTCCAGCCCATGGACAACCTTGCATGACATATTGGGGTGGCTATAGAAACTGTAGAGAAAGAAAGAGTAAAGTAATTTAAGTTAGAAAATTAAGAGCCAGATTTTCTCCCAAAGAATATAAATGCAAGAAGATTTTGTTTATTGTTGTTCAGAATCGACATCATTGCACTCCGGGCAAACCCATAGGTGCTCAGTCTCCCTAAGCAAATGTCGAATGGTATGAATGCTAACAGTTCCTGTTGCTCGCTGATTGTACATACGCCTGATGCATCCTCTCATACGTTCATTCCTGCCAGTCCCATGCCTAATGCCAAACTCCAGCAATCTCATCGTTGCAGTGTCATTCTTTAACAGGCGATCATTAATTGTCTTCAGTATCTCTCCCTTATCCATATCCAAGAAGACTTTAAAACAACAAAACCAGTGAAATTTCTTGACCACACCGCAGGCAAAATGTATAGTGGAATTGAGTAGTGCCTGACTAAATGATGGGACAAAAACTGAAGTTTACAGAAATGTATATTAGCATTCTGTTAATGCAGACAGTTCAGAAATTGACCAACAGCATATTTTTACAGAACATAAGTGACCACACTTTTAGGAATTCTATGACCATTATTTGCCACTGACTTACAAATTGGCAGATGAATTGGGTGCATTCTGAGATTTACATTTGTTAAAAATATTCAGAATTAAAACTTGAAATACTGAAACCAAGAAAGTGCCCATCTCTGTTTTTTTTGTCTTTTTTAAATATAATAATATTTATGCACTTTTTTCTTTAAGGTTAATCTAAAATATTTTAATTATTGTTTTTCACGTTTTTTTAAACATAAACGGATAGTGATACATGTTCTACTAGTATTTTTTTACTTAAATTAAGTAATGCTTGAAATAATGATTGCCTAGGTTTATTCCTATACATTTTCTTTACATTCCCTTGTATCTTGCACTTTAAAACTAAACTGTATATACAGAATTGTATACCCAGTTGTAAATGTGAGTTCCTGACTGCTGTTGAATTAGGAGAAGGCAGCGAGGAACAGAACTTGTCAACTCACCTTATATAGCTGAGATCTAGTGAAGGTGAAGCCTGACACTTCATTCCGTAACAGCAGTATCTGCTGTTGGACTGCTTCTACCTTATTTAATTAAACATGCAGAATTACATCACTAATGGGTAAGAAGATTAGTATAACATAATGTTGATCATTTTACAGGGTGTTATATTCTCAATCAAATATCATGCTGGCCTTCAGAGGCTGTGCTCAGTTTCTGATGACCGCAGTATTCGCATGTGGCAGCTCACATTCCCTAAAGGAGAACTATCAGAACCAACCCTACAGGACTGGAAATCTGTCAAAAGTGACTTGCTTCTTTTGTTGTATGGCCATTCCGCAAGAGTTTGGGATGTTGCTCTCACATCCACTTACTTTGCTAGTGTTGGAGAGGTATCAAATTTTATTTTAACACACTCAGTATTTAGCTTAATCCTTCCCAGTAACTAATAACTCAGAAAATGTTACAGTTAAAGCAGTGATAATTTAATTTTTCACAATGTGTGTGTTTGTCATCAGCCGTATTCTGTTATTATGTGTCCAGAATGTACGAAACTATTCCTAGCCCAAATATTTTTTGAACTAAATATTAGCTACTGAATTACATCGATGGAAGAATGTGTCATAACTTCGAAACCATTAGTATTATCAACATTTTGTAGCTTCAGTAAATATGTGCTTGGGTATAGTTTTTAATAATAATGATTTCAATTTCTCAACCTTCAGCTGGTTTATAGTCTGCTATTTCTGTTATATCCCTGGGATAAGAGAGATAGAGGGAGACCAAAAAACACGTAGAAAAGAACCTGGAAGCAGAAAGGAAAGGGATGGGGAAGACATGGAAAGACTTTGTTCAGACGGCACAGGACAGGAAGACTTGGCATAAATTTGTTGAAGGCCTATGCTCCTTGAGGAGCTGAAGGATAATGATGATGTTATGTTAAAGTTTTCTAGCCAAGAAATTTTTTTTTAAAATTCTTCTTGGGGAAAGAGAAAGACACAAGATTTTGCTAGGGATTTCACATAGTCGTGATATGCTTGTGGGCACTGCAGCAGCTGATTATAAGATGGATGTTACACAGTTGGATACACAGCAGCAGTAGTTCTCAGTATGAAAATCATGTGATGGACTGGCCCACAGATGTCACGGTGCTCTTAAGGTATACTGCAGCACCATCAGATGTCACAGGCCTTTTGAGTATACAGCATGGCTCATAGTATAAATGTCATAGAATTGTTTTGGTTCCCACTATAGATGTCAATGAAATTTATTCATGATGAATGTTCTAGAGTTGATAAACAGTCTGTCTTGTGACATAAATAATAAACTTGACATAACTTTGAGTCACAGTTCCCTTCATATATACATTCGATAACATAGTCCTGAGCATCAGAAACAACAGAATACAAAACTACTGGCATCAGTGAAACTTCTGATACTGTCATACTACTGTACTGGCTACTATTGCATTCATTTTGATGCGGCATCCACTCTTTGCATGTAGGCAATAGTTTGATCACTATAAATTACAGTTTATCCCAGAACTATCTGCACCTAGATTCTCCTAACATTACACATGATGCAGAATTCTTCTTCGCATCTCTTCTCCACAAATAGCATTAACCTCCATATCGTGGGACTGCATCACACTTCCATGTAATAATACATCTAGGCTTTGTAACAAAACTCCTGATGAACTTCCAAACAATGGTACTTCTAGGCCTTTTACAGTTAACTCCCTAACATGGGAAATCAAAGCCCCTCCTATCCTGGAAACTCCATAACGTGGGAAAGCAATGCGCCTCTAAATAATAATATATCGAGGCCTCGTGGAAAACTTCTGGCATGGGACAGCATCGCATTTCCCAACAATATATGAATCACAGAGGGACACAGTTGTTCAAAACACCAAACATGTTCTACCACGTGTGGCCACCGACTACCTTACATCTCAATATTCTCTCCACCAAGCACACTGGGTTCACTGTAGAACATACACTCCACAAGTTCACGTTAATCTCCTCACAAACTAGCTGCACTCCTGAATAGTATTCAATCATGCTATGTGCTCATGACTTTGAAGTTAACATGTAACAGTGCAAGCTTGCTTATTTTAACATTAGTGATAGACACCTTAAACAGCTATTCCATCCTTCACCCATACATATCACATGTAATAGTGTTTTGTTTCTCTCTTTTTTTCAGGATGCAACATGTTGTGTCTGGAACTATACTGGAAACATTCTGCAGAAGTTTAAAGGTCACAAGGTTAGTACTCATAAGGGAGAAACATAATCCAAACACTGTTTATCATATCTGAAAGCTAAAGTCTTCAGATAGTTACTAATTTTAACTTGGAAATTGGAAACTCGTGAAAAATGTTGGAAGAACTAAACAAGCACACGGGTCAGTTATTTGTCATCTCTGTCACGGATTGCCTCCCCTTAGCTCTGCCGTAGTGGTCCACCAGTGGCCAGCACTCAAAAGTATCTAATATGGTCTTCAAAGGTTTCTACCTTCGCACAAGATTACTCTTGACTCTTGTAGATAGAAGGATAATGATGTTTCTATCTCAAGGGAGTTTCCATAAGATGTTTTCAGAAGTCAAGAACAATGCTGCATAGGGCAGAGCACTATTAACTTATATCTGATCCGTCGCCTTTCGTAAAGAATTAAGCAATGGTTTTAGCCCATTCAAGCCCCCAGCTGGTGTAAATCCAGCTAAATTCTTTTATAAGTAATTGCTCTTTAGGTGTAAATATATGTCTAGATGTATATATATTAAAGAGTCTTGCTCATATGTTTGCTTTCATACCTATAATAACTGAATCAACAATGATTGTTTTGTTTTAAAACAACATGTAACAAATTTAATAATTAATTAGTTTTTAAAAGGAAAAAATAACGATGGAATGATGGTGAATTTTAGATGCATATTAAAAAATGTCTTCACTGAGACAGGGGTGAGGATTTATAAAAAAATGTGTCCTTTTGCTGTTTCCTTTAATAAGAACTTAGCTGGTCTAAGTGAGTCCTGCAGCCATGGTTTCGTCAATTCTTTTGTGATGAGGGCACTTCTTCACACAACCTGTCCAATGTAGGTGGTTAGTGTTGAATCCCTGCTCTTGACTCACACTAGTGACGTAGAACCTTTAGTCTTGCAGCTTCATATCACGAACTTTAGGAAAAATAAAAGAGCAAATGCCTCTACTAAGTACATTTGTGGGCTGCAAATTAACAGGCACATTGTCTCGCTGTCCACCCACCAATGTTAGCCTCTCTGAATAATTATTCTCCCTGAGTATGCACAGTATGACTCAGGGAATATGATTAGAAATCACCATTATTCTTCTGGTGACTTTAATGGGGAAAATGTGTCTGGACAGCGCGAATAATGGTGAACCTGAATTACAATTAACAAGGTACATATATCTCACAAAATGATACTATACACTTTAGGCACATGTGATGTAATCATCACTTCTCACTACTCAGTTCGGAGTCTGAGGTCACCTCTGCTGTCGGTTTTCTGTACGACTAGCAAGAAGCAATCACCAGTGCTTGCTGTAGTGGTTTATGAATATACTATTTTCATATGTTGAGGTTGCCAGCCTCCTATGACTGGTATAGCCACTTAGCAAGTATGGACAGGTCACATTCACATGGTAAAATAAATGTTTACACTTACCGCAAAGTAACTTTTGGGAACACAGTCTCCTGGCACAGATGTATGGACACAGCACGTTAATGCGATGCTTCGAATCACATGTCTGGGTAATTTTATTATTCCTCTTATGACTTGATTCTGATTCCTTAAGTATCCAGTATTTAAAAATGCGGGTTCTCTTTTAAGTTATAAAGATGCCCATATACTCTGTCCTTTCATATGGAATATAAGTCCTATTCTCTTCTGGCTCTCTCTCAGGAGTTGCTACTTTGACGATTAGCAGTGCAGTGTGTCTAAGTCTCAGATTGTTAAATTATAAATCTCAATTTTCGCTCCGAGTCTCATATGGTATTTCCGACGAATTTGCCAATGAAAACCAATGTCTATTCCGTCCCTCAAATTAAACCAATCCAATCTCTTTAGAACTATGTGGATCAGGGTGTTAAATCATTTCTATCCCCCGCGTGTTTTAAAATATCAATTTTAAAATTAAACTCGTGACCTCTTTCAAATATGGCAGGAATACTTCTAATTGTATTTGTACAAACTCACAAACACATCGGTGGACTTATTTCCTGGCTAATACCTTCTGCCCATATTGTCTCCTCTGACAAGTTTTCTGTAATATTGATACAGAGATGGTCCAGCGGAAGCGATTACATATATCACCTGTGTTTACTTACATTCCTCAGACGGATTTCTTAGACAGCTAATCTCGCTTTCTATCCATCGATAGTGCGCGACCACCTTGTGTCAATAAAGATCATCTCAATCAAAGGTGGCTAGACGACTTAAGTGATAAAAGTATCCGCTGACCTGTCTAATTAGCCTGGTATTATTACAATTCACCTGGCGAAACGTAAACAATTCTAGGGAGTGGTCAGAGCAAAACCTTAAGTGCATAAAATATGCCAAATAATAGGACGATGAGGGAGAAAGAGAATGGCGCAAAAGTATATGCACAAAACGTTTTGTGACAATCTCCTTTGTGTCACTGTATTTAAATGTATTGATGGGTAACTACCTCAGAATGATGACATGAAGTTATAATTCGCTCTTGTCTGTTTCTGATTTAGGGCAGCAGCATATGGAAACTGACAACATCAAAAGATGACAAGTTTGTGGTAAGACTTTCACATTTTCTTATTTATTGTCGTGTGCCTGGTTCATGTCTGTTAGTGTTATAGTAAGAGATAGGAAACTCTATACAGAGTGATACAACAGGAGGCAATCTGATCATCAGAATTAGTCCCCCCGTTGAACAAGTGTTTCGGCCCTGTATACTCCTTTATACTCTAGGGGGGGGGGGGGCCCACCTGGGTCATGACTCCCAAGTGTCTCCGCCTCCTGTTGTCTTATGTAGAAAATGAACCCACTCCACCTTGGTTGCAGCTTTAAAATCCACAATTCTGCCAGCCGGAGGCAATTGTGAAAGTAACCCTTATGTTGAAAACAAATTCTTGTGCCACAGCACACCACGACTAGGAACAGACACTGACCCACCTGCACAAAGCCAACGAAGCTTGAAGCCACTGCATGCTAGCAACTGAAATCTACTTGCGCCCGACAACTTAAATAATATACGCCGCGTGTTGCCTGTAAGCCACTGTCCTTTCACCAATACAACGGAAAACTCAATGTATTGCGGAGTTAGAAAAATTTTCCGCTTTCCGGGTGTTTCCTGTAAAGCAGGTGGGGATAGAGTTTACTGTCCCGAGTTCCATAGCCCATTGCGGTTGTTCCACAGCCAGCATGATGCCTTTTCTGCAGTTTCACTAAGCTTCTTCAGTGCCCTTGTTCTCGGCTGTCCCCTCAACCCCAACAGTTTCAATAAATCATACACTGATGCAGCCACGAGCCCTCTTGCACCAACCTCAACAGCGATGACCCTTGCAGTGAACCCATCATGTCTCAGATCCGCGGCCAGATCACTATATTTGGCCGCTTTGAACAAATGTTGCTCTTCCAATCTGAATTCAAATGGCACGGTCAGTTGAATCAATATAACCTGGTGCGATGATAAAGAATGCAGCACTATATCCGGCCATCTTCGAGATTTCCTGATACTCTCTGGATATGCCCCTCGTCCAGGTAGGTCTACTGCCATTTCCCAGTCATTTGCACAGTCAAGGAGAGATGGTACACTGCTACCTGATTTACTCGGTTTTGGGTGTGCTGGCTTTCCTGCTCTCAGAAAGTATGTGTTTGCGGTGTTCGGCCTGACATTGCTATTCACCTTCATCCTTGCCAGATCTGTTGTCGCAGCCAGCTCATTTAGCACTTCGTAATTCTTCTTTGTTCCACTCATTTATTATAATTGTAAATGAATGACGGAATAATACTTACTTCGCTCCATCGGAGCAGGATTAACAGATGCAGTTGACCCTCTGTGCAAGAACTCCCTTTACATGATGAAGTTGCCAGCCATATGCACAATCTCTCCTCAGTAACCATCTTACAATATGCCTGTTTGGAGCAGTGAGCCTGTTTTTTCTTGGTCTTCTCAGAGGATTGTCCTCTTCTCACTCTCTCCCCCAATCAAAGAACCACACAGTGAGGTTGCTGTAATTGTTCAATTATTCAGTCATTACCCTTGAGCTCCCCACAGAGCATATGTCTTCAGCACATCCACGCTAAGTCCTGCCTGTCCTGTGCCATCCACCCAGTCTTCTTTGTCCCATTTTTGTCTGTCTCTAGCTTCCCTCTCTATATGTTGTTTAGTCTCCTTTTACCCTGGGGATTCCAGTCCGTGTTCTGTCAGAGTCCACACAATTCCATTTCTGCTGGCTGAAGCTGTTTCCATAACCCAGTTTCAGAAGAGAAATGGTGATAAGAGTCATCCCTGCCACAGTCTAGTTCTTATCTCAGATAATTCTGTAAGATGTCCTTCATTTCTTGACTTCATATGTTTTCTTCATTAGGCTAATGATCTTTGCAGGAACTCCATAATAGCTGATCAGTTTCCAAAGCAATTCTCTGGCCACAATGTCTGGTGCTCTTTAATTGTCCACAAATCCTACATAAACTCTGTTCAGTTGTTATTCTCAGAGTGACTATTTAGTCCAAACAGGATCTGTCATTTGAAAACCAGATTTTCATCTTTTAGTTTTGTGTGGCATAATTATTTTATTTTAACTGTTGCTGGAAACATATCATCATTTTCCTTTGTGCTTCTTACGAAGCATGGAGCCACCACTGCAGCTGATCCTCTTGCAGGAAGCCTGCACCAAGCAGTCACATTATCTTGCAGCAGTGATTTCTGTTGCTATTTGTTTTATATAATGAGGTTTCTAGCCCCCTTGCACAATCTCATATTAGTTGCTTTGTACGACATTCATATTGCCATTCCTCGTTAACAAAAAATGACGTAAATATTTTATTTCTGAAAATTTTCTTTACATTTAACTTCAAACTGCAGTTGGAGACAATAACATTTCTTCAACTTTTTGGCTGTCTGTCTTTGGAGATCACATGTCCTCCTAATGGAAACATTTAGGCTTGCACATATTCAGTATATCAGCCAGAACATGGAATAACACTGTGCCAATGATAAATACATGAATTAACTTAACATTTATACTGCTAAGAATCAGTGCTGTGAACAAATTTATATTCTTCCTTCTCCCCACCACTACTTCTTTTTTCTTGTTTGTAGTTAACTGGTTGCGGAGATGGAAGCATCCGAATGTGGGAAGTTCACCAAGAGAAAACTCAGAAAACTTTCCAGAGAATTATTTCTGTTCCTGCAAGTAATAGCTTGGTAAGCATTTCTGCATTTTTCATCACATTTTATTTACCTTAGGTAGATGAAATTTTTGTTCATGTTGTAGTTTTCATCATGTCTGTATATACATGTTGTGTTTTCCTCATTATATGCATACCTGAAATTTTATCCTGCTCCATTATTAGCAGTGATGAAGTTAGATCTTAAGGGAGCAGTGATATTGTAACCTCTCATCCAATCTCTCTTGTTCCTCTCTATATAGATTGAGGATGACTTTCCAAGAATTGTTAAGATGCTGAACTTTGACCTAATCTTAATCATGATGAATTCAGGGTAAGTAAACTATTTCTTGCCCCGTGGCTGTGATGAGACAAAGAAAGAATAGGACTACTGATGCCTCAGGCATGTCATACTTACTTACTTGGTCGTTCCCCTTCTACCGTGAGGTGTAGAGGTTTGGAAGAGAGAGCGCCAGACCATTCTATCAGCTGTCTTCTTCCTGGCCTGGTTCCATTCTAGTCCTCGGTCCTACAAAGATTGTCTAATGTTGTCCTCCCAGCGGACTCTGGGTCGTCCTGGAGGTCTGGATCCCTGGCTCTTTGTTTCCCATGCTTGTCGTGGTAGCCGATCTTCTCCCATTCTGCAGACATGGCCAAACCATCTTAGTTGGGACTGTTCTATTTGGGTCTGCAGCGGGTGGGATTTTAGGCCTTGACGTATCGTCTGGTTGCGGACCATGTCTCTTCTTGTTACTTCAACCACCTTCCTCAGATACCTCATTTCTGAGGTTTGTATCTGGCTTTTGTGGGTTGTAGTCATTGCCCATGACTCGCATCCATATGTCAAGACTGGGACATAGGTGGAGTGGTATACAGCCATCTTCGTTTTCTTACCAACCTCTTTCTTGCTGAGGAATCCTCGATTTATGGCCTGATAAAGTCTCCCAGCCGCTGCTTTTTGAGTGGCTAACTCTTCTTTGATGCCCCCCTTTCGGTCTATAATAGCTCCGAGATATTTAAAGTGGTCGACCTGCTCCAGGACCTGTTCTCCCAACTTAATCTGATGTTTTCTTTCTTCTCGTGATATCACCATGGATTTTGTTTTAGAGCTGCTCATGACCATCCCTCTCTTCTCCAGCTCTTCCTTCCAGACTTGCAGGTTGGATTGGAGATGTGTGGCATGTCATACAAGGCAACTTATAATGAGGTCGTGCACGGAGCTGACAACCTCATCGTGTGAAACAAATTGCTATAAAAACCAGCACTGAAAGAGCACGTGAATACTTGGTTCAAGCTTTCTGTGATTATGACCAGCTGCAGTTGTCACTCCATGCTCTGTGAGAAGCAAAATAGAAAATGATTATTTACTCTTTATGGAGTGTGGATATCCTTGTATTCTGCTTGTGATACTGTACTGTAATTTATTTTTTCAAAAGGCCCCATGTCTCTTCTCCTTGCATTATTTACGTTTATTTCTAGGAGGGATTACATCTAATCCACCCCAGGTTTCTTTTTCTATTATTTTCGTTTTTCCAGAAGGAGGAATTACGGTGGAGTTTTATCTAATCTGCACTATGTTTCTTCTCTAGGAATAGTAGTGGAGTTTAGTCTTGTTTTGTAGGGAATATATTGCAGTTTTTTCTATAGGGATGACGGTAAGGTTAAGTTCAGATTTGCACCAGTTTTCTTCTCTTTAAAGCGATTGCATGCAAATAGACGTATTTTCGGGATTTAAATAATTGCGGTCATTTTTGTTTTATTAAGCAGTAGAGGGCTGAGCATTATTTCCCGACGGTTAGGAGATCATTCGCTACTCCAGTACATTCTTTGTTTAAATGGGGGATGGGGGTAGTGACCTTTACCCATCCACGTTATACGCGCGAGCAGTATAATTTGAGTCAGAGTTGTTTACTAATTTTGATTGGCCGAGGTCAAACTGTATTGAAATGCAGCGCGATCATTGGGCTTAGAACAAAGGCACGCAATGACGTCAGCGAGAGCAGCGTGGGGGTTTTTGATTATATATACTCACGTAGATTCATAGCCAGGTCTCTCTGATGAAAAATTGCCAGCCGGGTAACCATAGTCAATTTTCAATTGCTCTTTAAGTGGGAAATTCGAATTGGGTAAGCCATAAGTTATTAGCGTGGTACTTTTATTTTATTTTAATAGAGTCCTAGCCGATCAGTAAGTTTTCTTGGGAAGTTAATTTTAAAGCTAAAATTAACGTGTAGGGCCATCAATTATGTTCTTAGAGAGAGTACTGAATGTAAGAGGTCCATATAATTCTTTCTAGAAGGAATAGCAGTATCTAGGAGGGACTAAGAGTTGATATATTAAGAGCTTGCTTGTATTATTTCAAGGAAGGTCTGTGGAGAAACCCGCATCTCTGATTTATGTTAATTTACAGTATATTCGGGAGCGCGTGTATTGTATTTCATTGTTTAATTCTGATAAGTTACATATATATACACGGGAGTGGAGTTGTGAAATTGTAAGCACGTGGGTGCTGTTATTAAATTAATATTAATTCGGGACGATATTCAGATGGATGAGGAGGAGCGAAGTAACTTTGGGAGAATGCGGGAGCACGTGTATGTAACTACAGGGTTTTAAATTGATAACCTGGTTTTGTGTATAACTTTTGGCAGTATGTATATGCTAGCGTAAAATGGTATACGTTATTTATTGTGCATTGTTGTACTGTGTAATCAGAAGACGAGAGACGCAATTTTTTTTCTGATAAAGGAATAATTGTTTATTACATTTTGGGATGTGATTAATTTTACGGAACGGGAGTTTAATGATTCCTAGAGAGATCTAATTTTATTTTGGTGTTGATCATTTTAGTATTTTGGACAGGTAGGTCATCAGTGAAAAATTGTTGTGACTCGTGGCTAGTCATGGAGAACCATAGGATTTAGGTCAGCCGGTCTGTGAGTTGATTACCAGAGAGGGTATTACCTGGGTGATGTTTACTTTGGAATCGGGTAGAGAAAAGAGAAGGGAGTTGTGTGGGGGAGCTGACTTTTTGGGGCATAAATATTATGTAGTTGCTGGAGCGGGAATAGACAGGGGTGTTAGGAAGTAAGGGAGATGGATGTTAAAGACGTGTTACGTTGATGTGTGGTATAATTGTTGTATTATTTGTCCCACAGCAAAAGCGGTTTCACGGCACGCAAGTACGGGTGCCATTTTGACCTTGCAGCTTGCCAAGAAAGATCGTTCTTCTCAGGAGTAGAAGAGATGAGGAAATGCCAGAGGCGAAAGAGAACTGGTGACGCGGTAGTACCGGCGCCAAACCAGTGGGCATCAGAAGGAACGAAACAGTTCTCTTTGCAGTGAAGTCCCCATGCTTCAGCGGGAACGTGTTCATCGTTTAAATCTCGAGCTCTAAGCTCGATATACCAACTCCAAAAAAGGCACAACGCCTGGAGGTTGGGTTCATGTAAATTCGGCCATAATAACGCCGACGGCCCTAAACCCAGAGAGGTGTAACCGGGCAGGTGAATCCAGATTTGTCAGTAGTGAAACAGCTACATTTTCAAGTCCAGTATCCAGTCTCTAAACCCTAGTTGTCAGCTACAGAATTGGTGGAGGGAAACAGGGTTACAATACGCTCTACAGATGTTATAGCAGAACTGATAACGAGTTTTGTTGAAGATTATAGCAGAAGACAGCTGCTGAAGTTTTAGTGAGGAAGTTAGTTGTGGAGTCGTGTTCGGGAGTTTCAGAATAGGCTGTGTAGAAACGAAGTCTTTGCAGAGATTGTTGTAGACAGTTCGTAGGATTTCCAGCTGACAGTGAAATTAGAATTATAATTTAGAATAGCTAGTTGGAGTGGAGGCTCGAAATCCGAGACCCCACCAAGTTCAGCGTGGTTTTGTTTAATCGTAACTTCTTTCCCCCATACAGGTGTAACTTGTGGGTGAAGGGTTGGGTTGATGATAAATCATTTTTAACTGTGCTTGATTGTTTTTCAGGTGTGGGTACACGCACTTTAGTTCTTTGACATGTATTTGATTTTTTTTTTGTAAATAAACTTTAAACTGTAGTCTGGATCAGTCACTTTATTTACGTACAGTAGCTATATGTTGTCTGTACCATGTTGTATGTGATCTTTAGTTAGCCTTATCCCCTTAGGGTAGTTAGAGGTGGTTGAGGCTATAGCTATCTAAGATGTCCGGAGTGGCGAGGGAGAGTCAATCTCGGTTCTCACCCCTCGGAGCCAATAGTTTCAACTTTTCACATTTTCACTCATTTTCATCTAAATCTATCTTTTCCGTCTTTCTCATACTAGGGTCTTGTCTATACATTCAGACACACTCTAAACTTAAATCCACTTCGTGACACTGCTGTTTAAAAAAAAAATGAAAATTCACAGGGTAAAAAAGGGGTGTGAGAGTTCTTTGTCAGTAGATCAAGAGCACAGTTCCTATATATATGAGTATCAGTCTCTAGTGCAAGCATGTGCAAGGCAAGCATGTGCAAGTTGATATGACTGATGATGACCTCATCCTTCTTTTTCACCTTTCAACTCCCAAAGGAGCATAGGACTTATGCATAGTCTTCCTGTCCTGTGCCATCAGCTCAAGTTCTTTCCTTGTCTTCTTCTTTCCCTTCATGTCTGTCTCCAGTTCTCTTTACCATGTGTTCTTTGGTCTTCCTCCACTTGTCTTACCTTGGGGGTCCCAGAACAGAGATTACCTGGTAATGCTGTCAACAGGTTTTCTCAATGCATGCCCTATCCATCTTCAAGAACTAGACAAATGCCAATGGAACAAGATCCCATCCTTAGATGGAAAAAAAAAGGTGCCATGAAGTTTGCACCCACCCTACTTGTAATGCTCTGAATACTTGCTGGTGTAATTCTCTGTATAGTGTTTCCTGTGGTTATACTTACTAATATTAAAATATTGGTTGTATTTATCATTATAGTTAACTATTTCATTACTGTATTATTATATAATAATTATGTTCTGACAGAAACTTGTACTCATACTGCGTAAGCGACCATCAGTTTAGTCTTATTGTGTCAGACAGTGAATTCAGGTCTTACAGTATTGTCAGCCCTTGCCCTGACCAGATGACAGTGGCGCTTGGGAGCATCAGTGGAGCTATACGGATTATTCAGCTGCCAGGTAAGATGGAAACAAAATGTGTGATGTTTGTGTTTTCATTTTGTCTTTTTTATTTTTTTTATTTTTAAGTAAATACAATTTTGCATGTGCTATCTGCTTCACACAAAAAAGAGGCCCTTGAATTCTTATAAAGTGTTGAACAGTTGCTCAGAATGCATCATCGTCACCTTTCTTTGACTTATTTTAGTCTGGTGCTTACAGATGTTTCATATGTGTGTAGCAAAGTTTTTTTTACTGTGCTGTTGTTGCCATTTAAAACCAAAAAAAAAAAAAAAAACCATCTCTTGATGAGATCTATGTTTATTATTACTTCTGGTCATCGGTTGTGAAGGATGTAATCATCATCACTGTGATGTGGTACTGTGATTTTATTTTTCAATAGGCCCCATTAGTCCTCTCTAGATAATTATTTATGTTGTTATGAGACCATTCTTCTTCTCCCTGTAATTTTGTTCTATAACTAATTGAGTTTAGTCTTCTTCTCTTGGTAATTAATTGCGTTTTCAGGAGGGATTACCATAGGGTTTAAGTTTATACTCGCACCAGTTTTCTTTTCTCTAAAGTAATTGCGTACAAGTAGTCGTATTTCCTTTGTTAAATTAATCGCGGTCATTTTATTGTATTTACTAGGCGTTGTAGTTATTTTAGGCTGGGTAGATTTTTCAGCTCGGATAAAACCAAAAAACCCGCACCTACCCATGTAAATTGGGGGTGGGTGTGAAAAAGCACTATCCAGGTACTTAAAACTGGTGCTAGGATCGAATTAAAGTAAAGGTTGCTCACACGGTCATTGTAACATTATCTTACATGACACAATTTTTGGTAATAAGATGAGTCATGAGTAGCTTGCGTTATCATTGGGGGATTTCAATAGTTTATGAAATGCAGGAATATTATTGGTTTAAGAGCGACGCCAAGCGATGACGTAGGGCGTGGGATCCCTTGAATAAATAACAGGGTAAATCATTAGCGGCTCTCTTTTGCCTCCAGAAATTCAGCCGTGTAAACAAAGTCATTTTCGATTGCTCTTAAAGTGGGAAATTAGAATTGGGTATGTTCATATTTTAATTTAGCGTGGTACTTGTCATGAAATGGTTTTAAGACTAGAGACTGTCTACATATAGTGACAAGACAATAGTAAGAAGAAAGACTGAAATGATAGATTCAGATAGAAATATAGTGCAAAATGTGAAAGTTGAGACCATTGGCTCCGAGGTTGAGAACTGAGGTTGATTCTTTCCTCGCCACTTCGGACGTTTAAATTGCTATGGCCTCGAACCACCTCTAACTACCCTAAGGGATAAGGTTCAAGTATGATTTACATACACCACGACACAGACAACAGATAGCTACTGTACGTAAAATGAAATGACTGATTCCAGCTATAATTTACAAGTTTATTAACACCTATACACAAATAATCTCATACATGTCAAAGAACAAAATGCAGTGTAAGCACTCCTGAAAACAACACAGATTCAGGAAAAATTTCAAATGTTGAACATAAAAACCCAACCCGTCACCCACAAGGTTCACCTGTATGGAGAGAGAAGGTAAGATTAAAATGAAATAAATTACACTGCCCTGGGTGGGATCTTGGATTGCCGAGCCTCCACTCCAACTAGCTATTCTAAACTCCAATATAAACTCTAAGTACACAATCAGCTGGATCTACTCCGAAGTGTCTACACCAACTCTGCACAGACTTCGTTTCTACACACACTATCCTGAAAATCTCCTGAATACTGCTACGTAGCTAACTGCACCTCTAAACTTCAGCAGCTGTCCTCTGCTATGATTCAACAAAAAAACTATCAGTTCTGCCTATCTGGTCTACTACCTGTAGACTACACTTTCAGCAGCTGTTCTCTGCTCTAAAATCTGTAGAGGGTATTGTGACCCTATTTCCCTCCACCATTCTGAAATTGACGACTAGGTTTAACAGAACCCCACTGGATTCTGGACTGGAACTGTAGCTGGCTTCTCCTAACACCTCTGAGGTTACCTGCCCGATTACCTATGACTGGGCGATGGGCTTTCGGCTTTATTATGGCCGTGAAGAAGCGAACATAAAATTACCACAACGCTGGCAGCATGCCAAATCTGCGTGTGTAACAGAACGATCGTCAGAGCTCAGGATTTATCCACAAAAATCCTATTCGCTGGAAAATGTCTTCCCCTGCCTGGGAAAATGTCTTTTCTTTCTCTCCTTCCACCACTGGCAATTAACGTAAAACCCTTGCGGTTCTGCGAATGCCACAACTTTGCCGTGGGAGAAATTTTGTGGTCTCAAAATTCCGCTCTCATTCCCACAAAAGCCGGCACCTGCTGTTTAGACAGAAAAACCAAAACAACAGCTAAACAAAACGTTAATACTCTATTTCAAATAACAAATAACTCCCTTACTGTGAGAAGTTAATGTGATTGCATTTACAACAGGCCCCTAGTCTTTAAATTTGCATTTATTTACGTTTTTCAGGGAAAGATTACGGTGGGATTTTTATCTTATTCGTTTTTTTTATTTCTCTTTGTATAATAATCGAGTTTGGATTTTCTGTGTAGATTAAGAATTACGGTTTCTAGAAAAGATGGTAGTTTTAACTTTTAGACTGGCACCAGCGCGCTGTTTCATTGAGATAATTCGTTCATGGAAGATTTTCCAGTGTAACATAATGGCAGAGCATTTTCGGTTCTTCTCAGTGAGCGCGCTATAATTTTTAGTAAGGGTGAAATCAGATGGGGGTAGAGGGGGAGTTTTAAGCGCGTGGAAACAGGTCAGCAACGGAAATTTTCCGCTTGACCGTAAGTTCTAAATTTAGAAATGACCGTGGGCGATTCCTGGCACGTTGGTTGGTTCATAGATCGACCCGCTTAAGAACAAAGCCTAGCTATGACTCACGCGTAGCGTGGTCTGGGGTAATAAATAAGCGGGGTTCCCTGGCAGAAGTGGGAGATTTTGTTGAACTTCTACGCCTTGGGAAAGAACTGCCACACTGCTCTTTCGAGAGAAATTCGTGCTGGTAAATATGAAGTTAATTAAGCTTTAATAGTTTATAAGATTTTTGCAGAGTTGTTTCTAGGAGGTAAAGTTAATTCATAGAAGTAGAGCCATCAATGCTAATCTTTTAAGTGAATATAACTGACAGCGCAATTAGGTATTTTGTCAAAAGGTAGTAGGGAATTTTGATAGTTTCCTCAGAGTAGCTGTTTATATAAATTGGAATATTACTGTTATTTGTCAGAAGACAGGGGATCTAATTTTTCCTGGATTTGTGATTTTAAATGGTGCAGCGTAAAACACGCTCGCGGAATTAAATTAATTTTAGTTCGTAATGGACATGCCATGAGTTACCCTCTTATCTAAATTATTATCTGAGTGCATTCATTCTTTTTATGAGATAATGAAAGCTTAAAGATGGTAGATGTTAAATACTATAATTTTGAGACACGATGCACATAATTTCATTGTGATTTTCGAGGATTTGGAGAGAGAGGTACCAAAGCACGTGCTGTGTCTATTTTCTTAGAGGGGTGAATCTGAAAACAGAAGAAGAAGGGAGATAACGAGGCATGCATTGTAGAATAGGATTTCAGTTCCTTTAGAGATTTTAATGTCCATTGTTATCAGAATCGGGTGTAAATAATATTCCAGACACGTGGGTGAAGATTTCTCAATATTTGAGTTATAATATTAGCGAATAATACGCTAGGGTTTTGGTGTGTATTTAATTGTTCAAGTGTGTGGAAATTACCAGCGGACTAATTTGTGTAACGCTGTGGTAATAGAACGAGTGGCTTTAAATGTTAGAGCATGGGAAATTGTGTATTTTTCTCTGTGTGGGTAAAACCTACATTTTGAGGTCAGCAGTTACGGGTCTAGTTGGGATTTTTTGTAACTTAGTCCCTTAATTTAATAGGATTTATACTTGAATTCATGGAGACGGAGATTCCCATATTTTGTTAGCCAGGTAAACGTATGTAGGGTAATTTACTGGCAACAGGTTCTGGTTGAATTCATGGAGACGGGATTCTGTGAGATTAGAGTTATGGTTTGAGGAAAGGGGGGGGTGCGGTTAAGAAGCAGGGCGGGGGGGAGTGTTGTATGGAAGATTTGAAACTTAACACATTAACTACCTTAGGAATTTTGGAATTAGCCAGGTCAAACATGTTTCGATCGTAATTGTTTACAGATTTAAATATATTTTTAAAGATTATGAATGTATTGACGTATGTTGTACTACTAATAGAATCCCATGGAGACGGGAGATTATGGTGGGTCAAAGTCTTCTCAATGTATTTTGGTAGCCATAAACATATCGATCATTTTCAATAAGTGGCCAGGAATTTCACTCTTGGCAAACGGTTATCATACAATTGTCAGAAACATGTTGTGACGGCTAACCTAAGCCGCCAGCATGTAAGAGATTAAGCCAGCTGAGTCTGGAGATTAGAGTGTCGATAGGACGGTATTTGAGGGAAAGTGGGGGTAGGCATGTTTACTAATCGCTGAAGCGATACTAGAGCATGGGAGCTGTATGGAAGATTTGAAACTTAAGTGTTAGAGATTTGAAACTTAAGTGTTAGAGATTTGAAACTTAGGTGTTCGAGATTTGAAAAAAACTTAAGTGTTCGAGATTGGAAAACTTAAGTGTTAAAGATTTGAAAACTTAAGTATTAGAGATTTGAAACTTAGGTGTTCGAGATTTGAAAAAACTTAAGTGTTCGAGATTGGAAAACTTAAGTGTTAAAGATTTGAAAATTTAAGTATTAGAGATTTGAAACTTAAGTGTTAGAGATTTGAGACTTAAGTGGTTGAAGAGTTGGGATTTAAGTGTTGAAGAGTGAGAGTTAAGGGAGTTAAGTGTTAAGGATATGGGAAATTTGTTGTGCGATATATATTTGTTATTGTTTTGTCCACAGCAGATATTTTCCAGGCGTGGCAGCTAGGGCTACAGTAGTCCTTGAGCGGCTAGAAGTTCGCCGGTCTTCTCAGGAGAAGAAGAGTCGGCAGAGCCAGGAAAGAAAGGGGAGACGTGACAAGGGGTTCACTGGTGCAAAAACGTTTTGTACCCAAGAGAGCAAGGAGCTGGAAGCACAGACTTCTTCAGCAAGAACAAGAGGTTCTTAATAAAATTCGGAGCTATTCACGCTCAGATAAAGCACACACTGAACCTAGGCGCAGGGCCTAGAGGTGTCGTGATTGGTCGGTCATAATAACACCGACGGCCCAGACCCAAGAGATGGGTAACGGGGCCTGTGATTTTTCCAGAATCGTCATTTGGTAGTGCAGAAGAGTCCAAGTCGAGAAACCAGAATGCCAATTCAAGTTAGCAGCTACAACGGCAGTCAGAGGAAAGAGGGTAAAAATACCTCTGAGCTGCAATAGAGGGAGAGAAGGAGAGTAGTGGAGGAGTCGTGTTTCTGTAGGAACTAGGAGTGTCAGACAGACACTGAACATAACATTAGAACTCAGCAAGTCATCTGTAAGTTGTGTCGGAGGTGATAGAAGGGTTCTGGTCGTGGACTTTGTGAGAGTCAGAGAATATTTAGCCTATAGTGGAGCAGCGGTGTAGGCACGTCATTTGTGTAGACCCACGTCTGCAGACAGACGGACAGTAGGAGTTAGGGTGTGTTTACATGATATCAGGTTGATTAGGAGAAAGACGGATCTGGTGTTAGAGATCCTCCTTCACATGTTGTTGTATTACTTACCTTTCTTCCTTACAGGTTGAGGGGAGGGCGACTGTGAGGTTACCTTACCTAATCACTTGAAATTAATTGTTATGTTCTTTCCAGGTGTGTGAACACTCATGTTTATTCTATTTTGTAGTATGTTATATGAATTTTCTGTGGTGTAAATAAAATCCATTGTAAATTTTCCGGCTGGATCAGTCACTTACTTCAACCTATATGTTGTCTGCAAGTGGTGTCTGTGGTGTTAAGTATTAAACCTTATCCCAGTCTTGGTAGCTAGAGGTAGTGAGGTTATCGCAAAACATTACGTCACTTAGTGGCAAGGGAGAGTCAATTTCGGTTCTCGACCCTTGACGCCAATAGCCTCATCTCCCACAGTCACTGTTATTTTCTTCTGAAATCTATCTTCTTAGTCTTTCTTTCCACTAGGGTCTAGTCTATTTAGGTAGGCAACCTCTAGTCTTAAATCCACTTCGTGACACTTACTTAACATTTAACACCCAAGTCTTCAACGCTTAGCTCCCCTGCTCTATCCCCGTTCGGCACTACCATCCAAACGTAATCATGCCAACACCGTCCGCTCCTCTCCTGTTCCCTTCTCTACCTGAGCCCACAGAGTAAACATTGGTTGACCCAGACATTCTTCGTTCTGCATGACTGGTTAAAATCACAACAGTTTTTCACTGAGGACCGCCCTGTCCAAAAATACTGTGGCCCACTTCTTACGCTTACCCTTCATGCAGCAATTGTTTACCACAAAAATACACTAGACCTCACTCTAGAAATCGTTACATTCCCGTACAGAAAATTAAATCACATACAAAATGACAGAATTAAATTTCATCTGTCTTCTGAATACACAGTACCATAATGCACAATCACTAACGTATAACCCTATTAGATGCTAGTATATACATGCCGTCAAAAGTCATACATAATGGTTATCCATTAAATCCCAGTAGTTACAAACACGTGGTTACAATTTTATGACCACGTGCTTCTCTCCCCCTCGTCCCTCTGAACATCGTATCAATAAATATACCGTAACCAACGCGCCCACGTGCTTTACAAATTCCACCTCTTCTCCCCTCATCCACCTATAGAAGTGTACTATAATATAAATAACTTGCAGCATTACATTCTCAATAAAATCACAAATACACAGACTCCCGTCATTCTGTAAATAAATATGATTCGCAGATGCGAGTTTCTCTCCGACCGACTTTGCAATAATACAAAGCGGTGATATCTCAACTTTTAAACCATGCCGCTATTCCTTCAACAAGGAATTAAATGGACCTATAAAGTTTCAAGTCTATCACTAAGATCGTATTTGATGGCTCTGGCGATGAGAATTAACATTAAACTTAAACTGCCCAAAGAAACTTAAATGATCGGCCTAGGCCTAGAAAAATTAAATAAAGTCCTCACGCAAAAATTCATGCTTACCAAATCTCGAATGTCCAACTGAAAGGCAATCGACAATTTGCTTCTGGCACCCGGCTTGGCAATTTACATTAAAAGAGAACGAAAATATGAAATGCGAGCCTATTTATTCTCTCCGATCAGCACGCTGACCTCGTGACGTCATATACGCGGCTTTGATTCTACCCAATAATCCGTTAGCCTTTCAAACACGTGGTAAAAGGTCACTGACCCCCCTTTTAGACAAAGAAACGGGAATTAGTCCTAGCCCTATACTGGCAATGAAGCAAAAATGGCCGCAAATAATTTAACTCCCGAAAATGCGTCTATGGGCACGCAATATCTTTAAAAAAGGACACTGGTGCAAATCCTGATCTAGCCTCTATAATCTTAATCTAGAATAATACTGCACCAATCTTCCTACACACACACTCTAAACACATAGATCAAACTCCATCGTGATCTCATCTTGAAAAACCGTAAATAATAGAAGGAGAAGAAACATGGAGAAGGATTACCTGTAATCCCTCCTAAAAATAGTGAACAAATTGCAAGGAGAAAAAGACATGGGCCAATTGAAAGACAGAATCTCAGTACTTTCGTCACATCACTCCCACCATCAAAGATTGAGCAACGATCTCATTACTGAAATCTCTGTGTTTCACACTGGCCCTTATATAAGTCTACAGATCTGCCTGTCAGTCCTGAAGTCTCATGGTCACGACTGGTGATTTCCACCTGGTGACTGCAACACAAATGGTCGCTCTTCGCCTGTTCTCTCCCTCTGTCTTTGAGTCGCTCTGCAACTGGCAGGCAGCTGGGCCAATCAACCATAACATACTTCCTTCCTGTGTGCACCTGGCCATGTTTACCTAATTTTCTCCTCCAGGTTTTCTTCCTGATAAGTGTCCTTGGCCTTGGGGGAGTACAGCTCCCGCACAACTCCCTGACCACTGTACAGGTAATTAGCGGGTTATGTGCTGTCCGATAAAGGCTATCCGCTGGGTATTTACGTTTGTATGGCCTGTACCTGGTTGACCTGAGATACCTGCGGCCGACCGTAATGTCCCTCGAGCGAGAATCACTGTTCCAAAATTGGAAAAGTTTGTTGGCCAAAGAAACGCGCACCTGTTTCTTCTTCTTCCTCTCCATAACTACTCCCATGCTCCGGTGGGAGAGTCGATCTCTCTTCAGACCTGTGCTCTCCAATGGCGGGTCTGGAACTTCCCTTGCCTTGTCCGGCGCAATGCTGGCTTGGTCAACTGACATGACCGAATTGCTATGTAGAGGCCTGGCGATGGCGACTACCTTGCTGCTCATCAGCGGGTTTGAAACCGCTGGTACCTTAAAATGAAGATGCCCCATCTCGGGTTCCTCTGGTGTCGAGTTTCCGATCTCTTGCTTGGTTTCTACTGAATTCTCACTGATCCCAGTAGCTTCTATCTTTGGGAAAAGATAGGTAATATCTGCCCCTGGCAGTGGTTCTGTACTCGCTCTTCCCCTACCAATATGAAGCGGGACAGAGCTCTCCAAAGTAGCTCCTTGCAAATGCGTAAGGCCGCTTTTCTCACTCTTTTCTGGCCTGAAAAGTTGGCGAGATGAAACTGTAGACCACGGGAGCTCTCCGTCTAACACCCTGGTTCTACTTTCAACCTTGCCCTCCCCTGTGAGAGTTACTGGCGTCAGTTGGAATGTGTCCTGCAGTGACACTTGACGGTTTAAGATCCCGTTTGATCGCGGAGAATCTGAGATAAAGTACTCAGTGACTGGTTCCAATGTTCCTTGAATACAGTTCTTGTCAGTATGTCCCTCTCCTGAAGGAGCTAATACCATCGGGGGCCCAATTCCCGACGACAAAGAATGTACTTCCACAATCACCACTGTTTTGCCATTAGGCTGCACAGGGATGTCAGGCGAATGCGCCTCTGCCTGTTGTTTTTCGCTGTTCCGCTGGGGAGCTGGCGAAACATGCCTTATTAGGGATTCGAACCCTGCCCTCGACTTTCCGTGTCGAGTATGTTGTGCTGTCTCACGAGCATGGGAGAATCGGTAGCCATCTGATTTATAATGCTTGCTC
The DNA here is from genome assembly GCA_024509875.1 of Oreohelix idahoensis. Taxonomy (NCBI): domain Eukaryota; kingdom Metazoa; phylum Mollusca; class Gastropoda; order Stylommatophora; family Oreohelicidae; genus Oreohelix; species Oreohelix idahoensis. The sequence continues at coordinate 646,813 of JAMPIV010005294.1, read as the reverse complement.
GCATTATTCCCCCTGTTATGCAGTCTCCACGCCTGGGATCGCTTCGTAATCTTCCCAGCGTTGTAAGGGCTGCTTTCCTTACTTAACCCCCTCCCTTGTTTGGGCTTCGGGTCCATTTCCAACGGAAAGTCCTTTTCCTGGGGTTGGGGCGCAGTTTGAGCCGACAAGTTATCATTTAATGGCGCAAGATTTTCGGAGGGGTTGTCCTTTTCTAGTAGCTCCTTTTCCCTCTGTTGTCTTCTTCTTTCCGATTCCTGGTCCTGTTCCATCGCTTCGTCTACCAACTCTCGGATGAATGCTTCGCTGTCCCCAGCTTTTGCACATGTCCATGCCAACGCTAAACGATTGCCAAATAAGTTGTCTACCTCATATTGCCCCTGCAGGCTTTCTGCATATTCCAGAAGGGATGGAATTTCGCTGTCACCGTACTCCATGAACTTAGCTACCTCAAGTGCAATCTTATGTACTTTATCGAGATCTGCCATGTTACCTGCAAATTCTGCCGTAAGCTCACAAATATAGAGACGTGAAGGTCCCATAACTTCCCATTAACTACTAGGAATTAATCTCTCTATAACCGCTGTCCCAAAACCCGAACTCAGACTAGCACCAATCTGAAGAACTACCTGAAAAAATTTGATTATGCCGCTACCTGAAAACCTGAATTTACCTTCCTGTTAAGAAAAAAAAATTCAGTTAGCCATCAATTACCTCTAAGTCATAAACAACCTTACTACCACTATCATCTATACTAACTGGAACCTGTGGAAAAAACTTTATAGCTGGATCAGTCTTAATGTAGCTCAGTCTAGGGGATATTTAAGAAATCTATTTCCAGAACTTTCTGTAGAGACAATCTATGAATCTAGAATTGATCCCAACAAAGATGATCCCAAGGACGACGCCACCCACTTTGTCACGAAATGGTTTTAAGACTAGAGACTGTCTACATATAGTGACAAGACAATAGTAAGAAGAAAGACTGAAATGATAGATTCAGATAGAAATATAGTGCAAAATGTGAAAGTTGAGACCATTGGCTCCGAGGTTGAGAACCGAGGTTGATTCTTTCCTCGCCACTTCGGACGTTTAAATTGCTATGGCCTCGAACCACCTCTAACTACCCTAAGGGATAAGGTTCAAGTATGATTTACATACACCACGACACAGACAACAGATAGCTACTGTACGTAAAATGAAATGACTGATTCCAGCTATAATTTACAAGTTTATTAACACCTATACACAAATAATCTCATACATGTCAAAGAACAAAATGCAGTGTAAGCACTCCTGAAAACAACACAGATTCAGGAAAAATTTCAAATGTTGAACATAAAAACCCAACCCGTCACCCACAAGGTTCACCTGTATGGAGAGAGAAGGTAAGATTAAAATGAAATAAATTACACTGCCCTGGGTGGGATCTTGGATTGCCGAGCCTCCACTCCAACTAGCTATTCTAAACTCCAATATAAACTCTAAGTACACAATCAGCTGGATCTACTCCGAAGTGTCTACACCAACTCTGCACAGACTTCGTTTCTACACACACTATCCTGAAAATCTCCTGAATACTGCTACGTAGCTAACTGCACCTCTAAACTTCAGCAGCTGTCCTCTGCTATGATTCAACAAAAAAAACTATCAGTTCTGCCTATCTGGTCTACTACCTGTAGACTACACTTTCAGCAGCTGTTCTCTGCTCTAAAATCTGTAGAGGGTATTGTGACCCTATTTCCCTCCACCATTCTGAAATTGACGACTAGGTTTAACAGAACCCCACTGGATTCTGGACTGGAACTGTAGCTGGCTTCTCCTAACACCTCTGAGGTTACCTGCCCGATTACCTATGACTGGGCGATGGGCTTTCGGCTTTATTATGGCCGTGAAGAAGCGAACATAAAATTACCACAACGCTGGCAGTATGCCAAATCTGCGTGTGTAACAGAACGATCGTCAGAGCTCAGGATTTATCCACAAAAATCCTATTCGCTGGAAAATGTCTTCCCCTCCTTGGAAAACGTCTTTTCTTTCTCTCCTTCCACCACTGGCAATTAACGTAAAACCCTTGCGGTTCTGCGAATGCCACAACTTTGCCGTGGGAGAAATTTTGTGGTCTCAAAATTCCGCTCTCATTCCCACAAAAGCCGGCACCTGCTGTTTAGACAGAAAAACCAAAACAACAGCTAAACAAAACGTTAATACTCTATTTCAAATAACAAATAACTCCCTTACTTAACATTTAACACCCAAGTCTTCAATGCTTAGCTCCCCTGCTCTATCCCCGTTCGGCACTACCATCCAAACGTAATCATGCCAACACCGTCCGCTCCTCTCTTGTTCCCTTCTCTACCTGAGCCCACAGAGTAAACATTGGTTGACCCAGACATTCTTCGTTCTGCATGACTGGTTAAAATCACAACAGTTTTTCACTGAGGACCGCCCTGTCCAAAAATACTGTGGCCCACTTCTTACGCTGACCCTTCATGCAGCAATTGTTTACCACAAAAATACACTAGACCTCACTCTAGAAATCGTTACATTCCCGTACAGAAAATTAAATCACATACAAAATGACAGAATTAAATTTCATCTGTCTTCTGAATACACAGTACCATAATGCACAATCACTAATGTATAACCCTATTAGATGCTAGTATATACATGCCGTCAAAAGTCATACATAATGGTTATCCATTAAATCCCAGTAGTTACAAACACGTGGTTACAATTTTATGACCACGTGCTTCTCTCCCCCTCGTCCCTCTGAACATCGTATCAATAAATATACCGTAACCAACGCGCCCACGTGCTTTACAAATTCCACCTCTTCTCCCCTCGTCCACCTATAGAAGTGTACTATAATATAAATAACTTGCAGCATTACATTCTCAATAAAATCACAAATACACAGACTCCCGTCATTCTGTAAATAAATATGATTCGCAGATGCGAGTTTCTCTCCCGACTGACTTTGCAATAATACAAAGCGGTGATATCTCAACTTTTAAACCATGCCGCTATTCCTTCAACAAGGAATTAAATGGACCTATAAAGTTTCAAGTCTATCACTAAGATCGTATTTGATGGCTCTGGCGATGAGAATTAACATTAAACTTAAACTGCCCAAAGAAACTTAAATGATCGGCCTAGGCCTAGAAAAATTAAATAAAGTCCTCACGCAAAAATTCATGCTTACCAAATCTCGAATGTCCAACTGAAAGGCAATCGACAATTTGCTTCTGGCACCCGGCTTGGCAATTTACATTAAAAGAGAACGAAAATATGAAATGCGAGCCTATTTATTCTCTCCGATCAGCACGCTGACCTCGTGACGTCATATACGCGGCTTTGATTCTACCCAATAATCCGTTAGCCTTTCAAACACGTGGTAAAAGGTCACTGACCCCCCTTTTAGACAAAGAAACGGGAATTAGTCCTAGCCCTATACTGGCAATGAAGCAAAAATGGCCGCAAATAATTTAACTCCCGAAAATGCGTCTATGGGCACGCAATATCTTTAAAAAAGGACACTGGTGCAAATCCTGATCTAGCCTCTATAATCTTAATCTAGAATAATACTGCACCAATCTTCCTACACACACACTCTAAACACATAGATCAAACTCCATCGTGATCTCATCTTGAAAAACCGTAAATAATAGAAGGAGAAGAAACATGGAGAAGGATTACCTGTAATCCCTCCTAAAAATAGTGAACAAATTGCAAGGAGAAAAAGACATGGGCCAATTGAAAGACAGAATCTCAGTACTTTCGTCACAGTACTTATAATTCAATTCTTAATAGAACCTTAGCACGATAGCGTAAGTTTCTCTTCAGGGAGTTAAATTGACTTTTATATAAACGAAAGCGCCATCAATTACTATCTTAGAGATAAACTGTAAATGTAAGTGTGCATATAATGTTTTTTTAGGATAAGCTAGTTCGATCTTTGGATGTTAGGGTAGCTTTGTGATATTATCTGTGTGAGTATAGGGTTTAGATACACGGGCGCTCTGTCTTAGGTAATTGGTAGACTGGGAAAATCGCAATGCGATTATGATAGGGGCAGAGTGTTTATAAATTTTGCAGTATAAATATGCTAGCATATTTTGTGTACGTTATTTTATTGTGCATATTATTGTTGTGTAGTCAGAAGACAAGAGATGAAATTAATATTACTGAGACGGGAGTTCATCTTTCCTAGTTTTATGTTGTGTAAGGTGATGAGCATCAAAAGTCAGCCTGTAAAAATAAAGTAGGGCTAGGAATTTAGTACAGGAGTTTCCTAAGTTTGAATTGTTGTGACTCTGTGGCTAGACAGGCGTAACAAAAGATTTAGGTCAGTCGTGTCTGGGAGTTTTATTACCAGACCGATGTTTACTTTGGAACGGGGTAGAGAGATCAAGAGGGAATTGTATGGGAGGCTGACTTTGGGCATAAATATTTAATTATCGCTGTGCATAGTTGAGTAGGGGATTGAGTGGAGCGGTCTTTATTTAGGTGGTTATATGCTATGATTGAGATTTATTGGAAGTTGTTGTACATTAGTTGTTATTTGTTTTGTTTTCAGTGGTTTCACGGCACAAATTGGGAGGGTGTAGCCTGCCTTCCAGTTTACAACTGAAAGTTGTAGTCTCAGGAGCCGAGGGCTCGAGATATCGCCAGAGGTGAAGAGCACTGGTGACGCGGTGGTTACCGGCGCCAAATACGTATGCAGCAGTAAAAAGAAGCAGTTCAATTTCAGTGAAGCATTCTTCAGCGTGAACGGATTTCTCAAAAATCCCGAGCTCTAAGCTCATATCCACACACCGAAACAAAGGCGTGTGGCCTGGTGTTGTCATTTAAATTCGGTCATAATAAAACCGACAGCCCTAAACCCAAAAAGGGGTAACCGGGCAAGTGAATTAAGATTCGTCAGTAGTGAAGCAGCTACATTCCGAGTCGAGTATCCAGTCTAACAAAACCCCCAAGTCATCAGCTACAATATTCGTTTGGAGGAGATAGGGTCAAAATTCCTTCCAAATGCACTAGAGAGAGAGAAGGGGTGTAGCGGAGAAGCCTCTCAGTAGGAACCAGGAGTGTCAGACAGACACTGAACATAGATAGAATTTATCAATTAGTCATTCAGTTCATGTAGGACTTTAAAAAGTTCAATCAGCTTTCGGTGTAGACAGTGGTGTTAGTTAGTGGCGTGTATATCGCCTAAAGCGTTGAAGCTGTGTAGGCAGTTCATTTAGTGACGTCTGCAGACAGACAGTGGAGTTAGATTTTGTTTAATAATATATTAAGTTAGTTAGGAGGGGTGGATCTGATGTTAGAGACCCCACCAAACAGGTTGTTGTAATCCTTAACTTTCTTCCCGGCAGGTTGAGGAGAGGGTGACATTTTGGGTTTACCATTTGTATGTCATTTTAATTGTTTTGGGTTCTGTTTCAGATGTGTGAACACGCACTTTATTTATTTGATATGTACTTATTTTTTTGGTGTAAATAAACTATAAACGGTAGTCTGGATCAGTCACAACTATACTGTACGTATATATTTGTCTGTATAGTGTGTCTGTGGTCGTTAGTTAAACCTTATCTCCTTTAAGGGTGTCAGAGGTGGTGAGTCTATAGCTATCAAATACGTCACAAGTGGCGAGGGAGAGTCAATCTCGGTTCTCACCCCTCAAAGCCAATAGTCTCATCTGTCCACATTCACTATCATTTCTCATTTAAATCTATCTTCTCAGTCTTTCTCATACTAGGGTCTTGTCTATACACTCAAACACACTCTAAACTTAAATCCACTTCGTGACAATCACTATCACATAACTGGAACACATAACTGCAGTTATCTCCTTCTGAGATCTATGCTTATTATTACTTCTGGTCATCGGTTATGAAGGATGTAATCATCATCATCACCAATTTTTATTAAGTACAGTAAAGAAGACATGAAAAAACCTTGAAAGGATGGCACAGGAAAGTTTGATTTGGTGTGAACTTGTTGAAGACCTGTGCTCCAGAGGGAGTTGAAGGATAACAGTGATGATACTGCTTAAAGTTTTATTTAAAAATTGTATTTGCAGAGACACAGGATGAAGACATCAGGTGCATTGAAGTGAATCCTTTTAAAGGAAAAGTCCTGGCCTTGGCCTGGTTGGACAGGCATCACTATCTGGCTTCAGGTCCAGGTGGAGTCTGTGTAAGAAACTTTCTAAATACATATTTCATGTTGTCTTCTTTTTCTCTCTAAATGTCTTAACGACATGCCTGATCAAGCAGTGGTCCTGTTCTTTCTGTGGCAGTGTTCATTGTATAGTGTCTCGGGTTCAAAGAGTCCTGACGTACATTCTTTCTGTTATGATGGTTCTTAAACAACTGACATTGACTCAACGTGGTAGAAATAGTAACTTCACAGCAACACATTGTCCGATGGATTTTCATGGTTTATTTGCACCATCTAGAACATATTTACAGAAGTTGAAGTAAATAATATTTCAAGTGAGGCGTAGTATCCTGTCTGACACGTACACATCAAGCTATTTCATGGTTCCAAACACTTAGCATTCTATCTTGTACATTCACGTTGACTTTGTTGTTCATGAAAGTGTTTTAATTTCTTCTAACTTTCCTGACTAATTCTATTCTTTAAAAAAACTCAATACAGCTTCTTTGGTTATTTTGCATTAGTACTCTATTAGGGTGTGGAGATTTTACCAAAGACCGACATTGTTTATTACAAATGTTACTTGAACATCTATTCTCTTTTCAAAGTCACTGGCCTATAAGCCTGTGGCCAAGTTCCATTATATGCACTAGAAAGTTCACCTTTGGCACGTTTTTACTAATAACTCGAGAGTTGTACATACCGACAAAATTTGATGCTTCCAGTTGCTTCTAACTGCTCTGTCTTCTTGAATGTCGAACAAGGCTTTCTGATATCTAATCTTCTGATCACTGCAGAATCACAATCTCACATAGGTTGTGAAGAAAGCTGACTATATCTCTGCGTCTTCAGCACATGGCATAGAATCTTGCACGACTACATCGTGGTGAGTGCAGCACAAGCTATACATGCAAAAAATGGATACATGAGAGAATGAAATGTTTCTCGTTCTCTTATTTATAGTCCATATTTCAGGAAGTCATGTGATCTGTTTTTGCTGTCTTAATTTCTTACACTGAAGACTTCCCTATTGGACTTTAACTCTGGTACTCTACTCATCATTATTTCTTATGATAGTGTCTCAGAGACCATTTCCTATCACATTTCTTTGTCTCGCTAGAGATAAAACATTTAGTGTACTGTGTAGACACATATGTTTTGTTTTGCTGCTGTGTAGTTAGACATCCTGTTTTGTACTTTGTTGTTAACCCTCTTTTTTTTGTACAGCTATTGTGTTAACCATGTCTAGTTTTCTACTGTTTATTCAACTTGTCTTGTTTTGTACCATCTACTCAGCTGCTGCAGAAAGTGGAAGCAATTCAAGACACTGACACAGACGTTGTCACTTTGTCCATTACAACAAATCATCAGTTAGCACTGCCTTCTAGCAAGCATAGGTGGATATCAGCTGCTTGTTTTGTTCCTGCATCAGAGGAGGACATTATTACCTCACATTCATTCATTGTTGGTGGAGATAAAGATGGCTCTGTCCATTGCTACAGATTGGCAGAGAAAAATGTTTCAAGTGGTGGATCTGAGCTTCAGGTTTGATAACAGTGCTTGTTCTTATCATTTGTTGAATGTGGTAATAGCATACATTGTTCTTATCATTAGTAAGTGTGATCATGGTCTGATTTTTTGTTTAAATAATTTGTTGAATGTGGTAATAGTAGAAGTTCTTATCATTTGCCAAGTGTGGTAATGATATACGTTTTTATTTGAATCATTTGTTGAGTGTGGTAATAGTAGAAGTTCTTATCATTTGCCAAGTGTGGTAATGATATACGTTTGTATTTTAATCATTTGTTGAGTGTGGTAATAGTAAAAGTTATTCTTATCATTTGCTAAGTGTGACAGCGGTATATGTTTTTATTTGAATCATTTGTTTAGTGTGGTAATTGTAAAAGTTTTTCTTATCATTTGCTAATTGGTTTTCTGGATTCTTGTTTTGCTTTTACCATATTTTGAAACACTTTAATTAGTTTGATAATAGCATTGTTTGGGTGATTAAAATTGTTGAGCCCTTGGTTCACTAGGTTTCAGATGACCTAGGGAGCTGAAATTTAGCACATTACCCACTCACGTGGCACAATTTAAACTATCAAAATTTGAAGGAACCTTGAGGGATCAGCCGCTGGTCCGCCATACAAAAATTAAGGCAGAAAAGTAATAGAAAATTTACAAGATTACAGCTGTGAAAGAATCAAAGATCTTGGTTATGTTATACACAAAATTGTGAACAGGAGCACAGAAATTTTCATTTTTAGTGCATTTTAAAATAAAAGTGTGTTGGCTAAAACTTGTAAACTTGATTTTCCTTTCGTTGTTATATGTACAAACACAAATCCTTTTTGTTTGATTTTTGCTCCAATGGTTGAAAATTATAGTTAATAGATTAGCTGCATTATTAACATGGATTAGTGATTAATAAATAATTTTTATGTTTTGCAGAATGTTACCTGTTTTAAGCATTATTTTTTTGTATTTTGGATCTGAAGATATACAGAGTAATGAAAAAGGATAGGAAAAAAGAGTCATAATCACTAAATGTTTTTTTCCCCCCTTGTTTGCAGCCTTCCAAAAGCTTTACTAGAGTTCATGGAAAAGCTGGTGTAACATTTGTCAGCTACAGAGATAGCATCATCTATACAGCAGGTAGAGATGGTTTCTACAGGCAGTGGAAGATGAAGGCAGGAGATCTCTCACAACTTCATGGCAACAAGGTCATTTATTTTATTCTTTTGATATCAGACAACCACTTTGTTTTATTATTCATAAATGAAATTTGGATGCCAAGTAAATAGTAGTAGAAGCCATTATCATCCATCTCTTTCATTGCCCTTGGAACACATGACTGCAGTTATCTCCTTCTGAGATCTATGTTTGTTATTACTTCTGGTCATCGGTTATGAAGGATGTAATCATCATCACTATCCTCATTACTCTTGGAACACATGACTTCTGTTATCTCCTTCTATGTTTGTTATTACTTCTGGACATCATTTATGAAGGATGTGATCACCATCACCATTACCCTACAGCTTACTCAGGAGCATAGGCTTTTAACAAATTCATGCCAAGCCTTCCTGTCCTGTACCATCTGTTTCGGTTATTACCCTGTGCTCTCTGTTTGAGTGCTTTCTGAGTCTTTATTCTATATTGAGTTTTCCCTCATTTTTTTCTGCCCTGAGGGCTCTGGAAAATATAATAATTAGGTTCACAAAGATCTGTATTTTAATAATCTTTGTCATCAGTGCACATTGTTTCAGATGAATAAATTATTCATTATATCATTTTTTCCTACAAGACCTTCACAGAATGTTATTCATGCTCCCTATGTGTACATAAAGACGTTAGAATTGTGCATCCTTGAACTTGTACAATGCTTTCACATAAACTTTTAGACTTATGTATCTATGAAATTACATGACATGAATGTATGAACTTGTAAGATGTATGTACATAAACTTGTAAGACTTTAGTATTCATAAAGTTACATGATTTGTGTGCATAAACTTGTAAGGCTTATATATCTGGGAAATTGCATGATGGATGCATAAACTTGTTGTTAAGGATAGATTTGGGATGCAGATAAAATAGTGTGGCATGTTACTACACGCTAGCACATTTCCATTTATATGTGAGGAATTGGGTTCGCCTGTAGACAAACTACGGTTTGCACGAAGCGTCCACCCGTGGTGAGCAAAGCGTTCACCCGTGTTGAGCGACGGTCAACTAGTGACGTTTTCTGTCACATGTCGTGGCGTTCAGTGTGTTAATTAATTGGGCTTCCGTCTTTGTGTTTGCGTCCAAGAGAGATGTAATTTTTCGAGCTCCGGGATAATGGAGTGTGATATGAATATATCCATTGTGGCATTATTGATTTTATGAGGCCGCCACGTTATGTGTAAGATGGTTCACGAACTTATCTAGAAGTTCATACCATAATTTACTACAAGTGTAACTTTGAGATATGAGGCAACTAATATTTGGTTTGCCCTGATTTCTTCTACCGCATTACTTTGGTTTTCGTGGATTGCCCGAACCTTTAGTACAATGGCCAGGATTGAGTGGAGATGAGAGTAGTGTATCATTATTATATTATATGCCACGTAAAGATGTCTAACGTTTGAAACTTATTGACGGACGAGGGATAATCTACTACGCTTATCCATTGCTATGTACTTTTGATGTGTTGATGGATACTATTGTGAAGTGACTTTATGTATTAAATGTCAACCATGTTTTCCCGTGGACCTGTTCACCTACCGGCTTTGTTATGTGTACTGACCATAATGTCCTGAATGAACACCTGCTATCATTCGCGTATACATGCATGATCCTCTAATATATCCCACCGTAACACTTGTATGGCATGTCCATGATGAGTTCTTGAATTCATAAGGCATACATTTGTGAAATGTGTATGTACCTACACTTGTTAGACTAATATGGAAACGAACGTTAATATTAAGTGTTTGTTTAACCTTGAAAATGAGTGCTGTTATAGTTCCTTGAAATTTATTTCTTAAAACACAACCATTTAAAATCATATATTTCCTCAAATTTTCATATAGCAAGACCTAATTTATTTCACAGCTTGTAATTTGAAATTAGATAATTTATTTAATTATATTTGTTTCCTTGCAGATTGTAAAGGGTTTTGAATGGATTGAACGACTTGAATGGCACAACAAAGACCTCCTAGTTTATGGATTTTTTTCAGTAAGAACAAATATAAGAACTTTAGTTATCAAGGTCCACAGTCACTCTGAGATGGAATGCACATCTTTTTTCACACTATAGCCTGTGCTGTTTATAGATTAAAATGTGTTAAGGATCCAGAATACTGAAGTTAAAGTTAATTTGATTACCTAATAAAAATGATCCAATCTGAATAGTCCAACACACTGAAGATTGCTTCAGTGTCTCACTGATAATTTAAGATTGCCTCAATACCAGACTGATAATTAAGATTGCCTCAATATCAGACTGATAATTTAAGATTGTCTGAACATCAGACTGATAATTTAAGAATCTCAATATCAGACTGATAATTTAAGGTTACCTAATATCAGACTGATAATTTAAGGTTACCTCATGATCAAATCAGCTAACATACACCTAGGGACAACCGTGATCAAGGAAGAAAGCTACCCCACCTATCTTGGGGTGACATTTGACCAAAGGCTTACATGGAATAAGCATATTGAAAACGCAGAAGGAAAGGCCCGAAGACGACTAGGCATACTCAGAAAATTAGCAGGTACCAACTGGGGAGCAAATGAACGAAATCTAAAGAAGATTTATAATGGAGTAATAAGACCACACTTAGAGTTTAGCTCAGCAGCATGGTCATCAGCTGCTAACTCACATCTGCAATCTTTGGACAAGGTGCAAAATCAAGCTCTCAGGCTCATTACAGGAGCCATGAAAACTACACCAATAACAGAGATGCAGAAGGTTGCTGGATTACAGACATTGTCCCATAGAAGAGACACAAAAAAAACCATGATCCAGATGGAAAAGTACAACAGTATGCCAATGCACCCAATGAAGGCAAGACTAGATGATCTGGCATTGGGACGTCTAAAGCGTAGCAGCTTTGTGCATCGGGGGAAAAGACTTATAAGACAGCATCAAGAAGACCTATCCATGAAGACAACACCACTGAAGCCCACCCTATACCCTGTACCATGGGAGCAGGCCAGCAGTGCCCTCCAAATTAATACATCAGTCAGTGGTCTCACAAGTGGACGTGAGTATAATGATCTGCAAAAACGAACTGCTACATTGAGTATGATCCAAGAAAGCTATCCCGATCAATCATGGATACATGCCTATACAGATGGATCAGCAACTAATGCTGTTAGGAATGGAGGTGCAGGTATCTTTATCTCATATCCTGACAACCACTATGAGATAGGCACATTCCCACTGGTAAATTCTGTTCCAACTATACAGCTGAGGTTCAAGCTCTAGAGCAAGCTGCAAATATGATTTATAACACCAACTCTGACTGCCACCAGGTAGTCATCCTCACAGATGCACTGTCTGTCCTGCAAGCTCTCAAGGGTGGTAAACTCCCGCATCTGAGAAATGAACTAAACAAGGTAGCTGCCAAAAAGAGAACCAAACTTCAGTGGGTACCATCTCATTGTGGTGTACCCGGAAATGAAAAGGCAGATAAACTTGCAAAAAAAGGGAGGAGAATGTGAACAAGAAGATAATGAAGTCACATACTTTGAGAAAAAGAGAGCTATCCAGACTATCAGAAGAGAACAGAACCAACCCAAAGACGACTATCACACTCTCGACCGGCAGGGACAGATAACTATTTTTCGACTCAGGACAGGGCATAACAAACTGAATAAACACATGCACAAGCTACGATTGTCTGCTTCACCACTGTGTACATGTGGATTAAACGAACAAACTGCTGAGCATGTTCTACAGGACTGTCCTCTGTATGACCAGTTAAGAAAGATATACTGGCCCAATGACTCAACACTAAACTCAAAGCTATATGGAGTTAAAGAGGAACATGTCCAGTGCCCTCATATCTCTCTTGCACACATCTTTGAACCTCAGATGTGGTCGCCCAACTGTTCTCTTGCCATCTGCTAATTGTCCGTAGAAGATATCTTTTGGGATGCGACCATCTTCCTTGCGGCAAACATGGCGAAGTCTGCGCTGTCTAGGCAGTGTATACATACTTTGAAGGCCAGCACGTGACAACACCTCGACATTTGTCACTTTATCTTTCCACGAAATGCCGAAGATGCGGCGTAGACACCGTAAATGGAAGGTATTGAGCCTTCTTTCTTGCTTAGCATAGGTCGTCCAGGTCTCGCTGCCATATAGGAGTGTGCTGGTGACGCAGGCATTATATACCGCAGCTTTGGTCTTCATTGTTCCCCAAACACGCGATGTGAGGTGGGCAAAGGTAGCTGCAGCTTTGCCAATGCGGCTGTCGATTTCTGTATCCAGTGAGAGTTTGTCATTGATGGTAGACCCTAGGTATGTGAAGTGGTGCACCACTGCCAATTCATAGTTATTGATAGTGATAACTGGTGCAGCACCCACATCCTGACTCAGCACATTCGTTTTCTTTAGACTTATTGTGAGGCCAAAGTCATTGCATGCTTTAGTGAAGCGATTCATCAAGTTCTGAAGCTCCTGTTGGCTTTGAGTGATGATTTCCTTAGTATCAGACTGATAATTTAAGATTGCCTGAAGATCAGACAGATAACTTAAGATTGCCTTAATATCAGACTGATAATTTAAGAATCTCAGTATCAGACCCATAATTTAAAGCTACCTAATATCAGACTGATAACACTAGTCAACAAATTTTCAAAAGTTATTTGTACCAGAAATTAAATATACCATTTCTTATTGATTTTGACATGCTGATTTCAAATATCATAATGAAATTCACCAATTGGCTCTGGTTTTGTTTTAAATGATGAATTTACATTACAGTAATACAAATAATGTATACTTGTTTAATTCTTTGGGGTGAACAGCTAGTCTTTCTACTTTAGCATTATAAAAATTGTGGTTACATACTCAATTAATTGATATTTCAACATAAAATGATAGAAAAAATAAAAACATTATTTAAAGTTCACATATCATGTTTTAAAAAGGCACATTTGAACCCATTCCGTCATTACTCAGTCGCTGTTCAAGCTCTCTTTGCTTGCTTCTTGTAGTCAATCGATGAGGTGTCTCTTGTCACAGTCCAACAGTAATCATCGAGCATTGAAGGGCTCTAATTGCCTTGATACCTTGTCTCCATAGCAGCAATGTCCTGGTGAAATCGTTCACCATGCTCATCACTGACCGCTCCACAGTTTGACGTAAAGAAATCCAGATGAGAATCAAGAAAATGAATTTTCAGAGACATGTTGCAGCCAAGACTCTCATACTTCAGAAGGAGATTTTCTACAATTTCATTGTAATTATCAGATCTGTTGTTTCCAAGAAAATTTTCCACCACTGACTTAAATGCTAGCCATGCTGCTTTTTCCTTGCCATGCAACACGCAAAGAAACTCGTCATCATGAAGAAGTTTTCGAATTTGCGGACCAACAAATACTCCCTCTCTTATTTTAGCTTCACTCAGTCTTGGAAACTTTCTGAGGTATTTGAAAACCTCATCTGTTTTCTCCATTGCCTTGACAAAGTTTTTCATGAGACCCAGCTTAATATGCAAGGGTGGCAACAAAAATCTTGCTAGTGTCGACAAGTGCTGGGTTCTCAACGTTCTTACTGCCAGGCTGCAATGACTGCCTGTTTGGCCAATGTCTTCTGATGTAATGGTCACTTCGTGCACGGCTATCCCACTCACAGAGAAAGCAACAGTACTTGGTGTATCCACCCTGTAGTCCAAGCAAAAGAGCGACCACTTTTAAGTCACCGCAAAATGACCAATGATGATGATCGTAGTTTATACACTTCAAAAGCTGCTTAATGTTTTCATAAGTTTCTTTCATATGAACTGCGTGACCAACTGGAATTGACGGTAACATTACCATTATTCAACAAAACAGCTTTAAGACTCGTCTTGGATGAATCAATGAAAAGCCTCCACTCTTCTGGTATGTAATTGATTTTGAGGGCTGCCATTAAACCAGAAATGTTGTGGCAAGCAGAAAGGTCTCCCTCTTTGAAAAAGAATGTAATAAGCGGCTTCTGGCGGTTCCTATACACAGAAATTGTAACATCTTCTGCCAGGAGATTCCACTGTTGCAATCTGGAACCCAAAAGCTCCGCCTTGTTCTTCAGTAAATTCAGATTTCTTACAAGATCATTCAGTTCACCTTGGGTTATTAAGTGTGGTTTTATGGATGTAGTTTGTTCAAAATCTGGGTCGCTTGAGGTTGATGGTTCAGGAATTCTGCAGCCAAAATACAAACTGTACGCCTTCTTAATCACTTTAGTTATATTTCGTTTTTGTGATACAAATGTCACCTCACCACATATATAACAGAAATTATTAGCACTGTTCACACATGTCCTAGGCATTTCTAACTACGATACTTTTGATAAGGACAAATGCTCTAACTAATGGCAAAATTTTATCAGAGATAAGATATTTATACACAAAGGGGATGTAATCATAGGTAGGATTGCATCATCAACTTCTAGTTACATTTTTATTGGTCATTAGAAAAAAATTATGCATCATCAACTTCTAGTTACATTTTTATTGGTCATTAGAAAAAAATTATGCAATCGCCCACAACAGTGGCGTCATATATATAAATTGACCGCAATTAAATAAACTAGTAGGATATATCTTGAAAACTAGAGCCAATCAACATTTTTTAATGTCATTTTCGTTTTCAGCACACCAAAATTAGTTAAGATCAGCTATTTTCATTTCTGGTACATTTTGGTTGTTGACTAGTGTAATTTAAGGTTACCTCATGATCATACTGATAACTTAAGATTGCTTCAGTATATGGGTGATATTTAATAATTGCATATATGAAGGCATATAACAGTAGGTATTTATAAAACTATAGCTAGCGTATTATTTTTTTCTGACAGATTAGAATATTCCATTTTGTGAGTTTACTCATTTGTATTCCAGTCCCAGTTTGTGGTGTGGAGTGTTTCATTCAACCAGCAGTTAATGTCTGTACAGTGTGGTGGAGGTCACAGAGCATGGGGATGTTGCCATGACAATGACCTGTTGAGGTTTGTTTACCTCAAAGCTGGAAAATTGTACATGGTAGACAGTGGTCATCAAGCTAAACAGACAATCGTGCAGGTACAAACTAGTATACTGATAAAGTCTTCTCTCTAGTTGATAACTCTATTTTCTTTGCTCATCATCAGTTGATAAATATAAGCTCACTAGAACATCACCAGAGCTACATGCTGTGTTGTTGTGTTGCTTGTGGTTTGAGTATGGAATGTCAACTCGACCTACGCAGTGGTGTGTAGACATAGATTGTGAGTATAATATGCGAATGATAAGAAGAGTTCGTGGTGTTGACAAATGGTCTTTTTCTCACACTCATGTATGGCTGGAAGTCATCGACACCAACGACTGTGTACCTTTGCTACAGTTTAATTGGACGTACACACTCGACAGCACGAATAGTGACAAATCACAGGTTGGATTATTACATCATAGTACAGTGGATAAATGGTCTTGCAATGATACATGGGCACTCATGTAGAATAATAGCATAATGGACTGTCAGTAGACAAGCACTCAGTATTGCCCATATATATATATCATCTGAGTTTACTGACAAAGCACGTCAGATTATAAACAACATTCAAGATGGCTTCTAGACCTAACCTCGTCTAGCGAAGATTCCTTGAAATAATATTCAGCACATATTTTTCATATAATCATATTGAACCGCTAGTACTGGGTTCTCATGTGTAGCAGTGATCTCTGGACTCATCAAGCGATAATACGGGGTATCCCTTTCTCTTCTTGAAAGTCACAAAATATTTGGATACAAGATGGCTTCTCTCGTGAGCTGTCACTCACGTTTGGATACAGATAAAGAATCTGTATTAAAGTTAGTCATTCATTAAATGTTCTCATTGCTCTGTAGATTCTATTATGATACAATTGACTTCATCATACAAGATATAGTGCTGCTAGGAATGAATGTCGTTTTCATCTAGATAAATATTTCCTCAGACGTACAAATCGTGTCTATCGAGAAACGGTGGCTTAGCCAGAGTTCATAAGAAGTATCTTTTGTTACCTTGGTATCAGAAATATGATTCTGCCATTCCTTGGCAATAAGAATAAACACTGGGGTAAAGCATACACGATAGGTCTAAATGACTATCACTTTCCCCATCAATCTTGAGATCACTTTTCCCGGCGACAAGCCGATATAGAAAAACACAGCCCCCATCAGGGCGAAGCCAAATCACACCTCTCTAGCGACACATCCGCCGAACAGCCCTTTGACCTTTCTAACGACAAAAGACCATATAGTTCGACTTAGATATGTAAAGATATACAGATATAAGACAGACTCGTCCTACCCAGACAAACAATACACATAAATTCAGGCCATAGATACACTGAAGCAAGAACAACCTATTTCTACCCAAACAAAGAATAAATCGCAGTAAAACTGGATTCATCCGCGGAGTTCGATCAAAAATGACGACACTCCTTTCAAGGGAAGTAACTCAATAATGACTTTTCCTTAAGCACTAAAAAGTATCTATTTTGTTTACAAAATATTTGCGAACATAACAAGCATACAAATGTATTATATTGTAAGATATCAAAGACTGCACGTAACAGTCTTACCACACCTCCCGGGAAAAAAAAAAAATGGAACTTTTTTTTTTTTGAAATACATCTAGGAGCAACATACAATAGGCTCACAACGCATGAATAATGCGCAGATGAAAATATCAGGAATAAATATAACGCCTAATATGAGGCTAAGTCGACTTATGGAGCGACTGGTGAGAATGTATCTCATAAACTGAGAGAAATTATTTCTCTACAAGTAAATTTTTCCAGGAAGGTGTCATCAAAGTATAATACAATTCTGGCAATTACACAATGCCTAAAAAATTCATACCATAATTTCGTATTAGATATCTTAAATTTATGATTTATAAGACAAATCATCAAAGAATTAGCGGTGAATCAAACTAAGTGAACCGTTAAGTATTTATACAATCAACATATCATACAAAGGACAGACATAAGTCTGGAAGTGTATCAGGAAATCTTGGACTCATGTTGAGATCTACCGTCATAACGAGATCTATCAAAATTATGATCTCTGTTGAGACCATTGCTCCTGTTTACACTCCATTTACCATAGTTATGAAAAGTTGTGTTAATACCCTTATGATCAGTAGGACTTTGTTGTCCACAAAAATAATTATTATGAGATTGGTAACCTCTATTGAAGTTCCTATTGTTACTGGGACCAAAAAATTGAGCATCATCAAATTTCTTCCAGTTCTTTGAAAAAGAACCATTACGTGAAAAAGGAAGATTAACACGTGATGAACGCCCTTGGCGCTGTTCATAACTACGTCTATCTTTTCTAGCACAATTGTTGTTATTTTTGCCTGTGGCAATGTGCTTAACAGATGGATCGTACTGCTTGGGCTGAGTACGATGCATACTAGTAGTTTTGTTCTCTTTTACCACTCTATCAGAACTTCGAAAAGTTGATGCACGGTTTTCATGAGGAATCTTGTCATGACCTTTATCCAAGTCCTCACCGTGATCCAAACCTAATTTACTTTTGTTGGCCTCACGCCAACTCCCATTAGAGGCAGTATCGTTATTTCGTGGGAAACCATATTTTCCACGAAAGGATTTGCTTGCATTGAGTGCATGGGGCTGACTCTTTGCATTAGCAACATGTTGACCATCATGTTTATGTTTAAATCTATCCACCTTGGTAGTAGATAACATTTTATTGTTCAACACAATATCCAATAACCCATCAATTCTGTTGCGAAGTTTTGCAATTTCTACCTCTGAGATAGCTTTTTGCTTAGCAAGGGCTTTATGCATTTTCTCGTTGGTTCTAACTTCCCAGTTATAATCTAACTTTGTAACATGTAACTGAGATACTAGAGTTTTCTCTCTAGAAATACTATCTTTAAGATCGTTACTCAACTTTTCCTTCTGAGATGTGGTTTCTAAAACCTTAGCTTTCTCTTGAACAAGTTCAAGTTTCAGTGCTTCTATAGCACTATGATTAAGTTCATCAATCTTTTCAGAAACAACCATATCCTTCTCATTCACTACCTTTATTTCTTTCTGTTCCATAGACGACATCTTCTCCTCATGCAAGTTCATATTTGCTTTCCTTTCTTCAGCTTCTAATTCCTGTTTCTTCATTTCCACTAACTCTGACTTCAACTTCTCATTCTCTAATTTCAAATTTCGAATCAGAGTTTCAAATGTATCATTATTTTTCATCAACTCAACCCTTGATTTCTCATTGTCCATTTTAACCTGTTCTAGCTCACTAACAAGAGCTTGTTCTTTATCAAGAAGATTGTTATTCATTGAACTCATCTCATCTTGCAGCTCCTTTTTCTCCATAAGTAATTTTCCAATATTGTTTTGTTTTTCCTCAGTCACTTTCTCCTGTTGACACAGAACCTTTCTGAGTTCTTGATTACCCCAATCAAGCTCTGCTACTCTTTTATCCAGAACTTTCATGTTCTGCTCCATAGTGATTTGCTTAGTAATCTTTTCTTTCAAAAGAGTTACCTCAGATTCCAGGCTCTGAATTTGAGGCACATGTATATTGCAATCATCGTTACTCTCTTCTCCAATATCTATGTTCATTAATGAGGTCACCTCATTATTAACCAACTCATTTCTCTCTCTGTCAAGTTTATTTTGTATTAATTGTCTTAATGAGGTAACTTCATCTTCTAACTCTTTTTTCTGTCTAAGAGAGAATTCACCAAATTTCCTATTATCCGCTATCAATTCCGTCACTTTACTCTTCAATGTAGCATTTTCATCATTCATTTCTGATAACTTATCAGTAAGAGCTTTCTTATCACTTTGAAGCTCATTTATCGTTTTTTTCAGAGTCTGCAACTCAACACTGTTCTGAGTAGTTGGTTTTCCATCATCATAGAAAAGTGTTGATAGTACTTTAGAAAGCCTCAAAGCTTTCTCCTGTGAATAAGCGTAACCAAAATTACACAGGGCAAATCCTTTTAAATCTTTACTCATCTGGAGTAGAAAATGTTCTGTGGCATAATGCTCACAATCATCACCAAATAAATAAACTCTCGAAGAAAATGATCCATCATATCACTTGACATTATGTCTGACAAAGATATTACTCACTTGAAACAATAATAATACCACAAGTTCTTAATGACTTGATTAATCAGTACACTATCCCAATATCTGTGGGTCACAAGCCTTAATAAGGTCTTGTATAATTAGTCAACCAACAGAATACATAAAGTACAAATAAGACTGACAATACGAAAACGTTTGCAGAAATCAAATAAATCAAATAGGGAAATCAATGAAAGTAATCACTGAATCTGCAAGGAATAACAACACAAATGACGTCACAGTATATGAATATAAATTGTGAATAGAACTGAAAGATAGAAAAGGGTAGACCAACAAATTACAAACAATTCAAAACAAAACTAAAGAACAAAGAAATATTACAAAAATAACAATAATTACAGTCTTCACAGCTAACACAAATAGCAACTAGTTGTTGCAAGCAAATTTCCAATTAAGGAAATTGCACCTAAAGAAAACGCCCACAACGGACCCTCTATGACGTGGGATATTCTGTTGTGAGGACACCGCCCAACCTAAACACAACCCGCTGACATATAAACTAATATACTATACAAACAAATAACATGTAAACATAAATATATAAATTATGTGTATGATAGTATGTGTTGCAAAATAGGCTCAGTTTTACAGTAATGGCAAAGTTATTCTTATAAAAATAAATAAACTGCCACTTTATTGAATTACAAATTCTGGCCTTAAATATTAAAGTTCAACACAATAGCAGAACATAAGAAGATCCATCGATGAAAGTAGGGCTTTTTAGTTCAATAATACTGTCTTCCTGTTAATATTGACAAGAATTGATCCAACTGTTCTGTGAAACTCTGTAATGTCTAATGTAAAAATGTCAACAACGCTGACCTACATACTGCATTCACTTGACAGGTCACGTGACGAAGTGTTGACAAAGAGCAAACTAATACTGCAAGTGTGTCGTATCAGCCACAGGAAACGGTCTGGTATCGGTAGTCTGTTGACTTCTTAACTTCTGCGAGGTCAAACCCAGAAAGCTGGTCCACCAGTTGATAAAATCTCTATGGTGTTCTGATTACAACCTCTTGTAATGGGTATAGTGGCCACCGCTGTAAAGATATTTCGGGTGACTGTAAAAGATCGGTGTTGTTTGCTCCACTGTAGTGTACACAAACCAGTGCTACAATCCCAGCAATCAGTGGTGTTAATGATGGGTGTGTGCTGGAAGACAAAGGTCAGCAACGACTGTGTACCTTTGCTACAGTTTAATTGGACGTACACACTCGACAGCACGAATAGTGACAAATCACAGGTTGGCATAATACATCATAGTACAGTGGATAAATGGTCTTGCAATGATACATGGGCACTCATGTAGAATAATAGCATAATGGACTGTCAGTAGACAAGCACTCAGTATTGCCCATATATATATATCATCTGAGTTTACTGACAAAGCACGTCAGATTATAAACAACATTCAAGATGGCTTCTAGACCTAACCTCGTCTAGCGAAGATTCCTTGAAATAATATTCAGCACATATTTTTCATATAATCATATTGAACCGCTAGTACTGGGTTCTCATGTGTAGCAGTGATCTCTGGACTCATCAAGCGATAATACGGGGTATCCCTTTCTCTTCTTGAAAGTCACAAAATATTTGGATACAAGATGGCTTCTCTCGTGAGCTGTCACTCACGTTTGGATACAGATAAAGAATCTGTATTAAAGTTAGTCATTCATTAAATGTTCTCATTGCTCTGTAGATTCTATTATGATACAATTGACTTCATCATACAAGATATAGTGCTGCTAGGAATGAATGTCGTTTTCATCTAGATAAATATTTCCTCAGACGTACAAATCGTGTCTATCGAGAAACGGTGGCTTAGCCAGAGTTCATAAGAAGTATCTTTTGTTACCTTGGTATCAGAAATATGATTCTGCCATTCCTTGGCAATAAGAATAAACACTGGGGTAAAGCATACACGATAGGTCTAAACGACTATCACTTTCCCCATCAATCTTGAGATCACTTTTCCCGGCGACAAGCCGATATAGAAAAACACAGCCCCCATCAGGGCGAAGCCAAATCACACCTCTCTAGCGACACATCCGCCGAACAGCCCTTTGACCTTTCTAACGACAAAAGACCATATAGTTCGACTTAGATATGTAAAGATATACAGATATAAGACAGACTCGTCCTACCCAGACAAACAATACACATAAATTCAGGCCATAGATACACTGAAGCAAGAACAACCTATTTCTACCCAAACAAAGAATAAATCGCAGTAAAACTGGATTCATCCGCGGAGTTCGATCAAAAATGACGACACTCCTTTCAAGGGAAGTAACTCAATAATGACTTTTCCTTAAGCACTAAAAAGTATCTATTTTGTTTACAAAATATTTGCGAACATAACAAGCATACAAATGTATTATATTGTAAGATATCAAAGACTGCACGTAACATATACACTATGTGACACAAAGAAAGCTGTAATGTGTCAGATTTTTTACATATTGATTTATACAAGAAAGCTGTTTCAAAGATCTATGCTATGGTAAAAAATTATTGCCGTAGCATCATATTGATGTCTCAGGATAGGTCACTGGAATCGTATGCAGTTTTTAGCTTGACTGCTTGCATCAGGATCAGCAAACCAGAGCTGGTCAAGACCGTACTCCACCTCCACGTGGTGGTCCTGGAAACAGTCTGCAGCCGTGCAGTCTGGCTGAGCGAGTACGGATCGAAGAGGGAAGGCAAACCCGGTCCCAAAAAATTCCGTGCAGAAGTCGGATGTGTCGACCGAAAGGTGCAGATATCACAGCTACGGCGTAAACAGACACAACGCAACCACCGTCCTTTTCAGGGCGAACGAGGAAGAAGAAGAAGAATTATGCATGTTCAATGTAATTAAGATCATTTTTTTTAACCCACGTAACGTTTACCATTTAATAGCGGAGAATCTAAGGTGTCATAAAATATAAACATCTCAAAATGTACTTTTTTTTAAAACAACTTTTTTTTCTTATTTGACTACGTATCATTTTCCTTTTTGATCTCTGTGGACTATGGAGCTACCACTGCAGCTGGTCACCTTGGTAGAGCCCTGCACCAAGCATTCATGTGCTGTTGAAATGGTGGTTTCTTGAGCAATTTGTTTTACATGATGAGGTTGCCAGCCTCATCATGATGAGGTTGCCAGCCTCATGCGTGAGCAGTTGTTTTATTCTTTGTTAGTTGAGACTCCAGGAACTGAACGGAACATAAAATGCATATAATATCATATCACATCACTTCTTATTGAAAAGCTGCTAGAATTTGGAGATCTCAAATTATCGGTGTTTGTTCTTTTATATGACAAACATATCAAGTATTAAAACTATATCTCTTAAGAATACCTTTAATATCTTTTTTAGTTCATGGCTTAAGATAGGGTACTTAATTTGTTAACAGTTTTCATGACTCCTTTGATTTATATCATTACCAACTTTACCACAGCGGTGAAAGTGTGCACAGTGCAAGGAATACATGAGCACAAAGCGTCGTTATGAATGTATAATGATGAATGTCACTTAAAACAAGCAAATAGCAGCCATCTCTGTCAATTTTCTTGCACTTTTAAATTAAGATAATTTTTCCTACTTTCATTATGTGTTTGTATTGCTGCCCAAGAAATGACGGGATACCACTGCAGTTGACTTTCTTGTAGAAAGCTCACACGAGACCACTTCATGTACTTTTGCAGTACATGTCTTGCATGGTGGCTTATGCCTTGCAGTGATATCTTCTGTCTTGCAGTGATGTCTTCTGTCTTGCAGGGTGTCTACTGTCTTGTAGTGGTGTCTTCTCTCTTGCTATGGTGGCTTCTGTCTTACAGTGGTGGCTTCTGTCTCACAGTGGTGATTTCTGCCTTAACAGTGGTGGCCTCCGCAGAAAGATTACTGTGACGAGGTTGCCAGCCCAATGCACAGCCTCGTCGTAGTCACCTCTTGCATCATCACCATTAGCTCCCCATGGAGCATAGGCCTACAATAAATTAATCCAAGTCTTCCCATCCCATCAAGGTCTTTGAATATCTTCTTCTTTATGACCTTTCACCTCTGTCTCCAGTTCTCTTCTCCATGTGTTCCTTGTTCTCCCTCTACATCTTTTTTTGCCTGGAGATTCCAGAACAAAGACTGCCTTGTAATGCTATCAACAAGTTTCCTCAGTATGTGTCCTATCCATCTCCAGCATCTTCTACTTTCTTGTTCCACTGGCACTTTTCTTCTTTGATCCTTAGCCGCAGACCGTCAAAGCAGTCAGTGGCCATCACACCTAGTGGCGTCTTGTAGGGCAACAACAAATTGATTCCACTTTGCTCGGTCGGTGGCCATCCTTCATACAGTGCCCCAACTCTGGTTCATTCTTTGCATCTCAGCCTCCACAGTCCTCCGCCAGGTTGTTTTTGGTCGGCCTCTCTTTCGTTTTCCTTCAGGGGTCCAAAGCATAGCTGTTCTTGTGATGGCATTGGGGTCTCTTCTGAGGACATGGCCAACCCAGCTCAGCGTCTGCCAGCTATGATGGTGTGCATGTCCTCTTGCTTGCTCCGAGTAAGCAGATCTTGGTTGGTGATGGTATTCGGCCAAAAGATTCGGTGAATTTTTCTTATGCATGTTGTGTGAAAAGAGGACAATTTTGACATTTCCTTCTCTGTAACTCTTCAGCATTCCGCACCATAGAGAAGCACAGAAAGCACACAGCTCTGATATAATCTTCTTCTTCTTCTGCGTTCAGTTTGTAGTCATGCTAAATCTGCAGGCCTGTCGCCAGGACGAAGTCCACAGTCTTTACCAGGTCGGCGCGGCAGCCCCATAGCTTCTGCTGGAGCTCAGCACCCCTTGGCCAGGTCGCACGTCGCGGTTCATCATGGGTTGGACAGTTCTGGAGAATGTGTTCTGGGGTCTGGATTCCTGTTCCGCATGGGCATTCATTCATGTGGGATATCTTGAGGCGATAGAGATGTCCTAGCAATCTGCAGTGGCCGGTTCTCAGGCGGAACATTGTGGTCTGTTGGTATCTGTTTAGATGGTGTATTGGGTCATCTCTGCTGTATATATCCCCTTCCTCCTTCCACTGGTTTTTGTACTTGTTGTGGATTATGGTTTTTGCTTCCCGATACGGCAATGGATGGCTGTACTGTTCCATTTTACTGCCACTTCTTGATAGAGCATCTGCTTTCTCATTACCAGCAATTCCACAATGGGAGGGTAACCACTGAAGGGCAATGGTTGATGACCTTTGGATGATGTTAAGCTCAGATCTGATCTCATTCATCATGTTATCATTTCTGGTGTTTTGTATTGATTCCAGTAATTATCTGCAGTCGGTGAAGAATACTATCTTTGCTGGTGGTTGTTGTTCGGGTCTGGTGAAGATTTTCAGGGCTTGCAGTAGTGCCATAGCTTCTGCCCTGAAATTGGAGGAGATCTTTCCAGTTGGGAAGGCCTTTCGGATGATCTTTCCATTTAAGAATCTTATAAAAATGCCCCCACCACCATTCTTTACTGCCCCCTCAGCGGATCCATCTGTGTATGCGTGTGTCCACTCCTTCGGGTTGTACTTTTCTTCAATCATTTCTTGGGCCAAAGTTTTTAGTTGTTGAGGGGTCTGGTGGCCTTTCTTTTTTATTTCAGGGACTTCTGTGAAGATAGATATATTTCCATGGCAGTTGTCTGGCTCCTCATAATCAATTAACATTTCAATCTCATCAGGTTGTTTTGGGAGGAGGTCTTCATGGCACCGATGCAGATGTTTGGAGATGTTTAGGAAGCTGGTTCTTTTCAGCCTGTTCTTTGTCACACTATGGAGTTTGGCATGCATTGGATGTCTTGGCATTCGTAGAAGCTTCTCACTGTGAATGAATACCTTTTCCTCACGTCTGTCATTCAGAGAGCGGATGTTGGTGTATCTCTCCATTGTCTGGATTGGAGAAGTCTTCATCCCTCCAGTGATTAATCTAAGGCCTGAATTTTGTACTTTCCCTAGACGTTCTGTGTTTGTTTTAGATGCCGTGGCCCAGGCTGACATGCCATATTCAAGTACAGGCCTGACTGTGCCTGTGTAGACTTTTTTTAGTATGTTGGTATTTGCCCCCAACTTGTGCCAGCCAGTTTCTTCATAATAGAGAGTTTTCTTATTGCTCTCTGTTCTACTGCATTTATGTGCGGCTTCCAGGTGAGTCTCTTATCCAACTTAACTCCCAGGTATGTTGGATTATCTTCGATTGGAAGCTCACTTCCATTTAGTTGCAGTTTGATCGTTTCTTGGCGATTTGACAGAGAGAAGCAGGTTGCTACTGTCTTGGAGAGGTTTATCTGTACTCCCCACTCTGATGCCCATTTACCGATGGTATTTAGCGCTGCTTGCATCCTGAACTTTGCAGTAGGCAAATGTTCAGCAGCACACCAGGCAGCAAAATCGTCAGCATGAAGAGCCCTGGAGATATGCCCGGACAGTTTCTCTGCAATATCATTTATATATATGATAAAAAGTGTGGGGGAGATAACTCCTCCTTGTGGCACACCTTGTTGAAGAGTGACACGATGGCTCAGTTTCCCATCAAGTTTTACTCTTGCTGTGCGGTATCGGAGAAAG
This sequence comes from Oreohelix idahoensis, assembly GCA_024509875.1. NCBI lineage: Eukaryota > Metazoa > Mollusca > Gastropoda > Stylommatophora > Oreohelicidae > Oreohelix > Oreohelix idahoensis. Next base: position 620,205 of record JAMPIV010005294.1, on the reverse strand, counting down.
TCCCGTATCCAGCTGAACATTCTCCCTTCAATTTTGTTGTTGAGCATCTTAAGGAGGAGTCCTTCTTTCCATACCTATCAAAGGCTTTTGTCAAGTCTACAAAAACAGCCAGAACTTTCTTTTTCTCCTGAAAGGCATTTTCTATTTCCTGTGCTAGATATACCAGCTGGTCTTCGGTGCTGCGGTTTTTCCTGAATGCTGACTGTGTGTTATCAAGCAGATGGTTTTTTTTCCAGATGTTTCATTAATCTTGAGTTCACCATTCTTTCCATTACCTTACCCAGACAGCTCAGAAGGCTAACTGGTCGGTAGCTGGACTTGCTTGTTTTCTCCTTTTGTTTCTTTCTGATGGGAACAATGATTGCTTCTCGCCATTGATCTGGGAATTTTCCAGTACTCCATGATTGATTGAAGATTAGGAGGAGCTTGTGCTTGGCTACAGGTCCAAGGTTCTTGATCATATCATTTGTGATACCATCTTTTCCTGGAGCTTTCATGTTCTTTAGTTTTGTTATGGCAGCATTTAGTTCTCTCAAAGTAAGGGATGACTTCATGCAGGTATCTGGGTTTTGGTGCTTCAGTTTTTCTTTTACTTCCTTACGTACTTCTTGGATACGTGCATGTGGAAGTGATGTGGTGCTTTCTTCCTTGTAGAAATCTGCCAGGATGTTTGCTGCCATCTTTCCTGTGTGGTATTTTCCATTTTCCTTGATGACAGTCTTACAGTAGCTGGTTGTTGTTTCTTCATTTAGTACTCTTGTCAGATTCCACAGCTTGCTCGAGTCCTTTTCCATGTTGAGACTGCTGGTCTTCTGGTGCCAGCTCCTTTGGATTTCAGCTTTCTTTTGTTCATTAAAAGCTTGTTTTATGCTGTTGTGTCTCTGGGTGTTCTCTAATGTGGGACTTTGCTCCATAGTTTCCCATGCTTTATTTAAGTCACTTTGGAGTTTTCCCAGATTGTCACTCCAGTATGGTTTGTAGTCTCGTCGTTTACCTCGTGGAATTGACTTCTTTGCTGCTTGGATGATTGCCTCACTGATGATGGAAATGTTTTTATTGATATTATTTGAGTGGGTAATGTTTTGACAGAGATTATCGACTTGTTCTTTAAAAAATCCCCAGTTTGCTTTTTTGAAATTCCAGCTAGGAGACATATTAATTTGTCCTGCACTTCTTACCTCAGATATCTGTAATGTGACTGGTACATGGTCACTTCCCCCCAGTTGGTTATTTACTGTTCTAGTGGTGAGTCGATGTATGTCATCTGTAGCCATAGCAAGATCTGGTGTGCTCGTTGTTTTCCAAACTCTGGAATAGAAGGTGGGCTTATCCTCTGGTTGGTTTATTAGAATTAGTTTATTCTCTACCATCCAATCTTCCACCTCTTCTCCTCTCAGATCTGTTGCTTCATAGCCCCAGCTGGGTGAGTGGCTATTGAAGTCGCCCATAATGAGGTGTCTTGATGCTGCAAGCTTCACTTTGTGTAGCTCCAGAGTTGTGGTTGGAGGGCTGTAGCAGTGTGATGGAGTTACTGTGATTTAGTCTTCAATAGGCCCCATTTTGTTTTCTCTTCGTAACTATTGAGTTTGCCATTTTTGGAGGGCTGTAGCAGTGTGATGGAGTTACTGTGATTTAGTCTTCAATAGGCCCCATTTCGTTTTCTCTTCGTAACTATTGAGTTTGCCATTTTTGTCTTCCCTCTATTAAAGATTGGGAAGTATTCTTTTTCTCTCTGAATAATAGGGGTGTTTAGATTTTTTCTGTAGGTAAAGTAATTGCGGGTTTTTTTTCTTTAGGGATTAATGTAAGTTAGTATTGAATGGCACCAGTCGGCCTATTTCTAAATATCGCGATCTTGAAATTCCATTTTGTTGCGTTGTTAAATTTATCGCGGTCATTTTTCGTGGGGAAGGGGAGATGACCCCTACCCAGGTTACGTCCAACGTAAGTTGGAGCGAATCACATTTGGTTCTGCCCACGCTAGCGGACGACGTTAGGTAACGTTACGCAGCCGGAAATACGCGCGCATTTAAAGGAAGCAAGAATACACTGGTTCTAAATTTAGAGATGAGCGCATAGAAAATTTTTGAGTATCTTTAATTCTATTGGTTGTAGTGAGACGCCTTGCCTCAAGTAGGTCGGGGGTCCACGTGGTTAAATCTAAAATAAATAACGCGTTTTTCAGTTTAGGGTCTCTTAGTATGCAGAAAGCCCGGGTCGTGTATCCAAGCATATTGTCGGCTTCTAACGCTGAAGGAACGCAATATTTGGTATGTCAGTAATTTAAAGTAGCGTGATAATTAAATCTAGTATTCTCTAATAGAGCCTTAGTCCGTTCTAATTTAATTTATTTTTTTACTTTATAACTTGTAACGCCATCATTTATTTCTACAGTGTCTATGAGTGATAAAGAGATATTACGTAGGGGTGCTCCGTAGATTTAATAGAAAGTCTGAAGAAATACACGCATCCTAGATTTATATTAATTTACAGAATATTCTGAAGCGCGTGTATTTTATTTCCTTGAGAGTTTAATTCTGATAAGTCTCATTTAATAAAATACGGGAACGGATTTTTCGGGGAATTTAACCACGTGGGTTACCGGGATTTATTTGGACAGGAATTCTGGCTGGATAGAGTAGATAATTAAGTATTTTTCTATCGGGGGAGTTAAAATATAATTTCAGGGAAACCACGTGGGGTAGAAGTGAAAGGAAATTATGGTGCCTTAAGTGGTTGTGTAATTAAATATTATGCAGAGTAGTATTTGATTTTTGTGTTATGGAATTTAATGAGTTCTAGGTAATATAGTCTATAGAGATAGATATATTTCTGTGTATAGAAATGTAATATATAAATGTAATGGTGAATTTTAAACATTGATGTGCAGTTAATTGTTGTGCATTTTTATCATAAGGGGGAAACGATGATAAGGTCCTGAGACCGCTTACAGAGTTAAAGTAGGCCTAAGTACGGGAGGTTTCCCTACCTGTTTTTAATGTTTTAAGGCCTGAGCAAGCTGTGTATAATTAGTATTGATCAGTGAGTCGGGTTTACTAGACAGACAGGGTGTAGTCGGGGGGGAGATGACCCAGAGTCAGTAAATATTTACGTATCGTCGTGCACAAGAGAGGGGAAATGGTGGAGCAGTCTTCGTTCGGGTGTTTACATGTTTGTGCTAGATTGGAGTGTGACTGAAGCATCCACTGTTTACGTTTTATATGTAAGTTTATTATATGAAAGTATTTTGGTATTGTAGTACAGAGTGGCATGTCTTTTGTGTCCACAGCAGTGGTCACGGCCCGAAGAGCGGGGGTTGCCAATAAATCTTGTTCCTGACAGCTGGCAAAGGTAGCCAGTCTTCTCAAGAGAGAAAAGTCGAGGAAACGCCAGAGGCGTAAGAGCTTGTACCGTGGAGGGGTATCGGCTCTGAGTATTGTGGGCCCCAGAGAGAGGGAGCGAGGAAGAGCAGGTCGAGACAGCGACGCAGTCTTCAGTGAAAAGGGTTTTCTTAAGACCCGGAGCTCTAAGCTCATATACACACCCATCGAACCCAAGCAAGCGGGTGGTAACAATACCGAAGGGCCTAAACCCAAATGAGGGGTAACATAGCAAGGGAGAATCAGCTTTCTTTTCGCCAAATAGAGAAGCCTCTACAGTCTACGGCAAGTGCCTAGTCATCAGAAGTACGAGTCAGAACCAGGAAGAAAGGGATATCATTTCCCGGTTGCTGAAATGAAACGAGAGCAGCAAGGCAGGAGAAGTGGAGAGAGATGGTGAAAAATAGATCAGGGACCTGCAGAGTCTCATATTATTCTTAGAGGATAGCCTCTGAGCCTTAGAGTTAGAAAAAGTCTATTACATAGCAGTGCAGAGTGTGACTTAGTGGCGTATACCGCTGACAGAGTTAGCAGCTGTGCAGATAGTCTTCAGGCAGGGTCAGCAGCCAGTGACAAAAATAGAGATAGTAGTGTAATAGAGAGTAGTGGCTACAGTTGAGGGCCACTAAATTAGATGGTAGTAAGAATCCAAGTAATCATTCTGATTTTGTTTCCCCAGCAAGGTGAATGAATGAGTGAGAGTGGTTGGGTTCATAATTTGATGTGTCTTATAAATTTAAATTGAGTTTTTTTTTTATTTATTTCCAGGTCAGTGCAAACCTGGCACGTTATATATATTGTTGTTACTATGTTATAAACTTATGTGGATTTGTATAATAAACTTATTTAATGTTCACTGGATCAGCTTCGTCACTGTATAGTCCTTAACTGTTGTCTGTACAGTGGTGTCTGTAGTGTTAGTTTAACCTTATCTCCTTTAGTCTGTTAAAGGTAGCCAGAGGTGGTGAGTTTATAGCATTCCTTAAAGTCACGATTTGGCGAGGAAGATTTAATTTCGGTTATCCTCCTCGGGCCAATAGACTCACCTTACTACATTCACTGTCATTTCTCATAAGTAAATCTATGATCTTAGTCTTTTCTCACACTAGGGTCTTGTCCTACACTTGGGCAGGACTCTAACTTAAATCCAACTCGTGACAAAGTGGGTGGCGATCGTCCTTGGGATCAGCTTTGTAGGATCATTCTGGGATCTTATCTAGATTGACAGATTGTTTTCTATAGGAAAGTCTGAGAATAGATTCTTTCAATATCCCCTAGACTGAGCTATTAGAACTGATCCAGTTATAAGTTTTTCCACAGAAAGTTTTTCCACAGGTTGCAGGCAGTTGGATTGTAGTGATAGGTTAGTTATAGAACTTAGAGGTAATTGATGGCTAACTGATTTTTTTTTTTTTTCTTAACAGGAAGGTAGAATTTTTAGTAGCTGCATAACAATATTTTTCAGGTAGTTATTAGTCAGACTGGTGCTAGTCTGAGTTCGGGTTTTGGGACCGAGGTTATAGAGATAGCATTCCTCAGTAGGTAACAGGTAATTCCTTCTTTTTTTTTTTCTTTCTGTCATTTCTTGTCTTTGGTAAGCTACAGCAGTTACAGGTAAGATGGCAGATATGGCCAAGTTACGAGCTGCCTGGCGTGACGCTGCTCAGGACATGGGAATGGACAAGGAGGAAACTAAGGCCTACATGATCAGAGAAAATGATAGGCATAATCAGAACGAGGCAAGGGAAAGCGCAGCAGCAGTTGCGGAAAGCACAATGGCAGCAGAATTTGCGGAAAGAAAAAGGGCAGCAGAAGTTGAGGAAAGAAAAAGGGCGGCAGAAGTTGAGGAAAGAAAAAGGGCAGCAGAAGTTGAGGAAAGAAAAAGGGCAGCAGAAGTTGAGGAAAGGGAAAAGGCAGCAGAAAGACAGCACGAACTTGCCATGCGTTCTCTGGAACTGCAGCTCAGGTCTTCGGAGGGCAGTTCGGCTAATGGAGATTCCCCCGGAGCAGTGGCGATAGACACCTCAGGAAATGGAGGCCCCCGGATGGCAGCCATGAATTTTCCGATGGACTCTTTCCCTAACGGGAATGAGAAAATTGACATATTCCTGGAAAAATTCGAACGGATGGCAAAGGCATACGGGTTGGATGAAAGTCTTTGGTGTCTAAAATTATCGCAGTCCCTCAGAGGTCATGCGTATGACGTCTACCACAAGTTGCTCATAGACGACCAGAACAACTTCGAGGCACTACGGAACGCGTTGTTGCAAAGATTCCAGTGGACCCCCCGTAATGCCAAACCATGTTCAGGGAAAGTCGTCTGGAGAAGGGAGAAAGCTTTCCTCAGTTTGCTGAAAGGCTGCGGAATTACCTCACTCGCTGGAGAGAGTTGTCGGGACTGGCTAAATCCTTTGAAGGATTAGAAGAGTTAATAATGGTGGAACAAATCAAGGCAAACATGTCTCCTGATTTGAGGAGGTACCTGGCAGAGCAGGGCGCCCAGCAACTGGACCAGATTATTCTTTTTTCGGAAAGGTTCCAGACGGCACAGGCCGAAGTACTGGGCCAGAAACGAAAACACCCAGATCTGCCAGCCCAGGACAAAGGAGCTTCATCGTCACAGTCGTCTTCTCATGCTCACCAGCAGCAGGGGCCTTCACGCAAGGAGCCCCATTCCGGTCATAACCTGCGCCCCCAGCCTCACAACAGATCACAGGGGCCAAACTCTCAGGACCCCGCCCGAAACCGAGGAGATAATGAGAGATACTGTCGAAATTGTCGGACCACTTCACATTGGACCTCCAGGTGTATGAATAAACCACCCGTGCATCATGCGGCTTGCTTAAGGCCTGTGAGAGCGACGAAAGGGAACACCTGGGAACCCATTCAGTCGGAGAAGTTGTTCTCCAACAGCGGACCAGCAGAAGTGAACGGGACTGCGACTATGTGTTTATTCGACAGCGGTCTTACATACCCCAGCATAGTTGCCCGACATCTGGTGAAGCCCGGGCAAATGACAGGGGAGAAAGTTGATATTGGTGGCATTTTAAGGAAAGGGGCCTCACAGCGCTTTCCGGTAGCCAATATTCAGGTGAAGTGCAAGTTTGTGCGTGGCACAATTAAAGCTGCTGTAATGGCACAGCCAGCTTACGACTTCATCCTAGGGGCCCCACATTTAGTTTTGGGAACCCCTAGTACACCGATCCTTGCTGAAGCAAGGGGGCCTACTACAGGCCAGATAAGTGAACAGGGAGAACCCCTAATTCACGGAGCCCCGAGCGAGCTCGAACAGCCCTGTCTTGTTAAGGAGAGGTTAGGAGCCTCTAAGGACAGCGGTATGTTAACTGCAGAGGCGTATTCGCCTGTCAGCCCTGTTCAGCCTAATGGCCAAACAGAGGTGACGCCTCTGATTTCGGAAATACATTCTTTGTTGTCGGGAATTAGGCCCCCGATGGTATTAGCTCCTTCAGGAGAGGGACATACTGACAAGAACTGTATCACATATGTCAACGACCAGCGCACTCTTAAAAGGGCACAAGACGGCGAATCGAGCGAACATATGTTTCCAACCAGCCCTGGAGCCCCATCCGACCAGCACTTTACTCAAACGGAGGAGGACAGTGATCTGAGTGTCCGTTTGCCTATAAACGGAGATGGGCCCCACAACTCTCGTATCTCGTTTACAGGAAACGACCCGCGTAACGAGGAGCCTGAAAAATTGGCTATATCTTCCAATTTGTTTCAAGGAACATTGGAACCAGTCCCTGAGTACTTTATCTCAGATACTCCGCGATCTAACGGGATCTTAAACCGTCAAGTGTCACTGCAGGACACATTCCAACTGACGCCAGTAACTCTCACAGGGGAGGGCAAGGTTGAGGGTAGAACCAGGGTGTTAGACGGAGGACTCCCGTGGTCTACAGTTACCTCTCACGAACTTTTCAGGCCAGAAAAGAGTGAGGAAAGCGGCCTTACGAATTTGCAAGGGGCTATGTTAGAGAGCTCTGTCCCTCTTCATGTTGGTAGGGGAAGAGCGATCACAGAACCACTGCCAGGGGCAGATACTACCTATCTTGTTCCAAAGATAGAAGCTACTGGGATCAGTAAGGATTCAGTAGACACCCAGAAAATGAACGGAAACCCGGTGTCAGAAATACACGAGATTTCTCAGGTTCATTGCAAGGTACCAGCGGTCACAACCCCGCTGGCGAGCAGCTCCGTAGTCGCCATCGCCAGGCCTCTACAGAGCCAGTCGGTCAGGTCGGCTGATCAGGTCAGTCTGTTGAGAAACCTAGCCAGGGAAGTTTTAGACCCACCATGGGATGGCACAGGTCTAGAGAGAGAACTGCCCTTCAACAGGAGCATGGGAGTAGATAAGGAGAGAAAGAAGGAGAGAATTGTGCACGGGTCTTTGGACAACGGTGAACAGTTACGCACGGTTACGGCGATTTCTGACCCAGTCAGTCAGCCGGATACCAGTAATACATTACCACGCACCGTTAGGAAAGTACGTGGGAGAACTCGCAGGAGAGGAAAGGTGAAGAAAGAACTTGGGAGTGCGGCTGCCAGGGAAAACCCCAGTAGTGACTCTGAAACTTCAGCGATTTCAGACAGCTCGGGAGACATAGATAGGGACCAATCTGAACACCAAGACCACAGTAAATTAGATCGGCAGGCTCCGACCTCGAAGGGTGGGGTAATGTGATGGAGTTACTGTGATTTAGTCTTCAATAGGCCCCATTTCGTTTTCTCTTCGTAACTATTGAGTTTGCCATTTTTGTCTTCCCTCTATTAAAGATTGGGAAGTATTCTTTTTCTCTCTGAATAATAGGGGTGTTTAGATTTTTTCTGTAGGTAAAGTAATTGCGGGTTTTTTTTCTATAGGGATTAACGTAAGTTAGTACTGAATGGCACCAGTCGGCCTATTTCTAAATATCGCGATCTTGAAATTCCATTTTTTTGCGTTGTTAAATTTATCGCGGTCATTTTTCGTGGGGAAGGGGAGATGACCCCTACCCAGGTAACGTCCAACGTAAGTTGGAGCGAATCACATTCGGTTCTGCTCACGCTAGCGGACGACGTTAGGTAACGTTACGCAGCCGGAAATACGCGCGCATTTAAAGGAAGCAAGAATACACTGGTTCTAAATTTAGAGATGAGCGCATGGAAAATTTTAGAGTATCTTTAATTCTATTGGTTGTAGTGAGACGCCTTGCCTCAAGTAGGTCGGGGGTCAGCGTGGTTAAATCTAAAATAAAGTACGCGGTTTTCAGATTTAGGGTCTCTTAGTCTGCAGAAGTCCCGGGCCGTGTATCCAAGCATATTGTCGGCTTCTAACGCTGAAGGAACGCAGTATTAGTATGTCAGTAATTTAAAGTAGCGTGGTAATTAAATCTAGTTTCTCTAATAGAGCATTAGTCCGTTCTAATTTTTTTTTTTTTTTTGAACTTTATAACTTGTAACGCCATCAATTATTTCTACGGTGATAGCAGTGTCTATGAGTGATAAAGAGATATTACGTAGGTGTGCTCTGTAAGAATTAATAGAAGGTCTGTAGAAATACACGCATCCTAGATTTATATTAATTTACAGAATATTCTGAAGCGCGTGTATTTTATTTCATTGAGAGATTAATTCTGATAAGTCTCATTTAATAAAATACGGGAACGGATTTTTTTTTTCGGGGGAAATTTAATCACGTGGGTTACCGGGATTTATTTGGACAGGAATTCTGGATGGATAGAGTAGATAATTAAGTATTTTTCTATCGGGGGAGTTAAAATATAATTTCAGGGAAACCACGTGGGGTAGAGGTGAACGGGAAATTTATGGTGCCTTAAGTGGTTGTGTAATTAAATATTATGCAGAGTAGTATTTGATTTTTGTGTTATGGAATTTAATGAGTTCTAGGTAATATAGTCTATAGAGATAGATATATTTCTGTGTATAGAAATGTAATATATAAATGTAATGGTGAATTTTAAACATTGATGTGCAGTTAATTGTTGTGCATTTTTATCATAAGGGGGGAAACGATGATAAGGTCCTGAGACCGCTTACAGAGTTAAAGTAGGCCTAAGTACGGGAGGTTTCCCTACCTGTTTTTAATGTTTTAAGGCCTGAGCAAGCTGTGTATAATTAGTATTGATCAGTGAGTCTGGGGTTTACTAGACAGGCAGGGTGTAGTCGGGGGGGAGATGACCCAGGGTCAGGAAATATTTATGTATCGTCGTGCACAAGAGAGGGGGAGAGGGGAAATGGTGGAGCAGTCTTCGTTCGGGTGTTTACATGTTTGTGCTAGATTTGAGTGTGACTGAAGCATCCACTGTTTACGTTTTATATGTAAGTTTATTATATGAAAGTATTTTGGTATTGTAGTACAGAGTGGCATGTCTTTTGTGTCCACAGCAGTGGTCACGGCCCGAAGAGCGGGGGTTGCCAATAAATCTTGTTCCTGACAGCTGGCAAAGGTAGCCAGTCTTCTCAAGAGAGAGAAAAGTCGAGGAAACGCCAGAGGCGTAAGAGCTTGTACCGTGGAGGGGTATCGGCTCTGAGTATTGTGGCCCCAGAGAGAGGGAGCGAGGAAGAGCAGGTCGAGACAGCGACGCAGTCTTCAGTGAAAAGGGTTTTCTTAAGACCCGGAGCTCTAAGCTCATATACACACCCATCGAACCCAAGCAAGCGGGTTTGGTGTGTTTTTTTTTAGCCTCGGTAACAATACCGAAGGGCCTAAACCCAAATGAGGGGTAACATAGCAAGGGAGAATCAGCTTTCTTTTCGCCAAATAGAGAAGCCTCTACAGTCTACGGCAAGTGCCTAGTCATCAGAAGTACGAGTCAGAACCAGGAAGAAAGGGATATCATTTCCCGGTTGCTGAAATGAAACGAGAGCAGCAAGGCAGGAGAAGTGGAGAGAGATGGTGAAAAATAGATCAGGGACCTGCAGAATCTCATATTATTCTTAGAGGATAGCCTCTGAGCCTTAGAGTTAGAAAAAGTCTATTACATAGCAGTGCAGAGTGTGACTTAGTGGCGTATACCGCTGACAGAGTTAGCAGCTGTGCAGATAGTCTTCAGGCAGGGTCAGCAGCCAGTGACAAAAATAGAGATAGTAGTGTAATAGAGAGTAGTGGCTACAGTTGAGGGCCACTAAATTAGATGGTAGTAAGAATCCAAGTAATCATTCTGATTTTGTTTCCCCAGCAAGGTGAATGAATGAGTGAGAGTGGTTGGGTTCATAATTTGATGTGTCTTATAAATTTAAATTGAGTTTTTTTTATTTCCAGGTCAGTGCAAACCTGGCACGTTATATATATATTGTTGTTACTATGTTATGAACTATGTGGATTTGTATAATAAACTTATTTAATGTTCACTGGATCAGCTTCGTCACTGTATAGTCCTTAACTGTCGTCTGTACAGTGGTGTCTGTAGTGTTAGTTTAACCTTATCTCCTTTAGTCTGTTAAAGGTAGCCAGAGGTGGTGAGTTTATCGCATTTCTTGAAGTCACGATTTGGCGAGGAAGATTTAATTTCGGTTATCCTCCTCGGGCCAATAGACTCACCTTACTACATTCACTATCATTTCTTAAGTAAATCTATTATCTTAGTCTTTTCCCACACTAGGGTCTTGTCATACACTTGGGCAGGACTCTAACTTAAATCCAACTCGTGACAAGCAGTTTGTGATCATTAAGTCTCCACTGGGCAGCAGTAGTTGGACTGTTATGTATTCAAATTCGTCCTCACCAGATCTGTGTATCTCTACTGCTGGGATTGAGGTTTTAATCAGCGTGAGGATTCCTCCCTTAGTTCTTTTTGCCCTGTCTTGGCGGAAGGATTCGTATCCACGTATGAAGAATCGTTGGGTATCTTTTAGGTGAGTTTCTTGGATGCAGATTATATCAATGTTATTTTCCCTGAGGAATTCTTGTAACTCCGGTTTCTTGTTCCTCACTCCTTCTGCATTCCATTGAGCCACTGTAAGATAGTGGGTTGGTTGGTCAGTTTCTCTACTTTGCCTTCCCCCGACCATTTGGTTGGCAAAGGCACCGGTTGCTTGGGTGGGCCCTTTCGAGGCTAGGGGCCCGGCTCCGCTCCTCCCCGGTTGTAGCTGATAGGAGCGACGCCATGACGTAAGTCGAGATTGTCGCATGACTCCATACTGCAAATGCGTGTGTGTCCTAATTTTTCCCGGTGTCTGCGCCGTAGCTAACACACTCCGTCTTCGGCAGGCTGGGTTGTGTTTGTTGTTCAGGGTTGTCTCCCATAGCCTTTCCATCTCCCGGTGGTAGCTGCAAGGCAGCAGGTTGGTTTGTTTACCGAGGTTTACCTTCCCCGTGGCTAGAGCTTATAGCGGCTCTTACTCGCTTGATGCACCCGTCATAGGACATATGGGGGATTTCAGTGGGGGTATCAGTGCCACCTGTTACCCCTCCCCGTCCTGCTGGGAGGATGTAAAGTGCAATCTTTACTATCTTGCAATATAATACATTTATATACTTATTATGTTCGCAAATATTTTGTAAACAAAGTATTTCCTTTTTAAGTGCTTAAGGAGAAGTCATTTTTGAGTTACTTCCCTTGAAAGGAGTTCCGTCATCTTCGATCGGACTCCGCGGACGGATCTAGGCCTACTGCGATTTATTCTTTGGCTGGGTAGGAATAGATTGTTCTTGCTTCAGTATATCTATGGCCTGAATTTATACGTAGTGTTTGTATGAGTAGGACGAGTCTGTCTTATATATGGATATCTTTACATTTCTAAGTCGAACTATGTTGGTTGTCGCTAGAAAAAGGTCAAAGGCTATGCAGCGGAAGTATCGCTAGCAGGGGGTGTGATTCATGGCTGTCATCCTGTCGGGATGTCGAATTTTGTTGTAGCCGGCTTATTGCCGAAAAAGTGATCTATAAGTAGATGGGGAAAAGTGATAGCCATTTAGACATGTTGTATGTACTTTACCCCAGTGTTTATTCTCTTTTGCCAAGGAATGGCAAAGTTATATTTCGCATAGAAAGGTAAAACCACAATTTATTATGAACTTGGGCTTCGCCATCGTTGTCGATAAGCAGATGCACAGTGGTACTTTTGAAAAGAATATTTATTCAAAGGAAGATGACATTCCTATGTATCAGCACTAGATTATATGATATTATTCAATTACCTCTATGATAGAAGCTATGAAGAAATGAGGACATTTAACGAATGACCAATTTTGGTCTGTATCCAATAGTGAGTGAAGCTCACGAGAGAAGCACAGCCATGTTGAAATTCATATACTTTGTATTTATCGAGTGAGAAAAAGGGATGCCTGTACTATCGCTCGATGAACCAAGAGATCACTGCTACATGTGAGAACCCATGTCTGGGATTCCTATATCTTTATGAAAAATATATATATTGAACTTTACGTGAAGGGATATTCGCTAGACGAGGTTAGGTCTAGGAGCCTTCCTATATATTGGTTATGGTCTGACGTGCCCAGTCAGTAAAGCCAGATGATTTACATGATGGAACTCTGAATGCTTATTTACGAATGCTCCATTATGATATTTGCCAAGCATGAATGCTAACTTAAGATGATATTCCTATGATCAACATTATGCTGTCTATGTCGACATTTGTTCCTGTAACCATACACGTACTGTCCAAGTGTGCGTCTCATTAAATGTTATAAAAAGACCACCGTAGTTCCAGTACTTCTTGAATTCGAACAGTGTGAGTATGAGTGATGTACTACCAACCTGTCAACTCTATCGAATCATTCTACCATTCGCGTACTGACATTCATATACACACTCATTGTCTACACTCACATTCTTGTCGGAGCCTCATCACGTTCCAGGACAAGATGACCTGTATGACCAAAACTGTGCTGGGTTTAATGAGTTGACAATCGTTACACTTTACTACACCAGTCCCAACATCTACATTTATCAACTGGTGGACATTCACGGCATTTAACAAGTAAAACATGATTTAACAACTACTGGCCAGTATGAGTTTAACAGAGGACATCGCCGTTTGGTCCGTGACTGCTTATTCGTCCAGCAATACTGACTTAATTCGCAGCTGACACACCATATCTGGAGGTCGTTCCACTATCTGCCACCCGTGGACGCGCCTGGTTGGGGTCGGTCGCCCCTTTGCCAGGTGATATAATCTTAATTTTGTGCTTTTGCTGTATTGAGAGGACTTCCAGATGTTGTTTAGGCTAAAAAAGGCTGTTCTTGCCTTATTCATTCTGATGTTGATGTCTTTGCCTGCCCCGCCGTCTGGTGTTACTATGCATCCTAGGTATGTGAAGGTGTCTGTCTGTACCAGTTGCTGATTCCTTACTGATATGGGCTCAGGGTTGCTCACATTGAGCGCCATGACCTCTGACTTCTTTAAATTGATGTTCAAGCCCACCTGCTGGCTAAACTTATTAAGTCTATCCGTTTTTTCCTGGATGTGTTGATGTGAATGTGCTAGTAGTGCAATGTCATCTGCATATTCCAGATCTTCCAATGTAGAAAATGTAGTCCATCTTATTCCTCTTGGACTGCCCTCTGTTGTCTGGCGCATCACCCAGTCTATGACTGTTAAAAATAGAGTGGTTGATAAGGGGCATCCCTGTCGTACTCCTCAAAGGTTAGGTTGCTCTGCCCAACACTACACGTAAAGTTGGCATAGAGGCTTTTTATGATTGACACCATGCAGCTTGGAATTCCATATGCCATAAGCCATATATTTACACCACTGGCACTTGTCTGGTTCTTATCGTCAGTTCCACATTAGTCACCCCTTACATGCTAAGGGGGCAATGGTCATATTCTTTCAGTCTTTTCTGAGCATGTGGGACATACACATAATAAAATAAAATAATATTATTGTGATCATTGATTGAGGTTAAACAAAAATATTTTTAAGTCATGCATGAAGAGTGAAAAAATAGCTCCTTAAATGTAATATGAATATTGTAGGCTTTTAAAGAGATTTTAGAATCACCAGAAAAAACTGGGAAAGTTTGTTTATATAAATCAGAGGTTAACATAACAGAAATTGAGGCTTTTTTTATATTGTTTGTTTTTAAGCTCACAAAATTATATAAAGATTCCATTGTCATTCTCTTGCAGCCTGCATTGCATGGAAGGAAACTATGTGGTGTCAAATTCATGAACGTTCTGTCAGATGACAAAGGTACATGTGCAAAATAGATCATCTGCTTGTATATTTTTGTGAGAGGAGGGAAGTGATTCAATGCAGACCTGGTTACTCATATGCTTTAGTTGTTGTTTTTATACTTTTTATGGTAAACATTTGTGATTATTTTCTTGTCGCTAAAAGTACACTTTGAGGGCATATCAGATGTGAAATTTTTAAAATATTGAGGGGAGGGGGGAAGAAAATTATGATAATTTGCAATTCTCACTATTTTAAGCTTTGCTACTGAGTGATGGGGTAAAAAGAAAATTGGCTCGATCCATTTTACACCTATCCTTGCCTTGTGCTCCGTGCAGCCACAGCTTATGAATACATAAGACTGTGTTAAACTCACCCACATTTATTAGCTATTTCTTGCACCTCCGCACAAAGAGGGAAAAAGCTATTGAAGAAGCTGGATCGGGCAGTTGCAGATCATTGGCGTGATGTTAGTAAAAATAAAGAAATAATTATGTTTTATGAATGTTTGTGAAGTCATTGGACCTTTTCATTGTGGATATATTCTGGAGACCTTGCTGTAAATGAATTCAGTGCATGAACAGGTATAAAAGCTTTTTTAATAATTTTATGATTACTTTAATTTAACATATATTCTCAGCTTATATTGTTGTCATTGATAATATTGTTGTTACCGATTTTGACTTTATATTTGCACAATTGTGAACACATTTTTGGTGAACAATACACATTCGTCTGCAAAAATACAATTTAGCTTCACCAAAAGTGAACTCTCATTTATCAGTGGGTATCCAGGTCTGTAAATGATAAAGAAATAACAAATACAACTTAATTATTGAATGATAATTGAGTTTTTTATTTCACAGGTACTTACTTATTTGTTTCAGTCCACTCTTGCTTTGAAGTACTGTGGAGAGCTGAGTTTGTCATTCTTGATCATTGGCTGATATGAGCCTGTGCTCTTGTAGGATTTCTATTTCCATCTGCCTCTTAGTCTTCCTTGTGCTCTAAAACCAGATCTTCTACCATACATGCCACACCTCAGAGATGAAAAACCTGTACAAAAAATTAAAAAAACCTGTACAAAGACCCGCAAAACCTGTACAAAGACTGAAAAACGTAACAAAAGAGTTTATTCATGTAAAAGTATATTCAATTAGATGGTTCTGCACCATCATAGTGACATGCGGCCTTTGCCTTTTTAAGCATGTCTTCACTTGCTTTAAAACCTAAACAACAAGAGTTAGAATTTATTTTGCATTGTAGAAATGCTGTGACTGTATCATCATTTAGTCTATTTCTGCAGTCCGTGTGAATCTTTTTCATCATAGAGAAAGACCTCTCACAGTCAGCATTGCTGTGAGGCAATGTCAATAAGCGTTTCACTATGACTGCCAGACTGGGAAATCGTGTACGACCAGTGCTAGTTTTCAGGTTGATTATGTCAAGCCAGTACCTAGAAAAGCTTCTTTTTTGTCCAGCGTCAAATCTTGAAATACATTCATCAGGCAGCAAACAATAATCTTCAAATTCATCCTTTAACACCTCTTGGTCTAAATGTGGTGCAAAAGTGTTGGCCAGCTTACAGATTGCTGTATATTGAACTGTGTCTTTAAAGGCTGGATCAAGAATTTTGATATCCTTAAGGACTTCATTCTCAAATGGAAATTTATCCAATATCTTTTTCACAACAGCAACATAAAAGTTCCTCACATCTCTGAAAAATGAATTTCTCACTTGAGAACTTATATCTAACTCTTCCAGTAATGTCCTGTTGGACAGACCAACAGCAAGTGTATGGTCATCATGCTGTAGATCACGTTCAGCATACTTTAACAATCTTATATCTTTCACCTCTTTTACATATTTCATCTCTACAAATTTGACAATAAATTTTCGTAGCAGACGATCCATTTCATCCATCATACCACCTATTTGGGACTCATCTGTCTGAAACAATTTGTTAAATTCAGTCAACAGAGGTAGCACAAATTGGAGAAAACGTAGAGTCATCTGGGTCAGTGGTGATTTTAGTAACTGATGAATGTTTTTTGACACGGCATGGTTTTTCCATATCGTCGTGGCTCTCGAAGTATGAAGATAGAGCAGAATATTGATTTAAAATTCTGTCCACTACTTTCTGCAAAGAAAGCCAGCGAGTCTGGCAGTGCTTTAGTATGTCTAGTGCATCCACTCCTGTAAACAGTTGAAACTCTCTGTATGATTTTTTCCGTTTTGAGCTATGCTCAAAATGATAGAAGATATCTATCAAAAGGTCATCAACAGGAATAGTCAGCTGCTTTATACCCTCCTTGGCACAAAGATTTGCAAGGTGGCAAATACACCCTATACTAAACACATCAGGGTTCTTGCTCTTGATTCGCGTTAGTACAGAGTTTGATTTGCCAACCATTACATTGCAGTTGTCACTTGCAAAACCTATACAGTTAATCCATGGGATTTGTAAGTCGCTGAACACAGCATCAATATCACTGAAAATAGCTTCACTGGTTCCACCAGTACCGACCGGCATGCCCAGCAACCTGGTTCTAGGTCCTATGCCATCTTCAAATACCCTCACCATTATAGCTAAACGCTTGTCAGTTTTTTCTATCATTTGACTCATCGATCATCAAGGAGAAAGGTGTCTTCCTGCATAATTTGATGACTGGCTCCGTTGCAGATGGAGCCAAGCAGTTTTTAATAATGGCTGTTGTTTTGGTTCGCTTGCATTTGAAACGTTTGGCAATAGCACTGTCCGGAAACATCTCAGCTGATAAGTCTGAAAAAATGGTCAGCTATAGAAGCAGCTATGTTGTGTTGAGCAATAAAATTTGCAAATAAAACTTCAGCCCTCGTTATTTTATCATCTTCTTGTTGAGGCTGAGTAAAGAAGGCCTTGATAGAACTTCCGTTCTTCAGCTGATAGTTCCTTTCATGCAGTTTTGTTTTGAAATGCTCCCTCACATCGTGTAAGCCAGATGCCATCACTTTAATATCTCTATTGCATATTCTACAGTATGCATGTGAAGAGCCTAATTTGGATGTCTCAATAATCCCAGGGAATGTAGTTGTCCAGTCAGATTGAAACTTCCCACGACGTTGATCTTCTAACCTCCTTTTTTTAAAGTTAGGCTCAGCCATGCTGTTAGATGGATGCAATATTTCCTGCTAGACAGAAAAAAAAAAAATATTAATGTGAAAAAGTAAATACAAATATTAATAATCAATTTGAAAAATATAATTATTTGTAATTTTAATATTATATAATGAAATAGAATCTTGGAAAAAAATTAATACAATTTATGGTTGAAATGAAGAACAGTTGCTGTGTTTTCTATAGTGCCTTATAAAAGTACAGGCCTAAAGAGACCAGTAATAAGCATTATGGGTTAGGAATCTTAAATTTAAAATCTAATAAATTTTTTGCTAAAGCTGGTAATGAAAATATAAACTAGCGCTGGCGTAATATTAGCCTGTATATTTTCTACCGAACTTCAAAAATTGGAATAGCCGTTAAAGCCCAACTGGTAGTTTTAAATAGACCTTCCCATACAAATTTTAGTGTCAATCAAACATTGATAGTAGGCTAATTAATTATTTAATAATTATAAATCATTGAATGACCGTAATGATGACCACCAAAGGCAAAATAACATTGTTTTTTAAAGAAACGAAATTAAAACTAAGAAGAGAAGTAGGCTAACTCCAAATAAACTTTTCTCTGATCGAGTTAAGATGTAAATTTTCCACGCTATTGTGGTTTTTTTTTCTTTTCAGTTTCATAATTTGGTAATATCGGAATGACGTTCGCCGAATGCTCCGCGTGTATTTTCGTACCATTTAGATTTAGGGTTAACCCTAGCTGTAACCCTAATTATAACTCTAAATGGTACGAAAATACATGCGGAGCATTCGGCGACCGTCATTACGTTATTAGGCTACCCATAATTTGTAGGCTATTGTATTATTTTTCAAATTTACATTTCTTACGCACTTTCTACAAGTTTTAGTGAAATCAAATAATATGTAGTGGTATCAGCCTTTTTTTTTTTTACCAGCCGTAAATAATCAATTATGCTAAACCTTAGGGGAAAAGAAAGCATAGGCCTAAGTTATCTGACAGTTAAATCTAACTTCATCTAAACAATGTTATTGTAATATTTTTTTAAAAATGAATTACTTACCAATACTAAACTGGAAATTAATCCTAAACAATAGGCTCGACTCAAAAAAGATTTCAGTGCTGCGTAATCGTTCAAATAATCAGTAACCTCGCGCTAGCTTTAGCAAAAAATTGTGAATGAACACGCCACGCACATCCCGCGGCAATTGAAAAATAGGCAGCTTGATTTTCATTGGTTATTTTTTTTTTTATCCACTTGGCTTAAAATCTCGCCGAATCTCATGACGCAAATTGTGTAGTGGCACAAGATTTATATGTATATTTAATAATTAGGCGAAAAAACCCGTACAGACCCGTGTACGGCCCGTACACATCTGAAAACGCAAACACCCCGTACAGATTATGGGTAAACCTTTAAGTGTGGCATGTATGCTTCTACTGTTGTCAGCAAGTAATTGTAAATGATAGGGCTCCATTCTCATGAGAAGGCCAAACTGCTTTATATTCTGTCTCTATATATTGATGCAAGATGTAGTTCCTACAGTTTTTCTCATGTCATCATTTCTCATTTTGTCTCTTCTGGTAACATTAATGACTTCTCAAGCATTTCATCTTGCGCAATGTGATTGTTTTTGTCTGCTGTGCCTTGGACAGGGATCATGTTTGATACTGACAGCAGAGAGTTGGTAAGAATATACTGTTTATCAATTGTTTACTTTTCATACTGATGTTCAGATGCTTGAGCAGTGGTGACAGTTGTTAAGTTATTGCACTGGCTTTTTGACATACTGTTTCAGTTTCTCTTATTTCACAGATATTATTGAATTATACTGAGTTCTTTCTTTCATCAGATAAACCTATCCATTTGGTTTGCAGTGCTAGTGAAGATACAACTATAAACATTGGAGTATTCATCAGTATCCTTACTCACAATTTGTATGTTGAATCGCATATTTAATTGGTTTACAATTTTTATGTTCACTGACTGGTTTACTTACAGTTCATGGTTCATTCCATATTTGTATATTTTTGTTATAAATTTGCCTTTCTTCTGAAATATAACATGCAAAGATAAGCGAACTTTCCAGCAGGTCCCTTACAAGAAACAAGTTGGGCCAGTGGGATAACCTGTTTTTGACTGCTTCTGCTAGCCCAAATTGCTTTATAAGCAATGAAAAATAAGCGAGGTGGTTTTGCCGTTCAGATGGTCCTGGATCTGCACTTCTAGTTTATACATATATATGACAGATTGTTTTTTTTGTCTTGTGGTTGGTGATATCCGTGTTGCTTTGTATATATTTTTTTTGTTGGAAATATGCTTCTTTCTGAAACAAAAACCTATATGAACCTTAATAAGACATAGATACTAACAGCCTTTATTGCTGGAAACCTGTAACCACTCTTAAAGGTCACATGTCAAGTGTTCGGGCTTTGGCTCTCTCTTCACATAGCATTGTTAGAGGACGCAAGCACAGTGAGGAAGCTCATCTTAATGATCCACAGTCTCTTAACAAGAGTTTGAGTTCTTCACCTGGCAGTGGTGATGACTTCATTTTGTTTTCTGGTGGAGGTCGAGCAGAAATTCGAGCATGGAAGCTGAGCATTGCTAAAGACAGTTTCATTCCTGAGAGTTTAGGTCAGCTTCTGGAAGACTTAAACCACAGTGAAAAAAAATCTTCCGGCGACAAAGTTAAAAATTTACATTTGAACAATCTTCAAGAAGTCTTTTCTTTTGATGGGTGCACAGAAGATATTTCTTTCCGTGACCAAAACAGTGTTTTAAATATAGTTCCTGGTAACACTGCATCATCATCCTTTTCTTGTAGTTCTTCGTTTGGCTCATCGGATCAAATTCGGTGTAACTACCAACATCTTTCCACATATTTCCTTGGAGAGTCTCTCCACAAACGATATCATTGGAAATCACACAAACTAAGATTAGATCCAGAAACACGTATTATGTCTCTTGATGCATCTTCTGTAGCAGATCTTTGGAACGGATGTCAGGACAAAGTTACTGTCATGAGTAATGTACTCCTGACTAGAGATATAGAACTTCTTTCAAGAATCCACATTTTGTCTTGTGCTGGATCTGATGGAGTATTCAGGTAAGACTTTTAGTTGTGCTAGTCTTTCTTTGAATCATTTCAGCTCCATACTTGTGAAGCATAAAGGTGTAGTGGTTACTTTTAGAATTGTATTAATAGCATTTAAAGAAGGACTACAACCTACAAAAGCCAGATCCAAACCTCAGAAATGAGGTATCTGAGGAAGGTGGTTGAAGCAACAAGAAGAGACATGGTCCGCTACCAGACGATACGTCAAGGCCTAAAAACCCAACCCCTGCAGACCCAAGTAGAACAGTCCCAACTAAGATGGTTTGGCCATGTCTGCAGAATGGGAGAAGATCGGCTACCACAACAAGTATTGGAAACTAAGAGCCAGGGATTCAGGCCTCCAGGATGACCTAGAGTCTGCTGGGAGAGCAACATTAGACAATCTCTGAAGAACCGAGGACTAGAATGGAACCGGCCAGGAGGAAGACAGCTGATGGGATAGTATGGTGCTCTCTGTTCCAAACCTCTACACCTCACAGTAGAAGAGGAACGACTATGTAAGTAAGTAAGTTTTAAAGAAGAAAGAGAATATGATTTATATTTTTATTCTTTTTTTTTTTAATATAAAAAATTAGCTATTTCTTTGTCTCTATTTCTTGATGTCTTTAAGTGTATTACATGAGTGCCATATATACTTCATTATATGATGTAGATTTTATTATTTCTTTCAGAGTTTTTGCTTTTGATGAGAACACAAGATCATTTTTCAGTCTAGCAGACTCCACTTATCATCAAGGATGTGTCTTGAAGGTTTTACACTATGTTCATTTCTTGAACTCGAAACATCATTCATTTGCTCTATCTGCATCAACAAATGGAATAATTGCCTTTTGGTCACTGGATCAAATTGTATCAAAGTTGGTTTTAAATATTCTTTCTAAAAAACATGCAAAGCCTCATGTGAACTCTGATAAAGGAGAGACCTCGGTACAAGGAAAGTGTGGTAACTCAGCAAAGTCTGGAAGTTATGATGAAGATGAAGAGGATGATGATGACAGTGAGGAAACACGAAAGATGAACTTCAGGGAGGAGAAAGACTTGGAACCAGTATCATGTTTTAAGGCACATCAGTCAGGAGTTAACAGCTTCCATGTTCTTCAAGTAAATGGTAAGTTCAATTTAGAAAGGCATTTGAAAACAAAATTATAAACATCTAAAGCATATAAATGCTTGCATTCACATATGTATGTATGTTTATGTGCATGCATGAATGTGTGAATACAGACAAGAAATGTGTATAACGGATCATTAATAAAAAAAGTAGAGTACCTTCCACATTATACCATTAACTCTTTCTATCACATGGGACATGACAAGAGAGTCCCATAGAACACCCATTTAGTTATCGTCACATTAACTCATGTCAAGCAAATGTAAATTGGAATATAATAGGACTTCCAGTATTCTTCAGCTCATTTTCATTCATCATCATCATCCTTCATCTCCCCAAGAAGCATAGGCCTTCAACAAACTTATGCCATGTCTTCTTCATACCATTCATGTCTGTCTCCGGGTCTCTTCTCCATGTGTTTATTAGTCTCCCTCTACCTCTCTTACCCTGGGTATTCCACAACCAGGACTGCCTGGTAATGCTATCAACAAATTTCTTCAATGTGTGTCTTATCCATCTCCAGCATCTTCTCATCTCTTGTTCTTCTGCCACTTATCTAGTTCTTGCCATCTGTTCCACATTAGTGATCTTATCATGCCACTTCAATCCTTCTATTCTTCACAAACACCCATTTATGAAACCATTGTGGTTGATTTTGTTGTTCTCCATGTTTCAGAGCTAAGGAGCATAGGCCTTCAACAAACACATGCCAAGTCCTCCTGTCACGTGCCATCATCTCAAGTTCTTTCCACATTCTCCTCATCATTTTCACCTCTGTTTCCAGCTCTCTTCTCCATGTGCTTCTTGGTCTACCTCTGCCTCTCTTGCCCTGGGGGTTCCAGAACAAGGACTGTCTTGTAATGCTATCAATAGGTTTCCTCAGTGTGTGTCCTATCCATCGCCATCGTCTTCTCATCTCTTGTTCCACTGGCACTTGTCTAGTTCTTGTCCTCAGTTCCACGTTGGTAACCTTGTCATACCATTTTAATCCCTCTATTCTACGCAAGCACCCATTTATGAAAGTCTGTAGCTTTTTGGTTGAGAATGAACAAAACTTCGGAACAAGTCACTTAGCTAGAACTGTAAATGCTAGGAATACACAAGATCGCAGTACTCTCTCCAAGAAATCTCGAAGGAAGTTCTAGCTAAGTGACTTGTTCCGAAGTTTTGTTCATTCTCTTTTTTTCGTTTCGTTTATTATTTACTTTCTTGCTTCGGTATTTCTGTTAGGTTTTTCGAACTTCTTGTATTATTGTACTTTTTCCATCTGCTTGTATCGCTCATTTTGTATCGTTTCTTAACATCGTATGTTTTTGTAGTACCTATTACTATATGTAATTCTTGTCTTTGTCACCTGTTTGTGGCTGACGAAGGGTAAAACCCGAAACGTCCCTTGTCTCATGTGAACTGTTATTTGTAAAACTGATTCAATACCGTTTTATTAGTTTATAAACTTATTTTGCTCTAATGCTAGTGGGGACTGCAAACTAAAACCATTGCTTGTGTACACTTCTTAAAATCCCAGAGTATTTAAACAGCATAAGGTGATAAAAAGTAAACTAAATGTGATGTGGAGGTCTAATACTAATGCTTGGTGAGGCAGTTTTTTACTGAGTGGATTCATGAGGTGTTTGGCCCAAGTGTGAAAGCCTATCTAGAGAAAAACAATTTACCATTAAAGGCTCTGTTGCTCATGGACAGTGCTCATGAACAATGCCCCTGCACACCCCCCAGGCTTGGAAGAAGATTTGATTGAGGAATACAGCTTCATTAAAACGAAATTTGTACCCCCTAACCAATACCCCTCTAATACAACCCATGGATCAGCAGGTCATTGCTAACTTTAAAAAACTGTACACAAAATTCCTGTTTCAAAGATGCTTTGATGTGACCAATGCCTCAATTCTTACCCTCAAAGATTATTGGAAACACCACTTCAATATCCTCCATTGTCTGAGGATAATAGATAAAGCACGGGAAGAAGTTTCTTTGAGGACACTGAACTCTGCCTGGATGAAATTGTGCCCAGATTGTGTGGAAGGCAGAGACTTTGAGGGTTTAGAGCCCGAGGGTGTGGTGGATGAAATTGTGCAAATAGGCACTCACTTGGGATTGGAGATGAACAATGAAGTCGTAGAAGAATTGTTGGAGGATCACAGGCAGGAGCTCACCATAGAAGACCTGCAAGCCTTGTACAAGGAGCAGCAAGCAGAAACTGTAGCCGAGATTCTTTCTTCTTCAGATGATGATGACAAGGGAGCAAAGGTTTCCACTGGGGAGATTTATGAATTGCTTTTTCATTGGGCTAAAACACAGAACATAGTGGAGAAATGGCACCCTAACATTGCTGTAGTGAATAGAAGCAACAATATGTACGATGACAATGTGATTACACACTTTTAAAAATTTTGAAAAGTAGGGAGAAACAGTCAACACTAGACAAGTTCTTTACCCCAGCAAAGAGGCAGAAAAGAGCCACAACATCTGAAGGGCAGTTACCTGATGTTTTTATGGAAGGTGACTCCCCTTTCAAACAATAATCTCCCTCCTCGACATCCTTCCTCCACACCATCATCACTCCTCAGTAAAGGTAAGGTTCATCCTAAATTTTCATTTTTATTTGTACAATATTTCATTATTAATGTTGTTACAGGGTTCATGTATGATTTTTTGCTTGTACATGTTATTTTACAAATTTAATTAACCAATATTCTGACTTAAAAATGGTTTTGTGAAGAGTAACTTTTGGGGTCTGGAACGAATTAATCCAATTTACATTATTTCCTATGCAAAAAAATTGATCCAATATTGAGAAAATTCAATATTCAGAACACTCAGGAACCAATTAATTCCGAATATAGAGGTTCTACTGTGTATATATATATATATATATATATATATATATATATATATATATATATATATATATATATATATATATATATATATATCTATATCTATATATATATATATATATATATATATATATACTGTGAAATATTTTGTCATAAATATAAATGGTTACTGCTTGCTTTAAAACATCACTTGTGGAAAATAAAAACATTGGCATCCAATTTGGTGCCTGGGTAATACCTAAAAGCTGCCTGTGATAGATAGTTACAATAGTTGAGAAATGTTCCATTTTACTTTCACCATATAAATGTACACTACTGACTTGCCATGTCTGTTGCTGTTGGGCGCCTTGCTTGGAAAAGGAAAGTACCCAACTCTGTTTTCCCATGTGAAAAGCGGGTGTGTTGTCCATTCCACTCCATTGCCAAAAAACCATGTATGTGACAGTTTTATGTACAAAATCAAAGTACCATATATACTTGAGTATAGGTCGATCCGACTATAAGTCAACCCCTAGATTTTAGGACATAAAAAGCTTCCAAAATAAATAACCCTATTATAAATCGACCAAGCGTTTCGTCTATTCCAAAATCCCCGCTTCCCGTTGGAATTTCCATGGCTTTCAACAAATTCTATCACTTTCAACACCCTATCCCAATTCAAACGCCTGAAATCGCCCGCCAGTAAAGTTTGAATATTTGTGATGCTGTACTGTAATTCTGTTTTTCAAGAGGCCCAGTTTTCTTCTCTTTCTAAATTATTATGTGTTTGGTCTTTTTCTATAGGTATTTTATTGCGTTTTATGACAGTAGGTTTAGTTTATACTTGCACCAGTTTTCTTTTCTTTAAAAGTTAATTTGCAATCATGAGGGCTTTCTTTGTTAAATTAATCGCGATCTCATAGTCCTAGTTTCTTTGTTAAAGAATTATCGCGGTCAAGTCTTTGTTTAACAGCGCGTGAGATATTCATGGGGTGGAAAGTTTCCGTTGTTTAGCTCACGCAATATGACGTAAGTGGGAAACGCGCACAGTTGGGATAAACAGGTCACGACATGCTTTTCAAATCTATTGGCGTAGACCCCATTAAAAATTTTGTAAGCAATTCCATTGGGTTAGTAAGAAGCTATAGTTATGACGTAGGCTGAAACCCCAGTGGTCTGTTATCGGACCCCCTTTGTCTGATGAAATTCACTACCGTGAATTTAGCATTTATCGTTCTGCTGCTCGCGGAAGAAAATGCGATAAACTGGTATGTTCATATTTTAATAGAGTCGTAGTCTGATTTAAGTAAAGTTTTCTTCGGGAAGTTAACTTAAAGTTATAAACTTAGTGCCATCCATTACTATCTTTGTAGAATGATGTAAAGGTAAAGTGTGCCTAATTCTTTCTAGGATATTGGCATTGTATAGGAGTGTGTGAAGTTTTGAGATATTCACTGTGTGAGGATTAGCTATTAATACATGGGCGCTCTGTAGTATGTAGAGTGTTGGATAAACCACCATTAATTTCTGTATATTTACAAGTGTAATTTTATTGGGCATCTACTGGTGCGTATGTTATTTTATTGTGCCTCAAATGTTTTTTAACTCTTAAAGGACGATCGACCAGTTTTCTTAGTCGATATTTCTAGCCTCAGATGACGGGAGGCCACGAATCTTGGTCGACATGTTTGAACTAAGTTTTTGTTTCGTTTCATCACAGTTAGAAGTTTTCGATGACTGGGAAGCGAAAGTATAGCCATTTTTATTATTATTTCTAACGTGGGAGAGTTCTAGCGTTACTCTTTCGAGTAAATACAAGCGAATTACGATTGCAACCACGTTTAAGTTTTACAAAATTTGGGTTACCTATTTTCGATACATATTTTCTATGGAATCTAATTCATATTCTCGCAAGCGACCTGCTCGTCTAAGTGCTCAGCAGGCCCTTAGTTTGCTAGAACATTTCAGCGAAGATGAAGACGGGTACAGCAGTAGCGATTTCAGTGTTAATAATTCTAGGTCTATTTCATCTTCCAGCGATGTGGATTCAGAGAATGAAGGTGTTATATCAGGAAGAGTGGGCGTGGTTCCATCACCTAACATTGATTCTTCAACATCAGACCCAGTAGGACCTAATTTAGTTTTACAAGAAGGGGAAAGACGAAAACAGGAGTGTGTCAGAAATATAGAATGGCAGGAAGCAAAATTGGGGGCACTAACAACGAATAGCTTTAGATTTCAACCTAAAGACGGAAGAGCAGTGGGTGTGTCCGCAAATTTAGGCCTAAATGAATCATCTACCCAGATCCAGTGTTTTGAAACCCTTGTATCATCAGCTGTAAGGGAGGAAATTTTAAAAAGCATAAACTGCTTTGCAGAAATTGAAGTACAGAAGCATACACCGTCACTGAAAAGATCAAGATATAATCGATGGAATCCAGTAAGCGATTATGAGCTGCTAAAAATTTTTTGCTCTGCATCAAGCAATGGGTATCGACAAAAGGCCAAGCATAAAAGATTATTTCTCCTCACAAGAGCCTATGTTTCACACTCCATTTTATTCCCAAATGATGGAGAGAGACAGATTTTTGTCTATATTGCAAACTATGTTGCATATCTGTGAGCCAGTTGCAGAAGGGAAAAATAAAATAGAGCCCTTCGTTCAAATGTTATGCTCTAAATTTGTTGCGGCATACACTCCGAACCAAGACGTAGCTATTGATGAGATGATTATAGGATGGAAAGCTAAATCCTCCAAGGCCAAGTAAATTATCAGATAACCCATTGGAAAGACTGGGGGGTGCAAAACGTATAATGCAAAGAAGCACTAAGTTCAATAGGTGTAAAGTTTGCAGTAAACCTGACGACAGGAAAAGGACAAACTATTATTGTGCCGGATGCACTTGCCACCCCCATCTGCACATAGATGAATGTTTCCTAAAATGGCACACTAAAGCTAAGTTGTAAATATAAGTTGGGGTGTAATGAGTGTTCTTTGTGAGAGCAGTTCAGCATATATATCACATTTTGTGATCTTTTTCAATTATTTGTAAATTTGTGACAGTAGAGTGTATTTCATTTTCTGGATGACACATGGAAAGTCTTCTTCTTCTTTGATCCTTAGCCGCCGACCGTCAAAGCAGTCAGTGGCCATCACGCCTAGTGGCGTCTTGTAGGGCAACAACAAATTGATTCCACTTTGCTCGGTCGGTGGCCATCCTTCGTACAGTGCCCCAACTCTGGTTCATTCTTTGCATCTCAGCCTCCGCAGTCCTCCGCCAGGTTGTTTTTGGTCGGCCTCTCTTTCGTTTTCCTTCAGGGGTCCAAAGCATAGCTGTTCTTGTGATGGCATCGGGGTCTCTTCTGAGGACATGACCAACCCAGTTCCAGCGTCTGCCAGCTATGATGGTGTGCATGTCCTCTTGCTTGCTACGAGTAAGCAGATCTTGGTTAGTGATGGTATTCGGCCAAAAGATTCGGTGAATTTTTCTTAGGCATGTTGTGTGAAAAGAGGACAATTTCGACATTTCCTTCTCTGTAACTCTCCAGCATTCCGCACCATAGACATGGAAAGTAGTTAGAGTATAAACTTGATGTGTGGTTTATTTACAAAATAGATATAGTTTACAGTGATTTCTATATTGGATGGTGGATTAGCTGTCTTCAATTGGTAAGTCTGATATGTTTGTTTTGTTTTTTGTTTAGTAAAATATTTTTCTGTCTCGTCTTTAACTACTTTATATTCATAAAAATTTTGTTAATTTTTAAACTGAAAATTTTCACAATCCTCAATCATTTTCCTTTTTAAATATATATAACATGACTATATTCAGTAAAAAACTTTGAAATAACTGACACTTACATGTTAACACTATATGAAAAACCTGTGCCACAGAAAATTTGTGACAAAAGAGTGTCTTTCCTTTTCTTGAAGCCAATTGAAAAGTAGTTAGAGTATAAACTTGAACCCATATGTATTTTATTTCCAAAACCAAAATGAATGTAGTTTACAAATATTTGTATCTTGGATAACATAAGTGATTAATTTGCTATCTTGAGTGGGTAATTCTGATATGTTTTTTTTTTTTGTAAAATGTCTTTCTTCACAGTCTCCAACTATTTTATACTCATAAAATTTTTTTTTTATTTATAAACTGAACATATTCAGGATCCACATTCATTTTCCTTTTTAAATATATATAACATGACTATATTTGTTAAAAACTTTGAAATAACTGACACTTACATGGTAACACTATATGAAAAACCTGTGCCGCAGAAAATTTGTGACAAAAGAGTGTCTTTCCTTTTCTTGAAGCCAATTGAAAAGTAGTTAGAGTATAAACTTGAACCCATATGTATTTTATTTCCAAAATGAATGTAGTTTACAAATATTTGTATCTTGGATAACATAAGTGATTGATTTGCTATCTTGAGTGGGTAATTCTGGTATTTTTTTTTTTTTTGTAAAATGTTTTTCTTCACAGTCTTCAACTATTTTATACTCATAAAAATTTTTTTAAATTTATAAACTGAACATATTCAGAATCCACATTCATTTTCCTTTTTAAATATATATAACATGACTATATTTGTTAAAAACTTTGAAATAATTTACACTTACATGGTAACACTATATGAAAAACCTGTGCCGCATAAAATTTGTGACAAAAGAGTGTCTTTCCTTTTCTTGAAGCCAATTGAAAAGTAGTTAGAGTATAAACTTGAACCATATGTATTTTATTTCCAAAATGAATGTAGTTTACAAATATTTGTATCTTGGATAACATAAGTGATTGATATGTTTTTTTTTTTTTTTTTTGTAAAATGTTTTTCTTCACAGTCTCCAACTATTTTATACTCATGAAAAATTTTTTAAATTTATAAACTGAACATATTCAGAATCCACATTCATTTTCCTTTTTAAATATATATAACATGACTATATTTGTTAAAAACTTTGAAATAATTTACACTTACATGGTAACACTATATGAAAAACCTATGCCGCAGAAAATTTGTGACAAAAGAGTGTCTTTCCTTTTCTTGAAGCCAATTGAAAAGTAGTTAGAGGATAAGCTTGAACCATATGTATTTTATTTCCAAAATGAATGTAGTTTACAAATATTTGTATCTTGGATAACATAAGTGATTGATTTGCTATCTTGAGTGGGTAATTCTGATATGTTTTTGTTTTGTTTATTTTTGTAAAAAAATTTTCTTCACAGTCTCCAACTATTTTATACTCATAAAAATTTTTTAAAAATTTATAAACTGAACATATTCAAAATCCTCATTCATTTTCCTTTTTAAATATATATAACATGACTATATTTGTTAAAAACTTTGAAATAACTGACACTTACATGGTAACACTATATGAAAAATCTGAGTCGCAAAAAATTCCTTGCGTAAAACATGGGAAAACCCCTACGTCCTGAAAGAGTTAATGCAGTAAGAGGAGTAATTTAATTTTTGGGTTAAGCAGGGGAACCTCATGTGTAATGTTAAAAGAAGGAGACCAAGGAATTTCGGACAGGAGATTTCCCTAGTTTGAATGTTTTTGACACAAGGTTAGATTCACGTAACAGAAGATTAAGGTCAGAGAGTGTCGGGAGTTTTGTTTACGTACCCGAAAGATTTTCGTTGAAGCGGGGAAGGGAAGGAGTGTGATATTGAGTGACACGTGGTTAGAAATATTTATGTATCGTTGTGCATAGCGGGAGAAGGGGAGAGTAAGGATTAAGGGAGCTATATGTTAGAGATTGAGTTATGGTTGAAGTTGTTGTACATTAGATGCATTTCTTTTGTCCACAGTGGTTCACGGTACAGTGGAAGAGTGGAGTTTGTCCTATACAAATTTCCAACGGCAAAGTTGGCAATTGCAGGAGCCGAGAGCTCGATATCGCTAGAGGCGAAAGAAATACGATAGCAGTTCACAGGCCGCGAAGCCCCTTGCTTCGGCAGAAACATGTTCATCGTTAAATAAATCCAGAGCGAGTAGCTCGTTATACCACTAGGTACCACAAACCGCCCGCTTCGATCTGTTGCCAGTGGAGAAAACTGAGGGAAATTCGTCAAGTTTAAGTCGTCACTGTCTCTTTGCTATTAAGCGGATTGTAATAAAATTTAGATCACGATACTCTTTATCTTCTTCTCTTTTGAAGTGTATTAATTAAAAAAATAAAAGCTATGAAGTATTTTTTTTACTAATAAAAACGAACAGCAGCATTACGCGTAGTTTGCTACGGACTCCGAACGTTTTCGTCTCACCCCGCTTCATTCAAATGAGGGTCGCTCGACCGCCAAAGCACTAATTTGCACACTGTTTTCACAACTTTTAGGGGGAAAAGTGCATCTTTAGTTTCATATATGGCAAACTGTACCAAAAAAAGTGTAAAACGTTGATATCTCGAAGTGAAGTTTAAATTTTACCAAATTGACATTTAAAATGGTGTTATAAATCTTTGCCAGGTTTGAGAAGATTTGGGAGCCATTTTTCTTTATTCATGTGAAATTTTATTGACTTCTGATATTTGGCGGTCGAGCTAATTGACTTTGAGTAAGTTCTGTATCGCTCAAGTTAGGCCTAGAAATTTTAGCGAAGGATGCAGAGCGAGGCTGTTCCATGGGCCGTGGTAACTCCCGATGTCTGTCAAGATCGACAATAGTTTTAATATTATTTAGCAATTTAACACGATCGCACAGTTTGTGTAAAACGTCGTGGATTGAATGTGTTATCACCACTTCAGACATTCGCACATCAATCTAATTTTTTCAAGAGCTTGAAAGGCTAAGAAAGTTACCAATTTGAATAAAAAATGCATGTTTTGAATAATTGGTAATTAAATGAAGGTTTCTTTTGCAACATAATAGGGTGAATTATGACATCTAAAGCGAATGATATCGCAAGGCCCAATGTCAATGGATGACAAATTGAGTCAAGGCTAGGAAGCCGGAAAATTCCATAACTAAAGTAGCTGACGGTGTACTGAAATGTCCGGACTAGCAGGCACTAGTTGATAGTCTTACTTCAAACATAAATATATATAAACAGATTTCATGAAGTACACTTTAAATAGTTCAGACACACGTATTCATGTTAATTAAAATACATCTTACTTTAAGCTGGATGTGCACTTTTTAAGTTTTAAGGTTAGTCCTGATTTTCAATGCAATACATGTATATATATATATATATATATATATATATATATATATATATATATATATATATATATATATATATATATATATACATGTATATATATATATATATATATAATAATAGTACATGTAATGCTCTATACATGTAAAGAAAATTTCACTTGTAGAATTTTACTGTTGCAGATGACTCATACTACGATGCTAATTGCTATGAAAAAACCATTTTTAATAACTGGGAAGGGTTGCACAGAAACACCAGAGAAAACAATGTAGTTTTGAAGCCCTTGGTAAATCAGGAAATTTGGTGCTTTATTTTTTAAAATAGGACAACAAATAAAAAAGTTATAGCATTTTTAAAAATGTGGGGACTTTGCAACATTGAAAACGTTACATCACACCAACTTCAGAACACTGCCGTCTTCTTAAATATAATCTTACAACTTTCTCTGACAAACAGTATATAGTCTGGAATATACTGATCACAAAAAGAAAACTATAGGGCTACATCATGAAAAATTATCAATATATTTGAGACCAAAAATTGCAAATCTGCAAAACACATTACCAAAAAAAATAATTTTTTAAATGCTAATAACCAGTTGTTTAAAAAAAATATAGCGTTTAGATGTTGTTAATTATTGTTTAGATGTTGTTAATTATTGCCTACACATTTTTAAAAATGAAATATGGACAGTATCTTAAAAAAAAAAATTTTCTTCATTTTCACATTTTTTTCTTCCCCTGCGACAAATTGGCCTCTGGACACATTTTAAAAAGTTATACAAGAATAAACAGATGTTTAAATCCTCTGAAAAAAATTGAGATATATTTATGTAGTATGCAGATTAATATGTACAAATTTAAAGCTTGTACCTTTTATACTTTTTGAAATATGATGTTGTGAATATTGACTTTCATTCAACAAACTATATTTTTCGGTACTGTGTTTTGCAGATTTGCAATTTTTGGTCTCAAATATATTGATAACACTGACAAACAACATTTTTCTTTCTTATATAAGAATAAGTGTTCTTAGGTCAGTTTCTTGCGCTGATTTCAAATCTGAAATCCGTTTATCTCTATCACGTCGGGTTCTTAAGATATTTGTGATTAAATATATTTTTGGGAAACCGTTATTTGCTCCGTTTCATTTTTACTATATAACTTATTAAAAATTAATAAAATGCAAAATAATTCTACTTTTTATACCGCTAAAAGATGCATGACATATGTTACAATATGTTTCAAATAGTTACTGTATTTTGAAATAATTCTGAGCGAAATATGGCTTCTAGAAGTTGTAGAAATTCGGCTGATCTGTTCTGTTACGTGTGTGGATATTTTACCGATCGTGTTCACCAGAAAAACTTTACACCATTACTAAAGAAAGCATATGAACTTTATTTCGATTCGAAAGTTGATGATGCAAATAAATCTTAGAAGCCAAATGCTGTTTGTTTGACTTGTGCAAATACATTGGCAGGTTGGTTACGAAAATCGCCGAAGCATAAGTCGATGCCTTTAAGAGTGCCAGTAATATGGCGTAACCGACAAATCACGCTACTGATTGTTACTTCTGCTTGACAAATATCCATGGTTTCACTTTTAAAACTAGAAAGTCTGTGGTTTATCCAAATATTGAATCGGTTTCGAAACCAGTGCCTCATGATCCAATCACGTGTCCGATCCCAGTTCCACCAGAACAACATCCTTTGGACGTGAATGAACCATCAGAAAGTGATAGTTTACCTGCTTTAGAAACTAATTCTGACTCGGATTATATACCGGTGAATGATGGTGTTCACTTAATTAACCATTCAGAATTTTCAGATCTAATACGTGATATCGCTCTTACCAAAGGACAAGCGGAATTACTCGGTTCGCGACTCAAAGAATGGAATCTTTTAGCGCCCAATACTCCGATATCTAAATTTCGTCATAGACACAGAGAACTTGTTCAATACTTTGAGATGGATGATGACATTGCTATTGCAAAGATGTAAACGGTCTAATGGTGCACCTCGGTCATGAGCACATAGTCAACGAATGGCGACTTTTCATCGACTCTTCCAAGACTAGTCTAAAAGCCGTGTTATTGCATAACGGACATTTATTTTCATCAATTCCAGTCGCCCACTCTGTTCATATGGAAGAAACTTATGACAATATGGCTATACTTTTGGCAAAAATAAAGTACGATGACTACCAATGGCGGATTTGTGGAGACCTAAAGGTCATTGCAATTCTCACGGGCATGCAGACTGGGTATACTAAATTTTGTTGCTTCCTATGTGAATGGGACAGCCGCAACAGACAGAACATTATGCAAGAAAGGTGTGGCCTATCAGGGATCGTATGCAGCTCGGGCATAAAAATGTAATACACGAGCCATTAGTTAACAAAGACAGCATCATTTTACCACCGTTACATATAAAGTTGGGGCTCATGAAGAATTTCGTAAAAGCGTTAGATAAAACGAGCAAAGCTTTCACTTATCTTCGAGAAAAGTTTCCGCAAGTTAGCGGTGCAAAGATAAAGGAAGGTATCTTTGTAGGACCTCAGATTAGGAAAGTTATTGCAGACAAACAATTCGAGAACTTGTTACATGGTAGTGAACTTCGCACATGGGTGGCATTCAAATCGATCGTCGATAACTTTCTGGGAAATCACAAATCTGTCGACTATGTGCATATTGTTAAGCAGTGCATAGATGCATACAGAATTATGGGCTGTAACATGTCCCTCAACATCCATTTGCTCGATTCGCATCTTGACTTTTTCCCTGACAACCTTGGCGAAGTCAGCGATGAACATGGAGAACGATTCCATCAAGATATCGCCGTAATGGAGTCACGTTATCAAGGACGGTGGAGTGTGACCATGCTTGCCGATTATTGTTGGATGCTTCATCGCGATGTACCACATGCCATTCACCGACGAAAGTCGACTGCAAAGAAATTCAAGCCTACATAACTGTTGTACTTCTTGTACAAATGATGTTGTAATACTGTATGCTTTGTTAAAAAACTTCAATTGCATATTTCTAGAGATCCCGACCTGATAGAGAAAAACGGTTTGCAGATTTAAAAACAGCGCATTAACATTGACCAGAAAAACATAGAAATGTTAGAGAAAGAAAAAAAAAATTTTTTTTTGTTAGCCAGTGTAATTATTCATGATGTAGCTCTATAGTTTTCTTTGTGTGATCAGTATATTCCAGACTATATGCTGTTTGTCAGAGAAAGTTGTAAGATTATATTTAAGAAGACGGCAGTGTTCTGAAGTTGGTGTGATGTAACTTTTTCAATGTTGCAAAGTCCCCACATTTTTTAAAATGCTATAAATTTTTTATTTGTTGTCCTATTTTAAAAAATAAAGCACCAAATTTCCTGATTTACCAAGTTCAAAACTACATTGTTTTCTCTGGTGTTTCTGTGCAAACAAAAATCACTTTGTGGTACCTAATACCACTCCAACAACGGCACATGTCCGGGAGATTGGTCTAGAGTTATACAGCCAGAAATCAATGCTGTGTTCCCCTAAATCCTGAGTGGGTTAATGGGGCAAGTCATAGAAGCTATTCAGCAGAAGAGGAGCTTCTATATTTTAGTCAAGTACCTCGTGCTTGATAACACTAGTCAACAACCAAAATGTACCAGAAATGAAAATAGCTGATCTTAACTAATTTTGGTGTGCTGAAAACGAAAATGACATTAAAAAATGTTGATTGGCTCTAGTTTTCAAGATATATGCTACTAGTTTATTTAATTACGGTCAATTTATATATATATGACGCAACTGTTGTGGGCGATTGCATATTTTTTTCTAATGACCAATAAAAATGTAACTAGAAGTTGATGATGCAATCCTACCTATGATTACATCACCTTTGTGTATAAATATCTTATCTCTGATAAAATTTTGCCATTAGTTAGTGCATTTGTCCTTATCAAAAGTATCGTAGTTAGAAATGCCTAGGACATGTGTGAACAGTGCTAATAATTTCTGTTATATATGTGGTGAGGTGACATTTCTATCACAAAAACGAAATATAACTAAAGTGATTAAGAAGGCGTACAGTTTGTATTTTGGCTGCAGAATAGGAGATCAAGATAAGAGCTGGGCGCCACACATATGCTGCAATACATGTGCAGCACATCTTAAACTGTGGTTGACTGGCAAAAGGCAAGCTATGCCTTTTGCAGTCCCAATGATTTGGAGAGACCCCACTGATCATCTCAACAACTGTTACTTTTGCATGGTCCCTCCAATTGGGAAAGGCATATCGAAGAAGAAAAAATGGACTCTGGAATATCCAAACATCCCCTCTGCAACACGTCCAGTACCACATGGCGATGACTTACCAGTTCCCAAAGTGCCAGAATCATTTTCAGCTGCTTCCACTGATGAAGAAGAGGACATTGGTGGTCCTGAACCATCAACCTCAAGCGACCCAGATTTTGAGCAAACTACATCCACTAAACCACACTTAATAACACAAGGTGAATTGAATGATCTTGTAAGAGATCTGAATTTACCGAAGGACAAGGCGGAGCTTTTGGGTTCCAGATTGCAACAGTGGAATCTCCTGGCAGAAGATGTTACAATTTCTGTGCATATGAACCGCCAGAAGCCTCTTATTACATTCTTTTTCAAAGAGGGTGACCTTTCTGCGTGCCACAACATTTCTGGTTTAATGGCAGCCCTCAAAATCAATTACATACCGGAAGAGTGGAGGCTTTTCATTGATTCATCCAAGACGAGTCTTAAAGCTGTTTTGTTGAATAATGGTAATGTGTTACCGTCAATTCCAGTTGGTCACGCAGTTCATATGAAAGAAACTTATGAAAACATTAAGCAGCTTTTGAAGTGTATAAACTACAATCATCATTATTGGTCACTTTGCGGTGACTTAAAAGTGGTCGCTCTTTTGCTTGGACTACAGGGTGGATACACCAAGTACTGTTACTTTCTCTGTGAGTGGGATAGCCGGGCACGAAGTGACCATTACATCAGAAGTCATTGGCCAATCAGGCAGTCATTGCAGCCTGGCAGTAAGAACGTTGGGAACCCAGCACTTGTCGACACCAGCAAGATTTTGTTGCCACCCTTGCACATTAAGCTGGGTCTCATGAAAAACTTTGTCAAGGCAATGGAGAAAACAGATGAGGCTTTCAAATACCTCATCAGAAAATTTCCAAGACTGACTGAAGCTAAAATAAGAGGGAGTATTTGTTGGTCCGCAAATTCGAAAACTTCTTCATGATGGCTGCAACATGTCTTTGAAAATTCATTTTCTGGATTCTCATCTGGATTTCTTTACGTACAGCGAGTGAATAATGACGGAATGGGTTCAAATGTGCCTTTTTAAAACATGATATGTGAACTTTAAATAATGTTTTTATTTTTTCTGTCATTTTATGTTGAAATATCAATTAATTGAGTATGTAACCACAATTTTTATAATGCTAAAGTAGAAAGACTAGCTGTTCACCCCAGAGAATTAAACAAGCATACATTATTTGTATTACTGTAATGTAAATTCATCATTTAAAAAAAAACCAGAGCCAATTGGTGAATTTCATTATGATATTTGAAATCAGCATGTCAAAATCAATAAGAAATGGTATATTTAATTTCTGGTACAAATAACTTTTGAAAATTTGTTGACTAGTGTAATCAAGTCATCATTGCAGGAGTCAGAACACCGGAGAGAGGGTGACCATTCCGGGTTCTGACAAGTCAGCGAGAGAAGGCGTAACGGAGACACCACCTCAGCAGATGTCAAGAGTGTCAGAGAGACACTGAAGCAAAGAGAGAGGAGAGAGCCGGGACCAGTAGGGTCTGATGATATATCCTTAGAGGATAGCCTTTGAGTAATAGATGTTATAAAAGTCTACTAGTGTAGCAGTCCAGTGTTTAGTTAGCGGCGCTTATCGTCTAACGAGTTGGAAGCTGTGTAGACATTCGTTTAGGCAAAGTCAGCAGGACAGAGACAGTAGCAAATCATATAGTAGTAGACAGTGGAGGCTTAAGTTGAGGCCCACCAGTTAGAGTGTGGTTACAATCACTAATCATTCTATTTTTCCCCAGCAGGGTGACTGACTGGGTGAATGTGGTTGTGGGTTTTATGTGTCTATCTACTTAATTGGTTCTTTGCTTTTCAGGCCTGCGCAACAGTGCACAATATTTATTTCTTTGCTGTATGATGACATTTAATGTTTTATTGTGTAAATAAAATATCTATATATTGTAGACTGGATCAGCTTCTATACTATACTGTACCTATATGTTGTCTGTATAGTGGTGTCTGTGGTTTTTATTTACACCTTATCTCCTTGTGTTTAAAGGTAGTTAGAGGGGGGTGAGGTTATAGCATAATTTTAGTCACAAGTGGCAAGGGAGAGTCAATCCAGGTTCTCACCCTTGAGCCAATAGTCTCATCTGTCCACAGTCACTGTCATTTTCATCTAAATTCTATCTTCTCAGACTTTCTTACCACTAGGGTCTTGTCTCTATATTAAGACAACCTCTAGACTTTAAATCCACTTTGTGACAATATTGTTATCAGTTGTTGCTAAGTAGCAACAAGATCTCAGAATTTAGCAAGACCTGAGTTATAAATAGATTTCTGGTACATCTAAAGTTCCCATTTTCTTACTTCTTTTTTAAGAATCGATTGATATTATGATTTTTCTTGTTTTTTTTTTAAAGCCATGACTTTCCAAGCGGTTACTTTGAGATCTGACAAGTGACTTGTTATTTGATCAGGATGCTAACGGTGCGGCCTAATCAAATGTGGATATTGAATGAGGGCCCGATTTAGACTCCGATTTAGACAATGACACTGACAAAAGTGAATCTAGTGAAAGAAGTAATGGTAATAATGATAGATCATATGAAGGAGGCTGGTCAACAAAGTGTGCTCCAGTTGAAATTTGTGACTTTGTACGAATTCAAACATGTATTACTTAAGATATTTTGATAAAAACATTTAATGAAGCAGCAAGTTTATATCTGAAGGATACCAGTATGCAGCGGGAAGGGCTGGGGGCAACACTGACCATTTTCATGAATAAGTTAGGGTACGTTTTTTTAAGGTCCAAAAAATTATGGAGTGTACATGAGAGTTTTTTTTTAACATAGTCCAATGATGACTGCCTGTCTGAAGATTTCTTTTATCACAGTTCTGGGAAGAAAGAGAGGAATAGAAAGAAAAAAAACTTTCTCCTTATTTTGATACCAACGAGTGAAACGTTACTGAATGCAGAAAATCCCAGTTTTCTTATCAGAATTCAACATTTTGACACAGCACCGAATCCACTCTGTTACATGTTTTTTTTTTAATTAACTAATTTTTTATTTAAACTGTTTTGCCTAGAGTCATGGTTACTGCTTGCGTCAGGAGGAGATGACAATGCTGTGACAGTTCAGTTGTTGGAGATTTCAGATTCAGGCATGAAAGTGGTGGCTAAAGTCACTAAGGAAGATGCACATGCAGCGCAGGTTACAGGTAGACATCTTGTGTTGTTTGAGTCATGGGTTGCAGTAAAACCTTTTCAAGCCTCCATGCTGACCTCACACTTCTTAACTGTTTCAGTGCATCGTGAGACAAACACTTTCATAGTAAATAATAATAAATACAAGATCACATACAGCACAACTTCCCTTAGGGAGTTGAAGAAAATATCC
Organism: Oreohelix idahoensis; assembly: GCA_024509875.1. Taxonomy (NCBI): domain Eukaryota; kingdom Metazoa; phylum Mollusca; class Gastropoda; order Stylommatophora; family Oreohelicidae; genus Oreohelix; species Oreohelix idahoensis. Next base: position 580,615 of record JAMPIV010005294.1, on the reverse strand, counting down.
TAATAATAATAATTAAATAATATATCCAACAAACAAACAAAACTGTCAGGACCAAAGATGGCATAAAAATATATTAAACAAGACTCAACAACACACTGTCGGGATTCACTAAAAATATTTTACAGAAATATGAAGACAGTTTTGGTTGTTTGAATCAGAAACCTTTTGATAATCAAAATCAAGATAAATAAGTTCTCTGTATAAGTAAGACTGCACCCACAGCCAGCTTCAAATTGTTGCCTTTACCCTGTATCTTTTTTTCTTTGTTCACTTTTGTGTAACAGCATCTATTTCTCTTATAAAGTTGGCAGCCAGTTTCAGGCATCTGTAATTGCCATACAAGAGGGTTGGTGAAGGCCATGCTATCATTATGCTCGCAAAGAGTGGACATTCCTGGAGAATTTTTTAATCTATTTTCTTGTCTTTCTTACATGGACACGTCTGTCTGTTTAGTTTTTAATTTGTTTCACAAATGTATTTGAATCCATAGTGACTAGTTCTTAGTCATCAGTCTGAAAAATTATAATTTTATCTCTTCTTGATAAGGAGTAGTATGCTTCTATTATATCTGACTCTAGTTAATTGGTATGCCATTTTTCTGTGAAACTTTTTTTTATTATTACTTTTCTCTCTTCAAATATTGTCCTATCCTTAGTTTTAATTTTGCTTCTTCTCTCTTTGGCAAGGCTGTCTGCCATCTCGTTTCCATAAGGGCAGGAATCCACTGAAATTTCACTTTCTTTATCCTGTATCTGAAAGGAAAGTAAGCTAAAAAAAATAAAGGAGTCTGGCAGAAGGGAATGAGATTTTATTTAGATTTGTTGTAACTGGACACAAAATGTTTACAGCATGAGCATGTCATGTCTTTCTTTCTGTCAGGTATCCATCTTATTTCGTCCACATTGGTTGTTTCTGCTTCAATTGATCAGAGAGTCTGTGTATGGAATATTAAACAGGCACCAGATAATCAGATCCAGGTATGCATTAATTACCAGATAATCATGTATGAATATAATAACGCTAGACTTATGAATGTATACATTGAACATACAGGGTTATGTGTGTTAGACAACAAGCAGTAGACAAAACAGATATTGAGATCATGTATTATATGTGTTGGACAACAAGCAGTAGACAAAGCAGATATTGAGATCATGTATTATATGTATTTGACAACAAGCAGTAGACAAAGCAGATATTGAGATCATGTATTATATGTATTTGACAACAAGCAGTAGACAAAGTAGATATTGGGATTAGGTGTTATATGAATTGTCGAGCAATAGACAAAACAGATGCTGAGATTAGTATGACCAGGTGGTCAAACATAGACGGTCTGTGCCGTCCCGTGATCTTACTGTACACCAAGCTCTAATATTTCCTTCACAGTCGCTAACCTGAGATACCTTTTAATTTCTCTTTCAGACAGAAACGAACATTCATGTGATTCACGTACTCTAAGACCAGTGGTGTTTTAAAAACTTTATTTAGGTTCCTTAGATGAACATTTTTACAGATAAACTGCTGTTGAATAGAACACACATTCCTTTCTCTCACTGTCCATTTCACTGGTCATGATTTCATTTAAAAATTCATCTAGCCGCATCGAACTGTTTCTAGCTGTATCCGAATATTCACCTTGAACTGGGCTAACCTCCGGGGTTTTTTGATTTATCAGTTTGTAAGCTAGTTTTCTTCAAAAAGATGTCTCTGTACTTTACACGTGTCAACTTCTAAACAGTCTCTAATTTGCGAAGAGTATCAGACATCTGTCTCTTTTCTACTGCACAAAACTATGCCTATATCATTGGTCATATTCTAGAGAGTTATTAGTATCACAATTACTTGATGTTAGACTGGATGATAAAAAAAATAATTACTGGAATCTCCTTAACAGTCACATCTGATACCACAGATGGTGGCGTGGGTTACTGCTATGTGTCCAGACAGTTGGAGGAATACTAAATGTCTGCTCACATACCTGAAAAGCTGTACCTGAAGAGGAAGAGGAATTTATGTCATTTCGTTCATCCTTATAAACATGGTTCACGTGACCTGCTCACGTGACTTCTAAGTATCTCTAATCTTTAGTCATCTCTCTTATTTCCTGCGGTCATGTCCCTTTGACCATGTCTTCGTTCTGCTCTGTTCTTTTATTCAGTTTTTAGTTTGCAGTGAAACAAGGTATTATATGTATTAGACAATAAGCAATAGACAAAACAGATATTACAATTAGGTATTATATGTATTAGACAGCAAACATGCATTTGAGATGTGTATTGAAGAGATTAGACAGATATATTGGTGACTATTATACAGACACTATGTTTAATACTAGACAGAATGTATGGTTAACATTTTTTAAACGTATCACCTACAGTCAGACACCATATGAATTAAACAGTGAACGGACAGTCCGATAAGGTGTTTATTAAACAGAAAACACAGTCAGATAAGATTTATTTTAAACAGATATCAGACAAACAGATGAAGGTGTATGCATACAAGTTGTAAATTAAATACTGTACAGTAACTGTTGGAGGCTTTCTGTTCATTCGATATAAACCAGGAGCTGCTAGAACAGAAGACACGAACAAACATATTTTTTTTTTTTCAGTTGCAATTGGTAGCCTGCAGATACATCAGTGTTGCTGACATCTCAAGTATGGCTGTTCAGCTTCACAAGTGAGTTATCCTTGTACAGTTTTGATTAATGTAGTACTCAGTTTTGTTTGTTTGTTTTTTTCATTTACTTCTTTTTTATTTAAGGACTATCTTACAAAAGTGTTATTATACACCAACTAATGACAAAAGTGTTATACACCAACTAATGACAAAAGTGTTGCACACCGACTAATGACAAAAGTGTTATACACCAACTAATGACACTAGTGTTATACACCCCTAATGACAAAAGTGTTACACACGAACTAATGACAAAAGTGTTACACACCAACTAATGACAAAAGTGTTGCACACCGACTAATGACAAAAGTGTTATACACCAACTAATGACACTAGTGTTATACACCCCTAATGACAAAAGTGTTACACACGAACTAATGACAAAAGTGTTACACACCAACTAATGACAACAGTTTTATACACCAACTAATGATAAAAGTTGTATACACTAACTAATGAGCGGAAAACTGTGGAGGCAGAGATGCAAAGAATGAACTAGAGCTGAGGCACTGCACGAAGGATGGCAGCCGACCGAGCAAAGTGGAAGCAGTTTGTTGGTGCCCTACAAGATGCCACCAGCCATGATAGCCTCAGACTGCTTTGACAGTTGGTGCCTAAGGATGAAAGAAAAAGAAGATAGATTGTTCATTATTATATATAGCACATTAATTTGTTGTTTTTCTTGTGTTTGGTTATTCCAGCCTGCAATTTATCTGCCGTTTATTGTGGCTTTGTTTAATGGCTATGATGTTTATAATGTATCCTCTTCCAGGTTCCAAGATTGATCTCTCTTTATCGTTTTGAATGGTTTGTAGGTTGTTTTACTGTATCTTTTTCAGTCTGTCCTTTTATTCATAAAACAGATAAGAATCATAGAGTTTTTTCAGGAATGGTACTGGTGATGACCATATGCGTTTTTTCTGTTCTTCATATGTTGAGCACCTTTGAAGTAGATGTTCAGCAGTCATTTTATCTGTACCAAGTCATACTCATCAGTAGTTCCTATCTTTAGCTTGTTGAATAGATGGTTTCCCTGTCTGGTGTGGCCGGTGTGAAGTCTGAAGATTACCACTTGTTCATTACTGTTGAGCTGGTAGTATGTATAATTTTTTTTTATTTTTTTTTGGTAGCCTGGATGCTCTGCTTCACACTTGCTCCTATCTGCTCTTGATAAAACTCTTGGCCTCTTCATAAGTTATGCTTGTGTCAAGCTGAGGTAGCTTTCCACCTTCCTTTGTCAGCTTCTTCATTTCATGTTGCAGTGAGATGGAATCCACTGTATCACAACTCTTTTTAATTGCTGACATAGTTTGTGGAGTGTTACTCTTAGGTCATCCAGGTCGACATTATTCAGACTCTTCAGCATTGCAATTACTGACAGCACATCTGTGAAGAGATCTACTTGTCTCTCAAAGCTTTCTGCATATGAAGATACAACACATGATGTAGTCATAACATGGGTTGTTTTTTCCCCCTGTATTAGTAAGACCATCTTTCTTCCCAGTTTTTGCTCACCTCATTGTTTTGTATACTCTTGCTACAGTTCTCCTCATTGTCTTATTCTCTCTCTGTGTGCGTGAATGATTATGAGTAAATGTACTTGTGTGAGCTAAGTTTCTGATTGTGATGATAATATTAATTGATCCTGTCTGAAGTTGTTAATATTTTAATTTTTAATACGCTGAAAATTGTATTGCAGGGCAGAAATGTAAAAAGGCAATTATGCCTATTTCTTTACCCTGATGAAATAAAGATTTTGTTCGTTCATTCATTCGTTTGTTCGTTATTCCTATCACTCAGCTTACTTACTTCATCATCCCCCTTCTACCGTGAGGTGTAGAGGTTCCTATCACTCAGCACATTTCACAAATAGGAGAGTGAAGGATTACTATATGAACTAACTCTGTAGAGAGCTCACTATTGGGTTAGTAAAACAGCTTGTTGATAATCCACTCTCAGAATGGAGAAGGCATTGATAACCGTATATTAATACTGCAAGTCTTTATTCTATTAACTAATTTAAAGTTCTTGATCCTGATTGCTGACAGAGAGTTAATTTTATTTTTCAGAAATTCTGTGTACCTTAGCATTGGAGGAGAAGGAATGTGTTTGTACAAACTGAGTGCAGCAGATGACATGTATAGATGACACAGTATCTCTCACATACAATTTAACAAATGAGGAATGTGGAACTGTGAAAAAGAACTACACAAATAACAAAAAGTGAGCATGGAGTTAGGTAGCATCATCAGCTCCTCTTTCACTCCCTACAGAGCATGAAGCCATCCCTGCAGGTGGCTCCCTAAGAGAAAGCTCATGCCAAAGCACAAACTCTTGCAGCAGTGACTTCTTTAGCAATTTTTTTACGTGATGTGGTTGCCATGCATAATACCATATTAGTCGCCTTTTACAACATTCTTGAGGGAGAAGTAGCCGTGTTTTTTCTTTGTCTCCTCAGAGGAGTTACAGATAATCACCTTTAAATATACCAGCCAGTCTAGTTCCCTTTATTTACCATCAAATAGTCCATAGAATCCACACAGCAAGTGGAAATCAGTACGGCCATGTAACCTAGAGATGAGTTTAAAGACATAGAAATGACAGCAGGACATGCTGGAGCTTTACACACTTGATGACCTAGCCTCCTGAAGGAAGCAGAGAGGAGAGTAAGACCAGAAGGGTTTCAGAAAACAGATGGATAGACATGATGAGTCTGAAAGATTAGGGAATTATAAACTGTCAAGAGTTTAAAAGGGTCTGAAAGATTAGGAAATTATAAACTGACGAGAGTTTAAAAGGGTCTGAAAGATTAGGGAATTATAAACTGACGAGAGTTTAAAAGGGTCTGAAAGATTAGGGAATTATAAACTGACGAGAGTTTAAAAGGGTCTGAAAGATTAGGGAATTATAAACTGATGAGAGTTTAAAAGGGTCTGAAAGATTAGCGAATTATAAACTGACGAGAGTTTAAAAGGGTCTGAAAGATTAGGGAATTATAAACTGATGAGAGTTTAAAAGGGTCTGAAAGATTTGGGAATTTTAAACTGACGAGAGTTTAAAAGGGTCTGAAAGATTAGGGAATTTTAAACTGACGAGAGTTTAAAAGGGTCTGAAAGATTAGGGAATTATAAACTGATGAGAGTTTTAAAGGGTCTGAAAGATTAGGGAATTATAAACTGATGAGAGTTTTAAAGGGTCTGAAAGATTAGGGAATTATAAACTGATAAGAGTTTAAAAGGGTCTGAAAGATTAGCGAATTATAAACTGACGAGAGTTTAAAAGGGTCTGAAAGATTAGGGAAATATAAACTGATGAGAGTTTAAAAGGGTCTGAAAGATTTGGGAATTTTAAACTGACGAGAGTTTAAAAGGGTCTGAAAGATTAGGGAATTTTAAACTGACGAGAGTTTAAAAGGGTCTGAAAGATTAGGGAATTATAAACTGATGAGAGTTTTAAAGGGTCTGAAAGATTAGGGAATTATAAACTGATGAGAGCTTAAAAGGGTCTGAAAGATTTGGGAATTATAAACTGATGAGAGTTTACAAGAATAGAGAATGCGAAAACAGAAAAGGATGGAAAAATTGGTACATCTGATTTTGTGGCAGTATACATTTTATGCTATTGACGTTTTCTAGAACATTACATATTATCATGTCCCTTTTCACTCCTAATCGAGCATGGGGCAGCTGGTCCCCTTGCAGGAAACCTGCATCAAAACATTAATGTACTCTTGCAGCAGTGATTTCTTTAACAATTTGTTTAACATCATGAGGTTGCCAGCCCCATATACAACCTCATATTATAAGTTGAGACACATCTGAGAGAAGATGGACTACATTTTCTACATTGGAAGATCTGGAATATGCAGATGACATTGCACTGCTAGCACATTCACATCAACACATCCAGGAAAAAACGGATAGACTTAATAAGTATAGCCAGCAGGTGGGCTTGAACATCAACCTAAAGAAGACAGAGATCATGACACTCAATGTGAGCAACCCTGAGCCCATATCAGTAAAGAATCAGCAACTGGAACAGACAGATGCCTTCACATACCTAGGATGCATAGTAACACCAGACGGCGGAGCAAGCAAAGACATCAACAACAGAATGAACAAAGCAAGAACAGCCTTTTTTAGTCTAAACAACATCTGGGAGTCCTCTCAGTACAGCACAAGCACAAAATTAGGATTATATCAGAGCTGTGTGCTTTCTGTGCTTCTCTATGGCGCGGAGAGCTGGAGAGTTACAGAGAAGGAAATGTCGAAATTGTCCTCTTTTCATACAACATGCCTAAGAAAAATTCTCCGAATCTTTTGGCCGAATATCATCACCAACCAAGATCTGCTTACTCGGAGCAAGCAAGAGGACATGCACACCATCATAGCTGGCAGACGCTGGAGCTGGGTTGGCCATGTCCTCAGAAGAGACCCCGATGCCATCACAAGAACAGCTATGCTATGGACCTCTGAAAGAAAACGAAAGAGAGGCCGACCAAAAACAACTTGGCGGAGGACTGTGGAGGCTGAGATGCAAAGAATGAACCAGAGTTGGGACACTGTACGAAGGATGGCCGCCGACCGAGCAAAGTGGAATCAATTTGTTGTTGCCCTACAAGACGCCACCAGGCGTAATGGCCACTGACTGCTTTGACGGTCGGCGGCTAAGGATCAAAGAAGAAGAAGACATCTGAGAGAGCATGTGGTTTGTGTCCAAAACAATTAGCAGTGATAAATTAGAAGTAAGATACATACGAGAATGGATTTGAAAGTTCTAAAGTTTGTTTTTTAATAAACATTTTGTTGTTACATACATTTTGTTGAAGTGTCACCTGACAGCTTTTCCACATAATCATCACACTTACCAAGACATTTATCTCAACATCATATCATATTCAGTCAGCATTATTGAAATCATTTTTTTTTTAAGTACCGGCCAGACAGGACCATCTTCAGTCATGTATTTCATCTTAAAAATAACCAGATCAGACCTCACTAAAATATATATATAATAAATGCTATTGTATATGTTTTTGGTGAAAACTTACCCACTGGCCCCACTGCTCAGGCATTGAAATATCTCCATGCAGACAACGTGACAGTTGATAGATAACCAAGTCTTTGCTGTCAGAACAAATGTGGTCACTATCTAAAACAAAGGCGAGGATGAATACATCTCAGATGAGATGCTTGAAAAAAAGCTGTGTCATGATAAAAAGGAGTAGAAACAAAAAATTTAACAAGTTGGTGGGAACACCATGCATCAGCTACATAAAGAGACAGAATATTAAATGGTATGGACACTTCATCAGAATACAGCTGCGTCAGTTACAAGAACAAGACTTCAGCTGTGGAAATCTGGCTACAGACACCTACAGAACTAACTGGATAGAAGTTCTTGTTAAAATCCTGAAGAAACATGGCATCATAGTAAGTAGATGAAGAATAGACCCCAACACATCACCAGAACTGCTGTGCTGTGGAGCCCAGAAGGACGATGAAATGGAGGCCGACCAAAAACAGTAGCGGAGAACTGTGGAAGCCGAGATGAAAAGCATGAACCAGAGTTGGGTTACTGCATGAAAGGATGATCACAGACTGAGCATAGCTGAGAGAGTTTGTTGCTGCCCTACAAGTTGATGCTAAGTATGATGGTCACGTATTGCTTTGTCAGTCAGCAGCTAAAGATCCAAGAAGAAGAAAGAACCATGGTGTGAACTAGCTAAAGTAACATACTTTGCAGAAGACAGAAACTGCCTCTCCCCATGATTATCAAGTGGAAAGGAAAAGTAAAATATTATTTGTATTTAAGCAAATAAAAATATTTGTATTATACTTAGTAGGTGGTGTCCTTCATTGTCGTATGATTGTAAGAAATTACTTATCTGTTACTAATCTGTTACTTTTCTTCTTCCTTTGATATCATCTTGAACGGGGGAAAACTACAGAAAGTTGAAAGTTTCAATTATTTAGGCAGTAAAATGACTCAGGATGGTGACACAACAAGAGAAATCCATACTAGAATTGCTTTGGCAGATAGCGCCTTCAATAGATTATCTAACATTTGGAAATTACGATCATTGAATATACATACCAAGCTTCGTCTGTTTAATTCAAATATTATCTCAGTGTTAACATACGGCTGTGAGAGTTGGAAAATAACAAAATCATTGGAGAACAAGCTGAATACATTCGAGAACAAATGTCTTAGAAAACTCATGAACATCAGTTGGAAAGAATTCAAGACTAATCGACAAATAAGAGAAGACTTTAGGCAGAAATATGTCTCCGACTATATAAGGAAAAGACGATGGTCATATATCGGTCATGTCCTACGAATGCAAAACAACAGAATACCACTACAGGCGCTCACTTGGGTTCCTGAGGGTAAGAGGAAAAAAGGAAGACCAAAAGAAACACTCAGAAGAACAATAATAAGAGAAGGAAGAACGTTGGGATTAAATAATGTGCAAGAGCTAAGAGGAGTGGCATCACAACGAACAACCTAGAGAGCACTGGTTTCTGCCTTATGCGCTGTGTTTGGTGCTTAAAGAATTTATTATTATTATTATTATATATATAAATACTTTGTTGATTGTCCAAGAGAAAGAAGAGATAAAATAATTGCTAATAAATTGATTAATTTTAACTTCTGTAATTGTGAATTTGGTAAAGTGGGGATAAATTATAATAGAGCATAGAGTAGTCATAGCTGGGAGACTAGGTAGGCTCTTGATCTGCACTTACCATGTGGTCAAGAGTACTTAATCGTCTGACTATAAACTGTGCCACTCATACACCAGTGCTCATTTGTGAGACGGGTATTTCTTGGTGTCAAGTATTCCTTGACCTAACCTACTATCATCTCATCACTAAATTCTCATCCCGTCACATTCATAACACAGCAGATATGTGAGTGTAAATTAAAGAAAAGTGAACTAAGTGAATGCAATGGTACAGAGTAGTAGTGTGTAATGTTTTAAACATGGGTTGGGAAATGTCCATTGATATCAATTACTCTACCAAAAGAACTAATATTTCTAGCAGTAAGCACTTTTCACTTTTAGATTTTAATTACATTGAACACAGCTGGTACCACGCACATGCTGCTGTATCAGCTATATTTGAGTAAAGCTAACGCGATGACTAGAATTTCAGTCTGAGCATTTTTGACTCCATAAAATGTATGGAATCATTGCAGATGAATGTACATCAATACTGGCCTTGTTCATTTATGAAGATGTTGTCGATTTAGAACCATTATCTGTAATTGACACTCTTGACTTGAAAGTTGCACAAGAATTTTGTTTCTGTAGATGTTGGTGGCTGATCACCCGTTTGCCAGACACTTCGATTACGGAAACAACGGCAAATGGGTTGATTTGCCATTGCCCTAAAGACGCCACTAGGCGTGATGGGAAACAATGGCAAAGAAAACCTATCTGCTGTTGCCCTAAGACGCCACTAGGCGTAATGGCCACTGACTGCTTTGACGGTCGGTGGCTAAGGACAGAAGAAGAAGAAGAAGAAGATGTTGGTGGCAGATATGCATCACAGTTACTCAGACAACCCCCTCGGAGATAAGGAAAGAAAATTGGTTTAGATTTGACATTGTCAAATTTCTAAAAGGACTCTGTTTAAATATGAAATGTACTATATGGAAAGTCATCAATCGTTCCACTTGCTGTGCATTTTCCTTCAGTAGTTGAAGAATGCTATTTAGATTAGCTTGAAGATCAGTGGCATTTACTTTGCTTTTCCACAGAATCTTTAAGCCATTTACTTAAATTAGAACCACCACAGTCACAGTGTAGTGAGGGGAAGACTAAGAGTGGGGAAAACAGAGCCATTGTAGAGATAGTACCTCAAAGCAGGCACAAAATAACTGAAAAATTCTATAAATTAAAAATGAACTAAAATATTATTATTGTAAACAATGGCCTCTAAACGCACAGAATGAGTCGTTAAATTTGACAATGCATTTAATCGGATAATAATGTCAGATAACTTTTATTCGAAAACAGAGCGATTTGGGGGGGGGCTTCTGCCCCATTGTGACAATACGCGGTTTTGTTTTTATTTTTTACTTCACGCGGGGTCCTTCTAACCGAACTCCCGCGTAAGATGCGATCCAGCTGTATATTCTAATTATAGCCCATCAAAAGTTGACGGGGATTTGGTTTGGTTTGATTTTTGGTTCTAATGACTATCTTCATCGCACACGGACAACTCCATCAGTGCTCTGATCTCCTCCCTTAGATCACACAAGCAGGATCTCAGCACAGTGCACAAACTCCGTAGCACCGGCGAAAATCCCAATGTGTGTATATAGGATTCACACATTCTATAAATATTTTTGTGGTGGGAAGGTTTCTAATTTTTAAATTTTGCCAGGGCAGCGACCTTATGGCCTACTCTTTATGATTTCCAACTGCCATGAGATTTTTAACATGTGCAACATGCACACGGGACCTCCTAATTTTTCATCCTTGTCTGAGAAGGCTAGGCATCCGATTTCACGACCAAGGAGACGTTGGGGGAGTATGACATCATTAGGATGACTGGTTCTGAAAAATAAATAAATTCTATTCCATCTACTGGGAATCGAACTGGTACGTCTAGAATTCGAGGCGGACGCCATACCTCTTGGCAACTCCGACGCCTTAATGGGGGGATATTTTTCTTCATTAAAACAAAAGAATCAGACATAGGCCTACTTGTTAAATTACCATGTTTACATCTTTTCCATGTTCAAAAGCCATTTAACAAAAGCATTATCATGATATTCCTTAATATCGCAGTAGCAAGTTATGATATTTGTGTTATGTATATCCAGAGGATGCACGCGAGAATATTAAAAATAGGAAACGATTATTCTATCGGCCTGTGGTTAGCTGTTTGGTGTTGCTACATTTATTTCAAACTGTTCTTAGTGAAACATTACAGCAAATAGCTTTAACCCTAAATTTAGCCACATTTCAAAATCCTGTTTTCAATTTGTTGTGTTAATTCTAAATTTCAATTTTTTCTGCTAATTCTAAATTTTAATTTGTTCTGCTAATTCTAAATTTTAGTTTGTTCTGCTAATTCTAAATTTCATTTTGTTCTGCTAATTCTAAATGTCAGTTTGTTCTGCTAATTCTACATTTTAATTTGTTCTGCTAATTTTAATTTGTTCTGCTAATTCTAAATTTCAATTTGTTCTGCTAATTCTAAATATTAATTTGTTCTGCTAATTTCACATTTTAATTTGTTCTGCTAATTCTAAATATTAATTTGTTCTGCTAATTTCACATTTTAATTTGTTCTGCTAATTCTAAATTTTAATTTGTTCTGCTAGTACTAAATGTTAATTTGTTCTGCTAGTTCTAAATTTTAATTTGTTCTGCTAATTCTAAATTTTAATTTGTTCTGCTAGTTCTAAATGTTAATTTGTTCTGCTAGTTCTAAATTTTAATTTGTTCTGCTAATTCTAACAATGCCTTATGCAGTTCCCTAAAATTCTAACAATGCCTTATGCAGTTCCCTACAATTCTAACAATGCCTTATGCAGTTCCCTAAAATTCTTCTTCTTCTTCTTCTTGCGATCGCATCTTTGATGATTACACCGTCAGACGAGTTCTCATGATGAATTCGACTGTTGTTTGAAGTTCCTCTTTAACTCCATATAGCTTTGAGTTTAGTGTTGAGTCATTGGGCCAGTATATCTTTCTTAACTGGTCATACAGAGGACAGTCCTGTAGAACATGCTCAGCAGTTTGTTCGTTTAATCCACATGTGCACAGTGGTGAAGCAGACAATCGTAGCTTGTGCATGTGTTTATTCAGTTTGTTATGCCCTGTCCTGAGTCGAAAAATAGTTGTCTGTCCCTGCCGGTCGAGAGTGTGATAGTCGTCTTTGGGTTGGTTCTGTTCTCTTCTGATAGTCTGGATAGCTCTCTTTTTCTCAAAGTATGTGACTTCATTATCTTCTTGTTCACATTCTCCTCCCTTTTTTGCAAGTTTATCTGCCTTTTCATTTCCGGGTACACCACAATGAGATGGTACCCACTGAAGTATGGTTCTCTTTTTGGCAGCTACCTTGTTTAGTTCATTTCTCAGATGCGGGAGTTTACCACCCTTGAGAGCTTGCAGGACAGACAGTGCATCTGTGAGGATGACTACCTGGTGGCAGTCAGAGTTGGTGTTATAAATCATATTTGCAGCTTGCTCTAGAGCTTGAACCTCAGCTGTATAGTTGGAACAGAATTTACCAGTGGGAATGTGCCTAGTCTCATAGTGGTTGTCAGGATATGAGATAAAGATACCGGCACCTCCATTCCTAACAGCATTAGTTGCTGATCCATCTGTATAGGCATGTATCCATGATTGATCGGGATAGCTTTCTTGGATCATACTCAATGTAGCAGTTCGTTTTTGCAGATCATTATACTCACATCCACTTGTGAGACCACTGACTGTTGTATTAATTTGGAGGGCACTGCTGGCCTGCTCCCATGGTACAGGGTATAGGGTGGGCTTCAGTGGTGTTGTCTTCATGGATAGGTCTTCTTGATGCTGTCTTATAAGTCTTTTCCCCCGATGCACAAAGCTGCTACGCTTTAGACGTCCCAATGCCAGATCATCTAGTCTTGCCTTCATTGGGTGCATTGGCATACTGTTGTACTTTTCCATCTGGATCATGGTTTTTGTGTCTCTTCTATGGGACAATGTCTGTAATCCAGCAACCTTCTGCATCTCTGTTATTGGTGTAGTTTTCATGGCTCCTGTAATGAGCCTGAGAGCTTGATTTTGCACCTTGTCCAAAGACTGCAGATGTGAGTTAGCAGCTGATGACCATGCTGCTGAGCTAAACTCTAAGTGTGGTCTTATTACTCCATTATAAATCTTCTTTAGATTTCGTTCATTTGCTCCCCAGTTGGTACCTGCTAATTTTCTGAGTATGCCTAGTCGTCTTCGGGCCTTTCCTTCTGCATTTTCAATATGCTTATTCCATGTAAGCCTTTGGTCAAATGTCACCCCAAGATAGGTGGGGTAGCTTTCTTCCTTGATCACGGTTGTCCCTAGGTGTATGTTAGCTGATTTGTCCTTGGGGGCGAGGGAGAACAGTGTTGTGGAGGTTTTGTCTGTGTTTATTGTGATAAGCCATTTCTCTGCCCATGACACTAGCATGTCTGCTGCCCGCTGCATTCTATAATTTGCTGTGGTGACATTTTCATCAGCGCACCAGAGTACTAGGTCATCTGCATATAAGGCAGCTTTAACTCCTGCAGGGAGATCTTTCACCAGGTCATTGATGTAAACAAGGAAGAGTGTTGGGGAAATTACTCCTCCTTGAGGTACCCCCTGATGGAGCAACACTTTTCTGCTCTGCAGACCGTCAAGAGTGACTCTAGTTCTCCTGTTATGCAAGTATGACTGGATCCATTTCATCATGTTGCCTTGGATTCCACTTCTCCTAAGTTTTGCAATGAGGCCATCTTTCCACACCTTGTCAAAGGCCTGCTTGAAGTCGACCCAGATCGTTAGGACCTTTTTCTTCTCCTGGAAAGCATCTTCTATTGCTTGAGACAAGTAAGTAACTTGGTCTTCTATACTGTAGCATTCTCTAAATCCAGCTTGTTCCGGCACCAGGATCTGCTCAGACTCTAAATACCATTTCAATCTGTGGTTGACTATTCGCTCCATAGTCTTCCCAACACAGCTTGTGAGACTGATTGGCCGGTAACTTGCAGCCTCGGTCTTACATTTCCCTTTCTTTAGTATGGGTATTGTGATGGCTTCTCTCCATACTTGGGGTACCGTTCCTTTCAACCAGCTGTGGTTGAATATCTCAAGCAGTTTTGTCTTTGCTGCTGAGCTCAGATTTACTAGCATTTCGTTGCTGATTTTGTCTGGGCCGGGTGCCTTTTGAAACTTAAGCTTGGAAATAGCCTTCTGTAGTTCTCCTAGTGTGATGGGTTCCCTCATTGGGGCAGGAGTATCTGTCTGTCCCATGGTTGCCAGTATTTCTTTTCTTATCTCTCTCTGATGGTCTATGTTAATGGGTAAGTTGCTTTCTGAACTGTATCTTCTAGCAAACAAGTCTGCAGCTTGTTTTCCTCTGAAAAGTTTGCCACCTTCATCCAATGTGATAGTCTGCCTTGGTGAGGAATGCTCTTCATTTAGAGACTTGACTAATCTCCAAAGTTTCCTGCCGTCTTTCTCAAGGTTCAGCGATGCCGTTTTAGTTCTCCAGCTTTTCCGCTTTTTCTTCTAGCTTTGTTCTCTGAAACTCTGCTACAGCCTTTTTCCATTTGTTGTGAGTTTCAAGTGAAGGCTGAGACTCTGCGTCCTTTCTAGCCTTGTCCATAGCTTCCTGACGTTCTTGGAGTGTGCTGGACCAGTATGGTATGTAGTTACGCCGGCATCCTTTGGGAATGGTTTCTTTTGCAGCTTGTAGTATGCATCTGTTGAAGTCTTTTACCACTTCATTAATGTCTCTGTTCTGTACCTTGAGGGTAGACAGCAGCGTGTTCACCTGATGCCTGAATAAACCCCAGTTGGCTTTTTTGTAGTTCCATCTTGTAATGGCTGGGCATGTACTGAGAGTTGCACTCTGGACAGTAAGAAAGATTGGGCGATGGTCGCTTCCCCCTAGTTGGTCTCCTACTTCTCTACTAATAGATCCAGCTATATCTGGTGTGGAGAAGGCAAGATCTGGTGTTGAGGTTGTGTGCCATCCTCTGGAGTAGAAGGTAGGAGTATCTGTGGCATTATTGACTAGGATTAGGGAGTGATCATCTTGCCAAGTTTCAACCTCTTCACCTCTGTGATCCAGATGGTTATAGCCCCAGCTCTGGGAGTGGCTATTAAAGTCTCCAACTGCTATAAAGTTGGTGGCTGGTACCTGTATAGAGCTGAGACTCAGGGGTTTGTTGTTCGGACAGTAATAGTTCAGGAGTTCTATTTCCATCTTGTCTACCTTTATCTGCAGCAGCTGATATTCTGCTCCATCCATGAAGGTTTTCCTTTCGTGTGCAGGAATGTTATTCCTTACAAGAGTAAGTACTCCTCCTTTTCGTCTATCTTGTCTGTCGGATCTGAAGCATTGATATCCCCTTATTTTAAAGGTTTGATCTGCTTTCAAGTGAGTCTCTTGGATACAGCAAACACTGACTTGCTTCTCATACAAGATGTTTTCCAGCTCTGTCTTTTTGCTGTATCCAGCCTGCTTGCTGTTCACTCCCTCTGCATTCCAGTGCATCATGACAAGTGGCACTCTGGGTTTCTCTTTTTCTGTTTTGTTTTGGTCAGTAGTTCTCCTCCGCCGTCTGTTGACTCCACAAGACGGTCTAGAGGGTCCTCCAGTAGCTGAGGGTGGGCTCTGTCGAGGCTCAGAGCCCGGCACTGCACCTGCCTGGTGGAGCTCCACAGGGCGAGCACCAGAACGAGATTTATTTGACGGTGTACTCTCCATAGAAAAAAAAAAAGCGAGTTGCATGATACTGTGGTTTCCGGTGCGCCTTCTGGCCCAGTATCTACGACTTTAGCACCTGTTCAACGGGAGAGTGGGCTCATCCCTAATCTGTTTATGTTCCCAGTAGTAGACTATTCGCAAGCAGCCTGGGGGTGTCACTGCTCTGCGCGGACCTTGTTTACCGAGGCGGCGTCCGAGCTCGTATGGTGAAAATATGGTTGCGTTATCTTCAAAATAGCCCTGTCTTTCCCGTGGTTTTTCTGCCATCCTGCAACTTTGAGTTAGGGAGTTCTGAGCTCCAGTCTGTTTCCCAGGCATTTTATCCTGGCCTGGCACGCATACAGAGGACCCCACTTCTGGTTCTAAGTTAGCAGTTGGGGATAGGTGGGGTAGCACACTGTGCATTCCCCGTCATCCAGGGGGCTCTCCAACTATGCAGAGCTTGCACAATGCTGTGCTCTGGTTCTGGGCTCTCCCAAGGAATCCTCACGTCCTGCACAGAGCCACTTCCCGATACCCACCACCTGCCAACCCCCCATTGTAGAAATCTCCTGCATGCGGCCATCCAGTCAAGAGCCAGTATTAAGTCTGGTGCCCAAGTGATCCCCCCAAGCTCAGTGTGCAATGCTGGGTTCTCATCATGCTGCAACACAGGAGGGATTGTGATGCTCAGCCATCTCTCTCAATTCTGCACCGATAAGTGACATCGGGGACTTAACTTTGCCTCAGTACTGGGAGGCCCCGTTTCCGGGTACACCACACACAGCCAATTGAGGCAACGGTCGCCATGGGCGTGATAGACGACAAACAGTGAAGAATGAGGCAAGAAAGCATTTAACCCATGAAGTGGGGGTGGATTGGTGCAGACCAGAGCATGTACCACTCGCCGGTGGGTTCTGCATCTACACCTATAGGGTTCCACCCACTCCTCAGCCCATTTAGTCTGGCCCCTCACCCAGGACCTGTCCGGCTTGGGTGACCCTGCCAGGAGTAAAACTCCCGCCGGCATAGCTCCCGGGATCATTGAGGCGCTCAAGCTCTCCAACCACGGCAAGGTAGGCTTACATGTGGAGAGCCTAAAATTCTAACAATGCATTATGCAGTAGCAATTAATCTCTCATTTAAATATATAAAAAAAACAATGCACTTGCATTAGGTCCATAGTGGTTTAAATTGTTTGTATAAAAATCCTGGCATTTAATCTCATAAACATTAACCACAACAGATAAATATTAGAACAACACAGTCATTGCCATTTCACAGCAGTAATATTGTTATAAGACATGTTTTGTGTCGTATTAATTCATGAAGTCGCGTCCGACTGGCTAAGCGGTTAGCACTTGTTTTCTACCGGGTAAGTTACCGGGATCTAAACCTAGTGGGGTCATGCTCCAGTCTATCCAGCTGTAAATGGGTAGTCATACTTGACTCTACGCTTAGGTTCTGAAAGACACAGGCAGCGAGGAAGAAAGCTGGTCAGTCCACCTCGTAAAGCTGGAAATAGTATGCTGATGTCTCTAACATTTCACTTCCCTATGGCAGTGTCTGTTATGGGACTACATGTCACGGAATTGCCTCCCCTGCTCTACAGTGATGGTCCAACAACGACCAAAATTTAGAGTATACAATGAGGGTCATTAAAGGTACCTACTTCCGCTCAAGATTACTCTTTATATAAATTAAAAAATAAAATGGTATGAAATCAGATTTACAAGTTAACGGTACACAGGAAACAAGGGATGTTTCGGGTTTTACCCCTTGTCAGCCACAGTTACGAACAGGTGACAAGAATTACATATAGGTACTACAAAAATATGTGATGATGAGGAACACACCAAATGAGCGATACAAGCAGATGGAACAACGGTGCTGAGCGAAACGAGAACAATAATAATGCAAGAAAATCGTAAAACCAGAAAGACATATCGAAACAAGAAAGTAAATAATCAACGCAACGAAGACAGGAATGAACAACACTATTAAAACAAGTAAAAAGTCACTTAGCTGGATCCAAGAAAGAAACACTTAATATGGCTGTTAAATAAGCGATTACTCTTTGCAGAGTTGTAAACAGAAGGCTGATGCATCTATTTTAGGGAGCCTTCATAGGATTTTTCAGAAATCAAGCACAATGCTGAATTTATCAAAGCAGTCGAGAACTTTGCATCTGCTCGCCTCTTTTTATGAAGATAAAGATATATGTGCTTTTTTCTGAGCCCCGTCGCGAGGTGGTTAAGAGTATGTCTGATGTAAGATAATTCTGAGTGAGATGCGTTATAGTAGACAGAAATAGATTCACGAGTGTGAACAGAGAGTGGAGTGTGACAGTCAGGAGAGAAGAAAGATATATGTATGTATTAAATCACTTCTTTCCTGCCACACTCGCAACACTGTAAAAATGTCAAGCAGGCATTCTTCCTATAATAAATATTGCAGTAAGGACGGGACAGGTCAACTTTCAAGTGACAGGTGAAATAGGAAGTAAATTCTGACCGCTTAGAACATATATTTATTTATTAATGTTAACCCACTATTTATAAAGAACATACTAGATATGGTTATTCCTAATTTTTCGGAAGAAAAATTTACCAAAAAATGAGTAATAAGCAATTGAAAATAACAACCAAACAAGTCTCAAGACCAAACTAGCAGAATCCAGTCCCCTTTAGAAGGATGATCACTTCTGTTTCGTTAACTAACTGCAGAAGGGTATACACCTCTTTAGTTGGAAATCACCAAATAAATATCCCTGGGTCCGTTCGACTAATACCAGTCTTAGTTTGAGCCAAGCAACTCCACGAATAGGAAATTATCTTCCTTCACTGCTGTAGATGTGATTGTGGATATCTTAGAAATCCAGGTATATCTATATGCAGGGATTCGGTGGTCTCGACTGTATGAAAACATGGAATGGGGTCAAAGCATGTGATGTGCAGGAATATGTATCCAAAAAAATTAGGATCCAGGAAAGGGGATCCCAGAAAAGGCGGATCATATGGGCTATTTTTGTTGCCAGTAATCTCTGGAAACTTCTCTGTGAAATACAAATCAATTTCCCCTATTAGGTAACACATCATACCATAGGTTTATTTTATACATACACTGCATTACAGATGTAGTGAGAGGTTAGGTTTTTTAAGTGATAGATATGATATCCAGGTGTATCAGAGGATAGAATGCCAGTTCTGGTCTTAAAAGCAATTCCCCAGTCTTAGAAATAAGCATTCGTGGATAGATGTCATAGGAATAGTCAGACTCTGAAAATCACTGACCCAATGGTAAGAAGCAGTACTAGGATTTAAGGCGTCTCCTCCCTACAACTATCCTATGATTAATTAATGCTAGGGGATAATTAAAATGAACAAGAACTTTAAACACAATGGTAAAAAGTAAACAAGTCCTCGGGTACAATTAATGAATCATTTAATATTTATATATCATTTAATATTTATCATAATTTTATTTTTCTGCTGTTTGGAAAAGAGTAAGGAAACTATTCACACAATATATTCACAAAATGTAATGTTATCTAATATTTACAGTATTTGTAGGAATATTCTTTTCTCTTGGAAACGTAGTGTTAACAAAAGTCACTTTGCAATTTAATCAATAGTAAGGTCCTTTTCACTTCAGGATCGGTAATACTATTCTCTTGGCTAGTAAAGTTAATGAACAATTGAGTCACTGTTTCTAATATTACTGTTCTTTTAGTCCTTTGACTTTAACACAATATTTTCATCATCTGACTTAACACTGTAACAGCTGTGATAACTGTTGTTTCATATAGTGATTCTGTCAGTTCCTTTATATATAACTTATCTGTGATCCTGGATACTGCTGACACCGAACTGTCACTGGAGTTTTATCAGTCTTGGTAGACCCAACAGTAGGGGGACCAAGAACCAGCTGTAGTTCGCACGTTGGGTTCCTTCACTTATGTGGGATTACCACTGATGAACATACACAGGCTTCTGATAGTTGACAGTATGGATTGAATTGTCGAATGAACCTGAAACAACATATCGGTCTTGGCTAGTATCTGGCTAGATTTGTAGGTGACTAGCACAGATGTCAGACCAGTCAGTCATCAGATGTGAAGGTTATAAAGTCATAGTAAGCAAGGACATCATTTCAGTAAAATAGTACTAGCATAAACATTTCCATTTGTTATATGTACTAACAATCATCTTGTTTTATCAACTCCTGTACATCCTTAAATACTTTACAGCTTGATCCTTCCGAATATTAATCACAGGTCTTATAGTTTTCCTGAATATTCTTGATCATTCTCATCATGCACAGATTTAAATAAAATAATGAAAGTCCTAGCATCTACACACAAATAATAAACATCAGATAATAAATAACCTGCAATAAATGAAATATAAACACAATAGTTTTCTTAATTCAGCTTACCCTCAAACTTCAGAAATCAAAACTGGACATTAATGGCTTGGCAGGCTGCACACATCTGCCGATGGCAAAGTTGTAGTGGCAAACTCTGTCGTGCGTCCAGTCTGTTTCAAAACTTTTTGCGGTGTCCTTGTTCAAATTACGCTCCCCCTTTTTTATTTGGCACTGCGTTCCTCCCGGAAAGCATGACGTCACAGGCGTGTTTGGTCTGCTCAGTTTGTTAGCAAGATGAATGAAATTTTGACTAAATCGTTCTATTCTTCTGTCCATCCGATTCTGTCAATTTAAGTCACGTTAGAACCGGACGGTCCAGAGCTACCATTCCATTTAACTTTCTTATTCATCCGACCATATAACATGTTCCTACATCGCTCGAAAGTGTGTACTGATCATATCAACTCACAATTTTATGCACTCAACTTACAATATCTTCCGTTCCAATACATTTCTAACCATAACACATATATGTGAACATTGAAGCAATCTTCCAGAACCTAAACATATAAATCTTTCGATTGACGGAGGTTAACCTAAGAAAATATACATACACAGAGGGGTTTGCTCTGTCGGAGAGAGCCCATAAAGCAGTTTTTATTCATTCAAAAGAATACAGTGCGTTCCCCAACTTTAGAGTTATCCAAAAATACAGAGAAGAAAAATTAATATGCTCTTTCAAAGTTTATAACACAAGATTCGGCTGATACGATAATCACTAACATCAATATATACATCATTTAGAAAAGGTACTAGTAGTTAAGTGGTAGCCACTTAAATTAATTAATATAAACACATCCACATACCGTCCTTGAAACTAACTTAACACCTGGTGTTTTTGGTGGTTGGAAAACTTAATATTAAATTACACCATCACGGAAAATTTACTTTAAGAAAATTAACTATGATTTATTTATAAATTTAGAAAATAAAAATTTGGGGCGGCTATTTTCTAACTAAGTGCGCTTACTAATATGTCAAGAATTATTCCTTATAACAATTCATGTATACCACACACACAGACACTATATATATATATATATATATATATATATATATATATATATATATATATATATATATATATATATATATATATATATATATATAAAATTACTGATACAAACGTGTGCACTTCTCTCTGTAATAATTAAATCAACTTTGAATTTGTAGATACATATAACAAATTTAATAATCAATTATTGTTTAACATGAGTAAATAAATAAGTGATGATAGTGAATTAAACTATTGAGTTTTTCTTCACTCAAAATGGTTAAGGTAGTGGTTTGTATGGGTGGTGAGTTATTTTGCTTTGGTCAGATTGAAATTACATAACTGGCCAGATGTTGGAATAGTTTGCTGCCTGTCCGTAATCGTCGACGTCTGTGGTGAGAACACGTCCCAGGCGTTGCTGCAGAAGTAACCGCTTCTAACGCCAAGGCAAAGATCATCACAGCCCGTCAAATGCAGGCATTTAGCGTAAACCACAAGCTCTTGATACACAGACACGTACCATGCTGTAATCACACATTGGTGTACTACAAACCCGTAAAATCAGGTTAATTTACAGACGTCTGGCACAGGAAGACTTCCGAATAATGTCGGACCACAGGTTTTGAGGCCGTCTTACATGTAGTCGAGTATTACTTTAATTATAATCCCATTATTACCCTGTATATAGGTTCCGAGGACTTTGTGGTTTCCAGTATTATAAAGTCAAGTTTTCTTGCTGGTTAATGTCAGAAAATCCTCCATACTTGCTCCAATCCTCTTTATTAAAATCCTACTTTTCTTCAGTCCTGGCTTGTCGGAAGGTGTCGTTTCAACTCAGTGGAACACAGAGCCGGAGTCTAAACATGGGCTACAATGTAAAGAACTTTTCACCCAAGCTCTCAGATTTCCACGCGGTGAAAGTCGCCAATGAAATGTCGTCTAGTTTAATATATTTTGACTAGACCAAGCAGATTTGAGTATTTGACTTTAGTATATATCTTCTCCTCCCTTCCTTCTCATGACAACCAGCCATTTCAAACTTCTCCCATATACGATACCTGAGATTTTTATAAATCATGCTTGCAACTTATGATATAACCTCAGTTTAAATTGTTATCATAAATGTTGACAAACACGAGTGTCCATCCCTGGTAGGTTACATAATATTCTTCTTCTTCTTTGATCCTTAACCGCCGACCGTCAAAGCAGTCAGTGGCCATCACGCCTTGTGGCGTCTTGTAGGGCAACAACAAATTGATTCCACTTTGCTCGGTCAGCGGCCATCCTTCGTACAGTGCCTCAACTCTGGTTCATTCTTTGCATCTCAGCCTTCACAGTCCTCCGCCAAGTTGTTTTTGGTCGGCCGCTCTTTCGTTTTCCTTCAGGGGTCCATAGCATAGCTGTTCTTGTGATGGCATCGGGTGTAACCGTGGTGACTGGTCACGGGACCAAATAAACTATGTCGCCGCTGGGAACGGCTCCAAATAAACTAATGTGACCGTTACTGCAATCTATCAAATAGCCTTTATGTGACCGTTATAACAATCTATCCAGGTGATATGCCAAACCTTCACACCATGCAGACCTTTCGTCACAGGTGGTACATATTTCTTCTTTCTAGTGATCGTAGTGTTTCTGAGTTTATTGATACCGTGACTGAGCTGTGTTCTGACTGCGGTGGTCAAAAATAGCTATCGACGATTTCATTGGTCAAGCTCGACCAGTGATGTTTTGTTACCAACTAATCTTGCTCACGATCTTGAGCTATTCTTATATTACTGTTTAACGTGCTAGCTAGCGTTAACACAGGCCATCCGGTGACACGGGGTCTCTCCTGAGGACATGGCCAACCCAGCTAAATCGTACCACACCTTAAAGTGATTTTGCAGTTTATCTCCGGATTGTCTATACGAGAAGTATGGGCGCCCAGCTTGGTAGGCGAGAGAGATAACAGTCTGTGTTTGTTTCAACATAGGTAAAGCCATGTTATCTGTCTGGTCCTAGCTGGGGTTGTTAATGTTATTTCTACTTGTGGTAGATCAGGCAAAATAACAACACGAAACCTGAGTCACGTTTTCCAAAATGAAAGAAAATACGGGGAAGGAATAAATTAATGGAAGGAACAAGATAGAGAAAAACCAGGTAAAACGCAGATAAAATGAAGAGCACGGTAATTTCGTGATACAACATTAACCTTTCATTTCATGAAGATTTAAATTTTTAAAAATAAATAAATACTCAGTGAAGTAATTGAATTAGAGTAGTGGTAGTAGTCCCCTTCAGTCATACCTGACTAGGGGAATGTGCTCTTGGGGGGACAGTCCTCAGCTACTTTTGTTTCTGGTGTTCATTTCGACGTGCTCTATTCTCTTCTACGTGTAGTGAGAGCTTCTTTTCGCCCTATCTGAGATGGCGCCATAAGGAGTTTCACAACTTGGTGCGATCTGCAGCTTTATCGTCCAAGGTTGCTGGATTTATGTCCAGTGCTTTCATGCAGAGGTGTAGTAGACAAAATTATTTTCTTTCATTTCCCCGACGAAGGCCGTGTGGCTGCAACTTTGCTATTTTCTTTGTCTCTTGTCTGAATAAGACAAATCACCTTTTTTTTTGGTTTTTTTGTTCTTTCAACCGACATAATTGGGAAAAGTCATGTTTCATATATCCTTGGCAAGACTCATTGTCGCCAGCACAAAGGCTAGTTTGTTGTGATCACACACGGAAGTGCTATTATTTCTCATTCTGTCTCTCTTAGTAACATTAATGGCTTTTCTTAAGCACCTCACTCACAGGATGGGATTTTCCTCTTGTGTGATCTGGTTAGAGACCATGTGTGGGATAGCAACATCAATGAAAATCTACTTGGCACGAAGTCATTTTGTACAAAATTATTTCTGTTCAGTGAGTAATAAGAACGCTTGACACAGGTATAAATGTTGCCCCTTATGTGTACGAATTCAACTGATCGTCTCCCCCCGCCCACACACACACACATACACACCAAAAACAGGTGACCACACTAGCTATAACATTACCCTCGGAACAGCCGAAAATGAATAGAGCGACTTTACAAAGGGTCGAATAGCGGTGTACGCCATCCCATTGATCATAATTGGGACTAGGTGGACAGACGGTGCCCACCCTCCATTATGAGCCAGAGACCTTGGACCAGTTGTATACATAGCTTACTGAGGCATATAACAACATCCCAGAAGACCAGATCAGACGTTTGGAACTCTCCATGACACGCCGCTGCTGTACAGTGGTGAGAGTTCATGGTGGTCACATTCGTTACTGAGTTCGTGATTTTTGTTTTGGGACACCGCACTTCTTTAAGGTAGGACCACGTGACACTCGATTACATCATTTTTATTTTGTAACCTTCTTCTTCTTCTTCGTTCGTCCTGAAAAGAACGTTGGTTGCGTTGTGTCCGTTTACTGCGATATTTGCGCCTTTCGGCCGACACATCCGACTTCAGCACGGCATTTTTGGGACCGGGTTAGCCTTCCCTCTTCGATCCCTACTCGCTCAGCCAGACTACAGTGATGCAGCTTGTTTCCAGGACCACCACTTGGAGGTGGAGTAGGGTCTTGGTCAGCTCTGGTTCGCTGACCCTGATACAAGCAGTCTAGCTATGGGTTGTAATGTTATGATGTATGTATATAAGCATTACCTCGTCATCTACACAAGCACACACATGTTTCAGAAAGCACTCAGTATAAGCATGTTCAGTTCGTAGCCATGTTTATTTACAGAATATCGTACATGTCAAGATTCGCATTATATTACAATGTGTGGTTCGTACTTTAATGTATTCATATTACATCCCCCCTTTTTTGAAAAAAAAAAATGTGTGCAAACATTTCCAACGAAATGTTTCATGTGAGAAAGGATAAGTATGTGTAATGCTCAGTGTGAGTATATATGTCACTGTCTGTATCGGCTGGGAGGTGTCACTGTACGGCCAGAACGAGTGGTGTAAAGTGCTGGTGGTTCTGCGGAAGTCCCTGGTTTAGCTTGAGTTGGTTGTGATTTCGGCCTTGGCGCTTGTTGGTTTTGTGGGGCACCAAAGTCTGGAGTTACTGCATTGTCTGTTGAAAGCATGGGAATTCTCTGTTCTGTTGTATTCTGTGGGATTTCTCTAATGTCCACTCTGTTTCGCCTCAGGAGGTTGTTGCTGCTGTCTGGTCTTAAGGTATAGCTCCTGGGTTCAGGGTTTCTGGAAATGATTGTTGCTTTTGACCATGTGTCATTGTCGTGGTTGTAGGTAGTCACATGCTGACCAGGATGTAATGGTGGTAGGTCTTTAGCACATTTGTCATAGTTGGATTTCTGAACTTGCTGACGATGCTGAAGTTGATCATATGTGCTGTCTCTATGTTGTGGACGGAAGTGGACCTTAGACTCCAAATCCCGGTCGACGAAAAATCCTCAAATGCCGTCGCCCGGGTTTGATCCTGTATCACCCGGTCGCCAGAGCGGTGTTGTAACCACTACGCTAGCGCGGCTCCCTGGACCTTAGATGGTAGAAGGTCTTTAATTCTTCTATCAAACATAAGTTCTGCTGGACTGTCGATCTTACTGTCTACCGGTGTTGTTCTCCATCTCAAGAGTGCTAGGTGTACATCCTCTGTTCTTGTTTTCTTCATGATTGACTTGATAGTTTGTATCTGTCTCTCAATGAAACCATTAGATTTAGGGTATCAGGAATGTGTATATTTCGATGGATATCACCATGTTATGTTAAATTATAGAATAAGAGATACACCAGAGTATCTAGTGGTGTAGATATTTTCCTATAACTGACCTCGAAACCCTTGAATCGGTCGGTTGGATCGGAGGGTTGATCAGTGAGTTAACAATTCACTATCGTAAAACAAGCTATTGTTACCGAAACAGAACCAGGCTCGACAGTAAACATGACTCACTCTAATATCTTGGGGGCTAAGGAGATTTCTAAAATTGGATACTGGAATGTAAGAACTATGTATCAAGATGGAAAATTGGAAGAAGTAATAGAGAAATCCATACTAGAATTGCTTTGGCAGCTAGCGCCTTCAATAGATTATCTAACATTTGGAAATTACGATCATTGAATATACATACCAAGCTTCGTCTGTTTAATTCAAATGTTATCTCAGTGTTAACATACGGCTGTGAGAGTTGGAAAATAACAAAATCATTGGAGAACAAGCTAAATACATTCGAGAACAAATGTCTTAGAAAACTCATGAACATCAGTTGGAAAGAATTCAAGACTAATCGACAAATAAGAGAAGGCTCTAGGCAGAAATATGTCTCCGACTATATAAGGAAAAGACGATGGTCATATATCGGTCATGTCCTACGAATGCAAAACAACAGAATACCACTACAGGCGCTCACTTGGGTTCCTGAGGGTAAGCGGAAAAAAGGAAGACCAAAAGAAACACTCAGAAGAACAATAATAAGAGAAGGAAGAACGTTGGGCCTAAAAAATGTGCAAGAGCTAAGAGGAGTGGCGTCACAACGAACAACCTGGAGAGCACTGGTTTCTGCCTTATGCGCCGTGTTTGGCGCTTAAAGAATTTATTATTATTATTATTATTATCTAGGTGATGATGTTGTGTGTTTGATCTTCCAGTCCTTAGTGAAGTTTCTGTATGCTTGACCTGAGAAATGTGGACCGTTGTCTGATCTAATTTCATCTGGGATGCCAAACATGCTGCAATACTTCTTTGTAATGTCTGCAATAACAGCTGATGGTGAGGGTTGTGGAAGTTTCTCAATGATGGGAAATTTGCTGTAGTAATCAGCAATAATAAGATAGTCATTATTGTCGATTGAGAAAATATCAGTTCCTATAATGCTCCAAGGGCTCAATGGTATGTCTGATGGTATGAGAGGTTCTCTGCACTGCCTATTTGCATGTTCTTGGCAAATTGAACAGTTTTTACATAGTGTTTCTATGTCCTTGTTTATCTGTGGCCAGTAAACATATTTCTTTGCTCTCAGTTGTGTCTTCACAATACCGAAACCTGCTGGTGCCCAACCTACTATTACTTCTGTGAAAAAAACTGTTTAAGGATGAGTTATCGAGTTAAATGTGGTTTCTGGTACAAGAAGAAATTTAAGGATGTTTCTGGTACAACAATGCGATCTCCTTTAAGGATCAGACCATCTTCGATGCTTAACTCGTCCCTCATCGAGTAGTATGGACGGATGTGTGTTGGAACTTCCCTGATAGAGCTTGGCCATCCATGGTATATCAGTTCTTTGAGAGAGTTAAGGATAGGATCTCTCATTGTGTCTTCTCTGATGTGTTCAAGCCGATTATCGCTAAACTTGACAAAATCAACTTTGATGTTTGGGGTAAGATCTGCTGTCTTGTTGGGGTTTGGTAATCTGCTGAGAGCATCTGCAAGACCTATATCCTCTCCTGGGATATACTGAATATTAAAATCATAACCTTGTGTTTCCAATAACAGAGCTTGTAGTCGTGGTGGTGCTGAAGCTATTGGTTTTTTATGAATCATCTCAAGTGGCTTATGATCTGAGAGAATTGTAAATGGGCGGTTGAAAAGAAATGTGTGGAAGCGTTTGATTCCAAAACGTACAGCTAGCATTTCTCTTTCAATGTTTGCAAGTTTCTTTTCGCCAGAACTTAATGATTTGCTTGCGTAAGCTACAGGACGAAGTTCTTTGGCATAGTGTCCTTCAGGATTTTTGTCTGGTTGCAAAAGTGCTGCTCCTAGGCCTTTCAGACTGGAATCAACCATGAGAAAAGTGGGTGCTTGCATGTCATAGTATTTCAAGCATGCATCAGATGATATGAGGGTCTTCAAGTGGTTGAATATGTATTGGTAGTCTTCTGACCATTCATACGGAGTTTCATTCTGTAGTAGAGATCGCAAAGGTTCTGCAGCAGCTGACAAATTTGGTATGAATTGTGCTAGGAAATTGACAGCACCTAAGAATTGTTGCAGTTCCTTCTTTGTAGCTGGTGTTGGCATGTCATGAATATCTTCAACCTTTTTAGGGTCTGGTTTTACACCATTCTGGGTGTACAGCAATCCAAAAAATTGTATCTCCGTTGCCTTAATTGTACACTTTTTGCTGTTGAATGTTAGCCCATTGGCCTGTGCTACATGCATCAAGTTAATCAAGTTACGGTCGTGTTCTTGTTCTGACCTGCCGCAGACTACAATGTCATCCGCAATAGCCACTGTACCAGAACATTGCTCAACAATGTTGTCAATCTTCTGTTGGAAGATGTCTTGTGATACATTCAAACCAAATGGGAGTCTCTTGAAACAATATCTGCCGAATGGTGTTCGAAAAGTTGTAAGGAGTTGACTTTCCTCTGCTATCTCAACACTCCAGTATCCGTGTACAGCATCTAGTTTAGAAAAATATTTGGCATTGTGGAATCTGTGAGTTATCTCTTCCACTGTATGCATTTTGTGTGGACAGCGCTTTAGACTGTTGTTTAAGTGTTTTGGGTCAAGGCAAACCCGAAGAGAACCATCCTGCTTCAGAACGGTTGTGATACTACTACACCAATCAGAATGCTCTTCAACCTTTCTAATAACATCATTCTGCACCATCTTTTCTAGTTCTGTGGCAAGTTTCTGTTTAACATGTATAGGATACTTTCTAGGTGGGTCTATCTTTGGCTCAGCGTTGTCTTTTAAAAAGAATCTTGCCTTTCCTGGAAGTTTGCCTATTCTGTCGAACTGTTCTGGGAATCGCTGTTTAAGGTCATCTACTCCAGTGACGTGTAGAGTAAGATGTTCTTTTTTGTCAGCTTTAATGTTGTTAATAGTTACCACACTCAGCTTTTCGCACATTGGTAAACCCAAAATTGCAGGTCCTTCAACATCTACCAAGTAAAATGTTGACGATGTCCATTCAGAGTCTCTGTATAAACATTCAAGTGTTACTGCTCCGAAACAGTCTATACTTGTTCCATTGTAAGCTCTTAGCTTTGTCCTGCCACTCCTACTTTTTACATCCCTTGTGGGAAATCCTTGCTTATCCACCTTGTCAGGCATGATCTGTCTGAATATTCTTAAGGGTAGAGTGTTACCTTGGGCACCTGTGTCTATCTTGAACCGAATATATCTTTCTTTGTGCCTTTTAATTCCTGGTATTCGGAATTGTACTTTGCAGAAAGCCTGCGTTCTCTTTGGTTCATTACTGAAAGTTAGTATCTTCACAGTATCAAATGTGGAAGGATCACTTTCTTCACTGGAGTCAAGGTCCTCAGTCATCATAAAGTGTGTTTGTTTTGATGACTCTCTGCTGTGAAAGTTGTGTTGAGCACTGTCTTGTTTCCTCTTGAAACATAATTTTATCCAGTGGCCCCTCTTTCTGCAGTAATGACATGTAGAGTCTTTAGCTGGACAGTAGTTTTGTATGTGGTTTAGACCACAACATTTACACATAGCCAATCTGATTACGGAAACAATGATAGATTGTTTGGTCTGTTTTTGTTCCACAAAGACGCCACTAGGCGTGGTGGAAACAGCGATAGATTGATCAATTTGTTGTTGCCCTAAGACGCCACTAGGCGTACTGGCCACATACTGCTTTGCCGGTTGATGGCTAAGGATGGAAGAAGAAGAAAGAAGAGATTTACACATAGCACCTCTGCTTGTGTTGTGTTTTTCTTGTTGCTTCGAACCAGTTGCTTTGTTTTGTTTGGGTTTATAGCTTTTTACTGCATCCACCTGGGCTGTTACTGTACCTTGCTGAATTTGTTTAATGTTTAGTGCTTGTGCCTCGTGTTTCCTGCCTTCATCCAGAAGTTGTTGTAAATTTAGTGTATCACTCTGGCTCAGTATCCATTTCTGGAACTCTGGCATTGGTGTGCTGAGAAGGATCTGTTCGATAATTCGCTCTTTTTCTTCTTCTTTGTTAAATTTACATACACTTGTTTTCTCCTTGATGCGAGTGAAGAAATCATCTAAACTTTCATCAGGTTTCTGTCGCAGGTGGTGAAGTTCTAATCTTGCCGCTCTAAAGTTCGTGTGCTTTATTATCAGACGTTTTTCAAATTCGTCCAATATGGCTACGGGGTCGGTCGCTGACTCAACAGGCATGGCGGTAGCAAAACTGTTGTAAATTTTCAAACCTTCATCGTCCAATGCTTCTAGGATATATGGAGTTAGGGTTTGTCCTTCCAGACCAGTGGTCTTGGAATATAGATCTATGCGTTGGCGCCATAACAAGAAAGCTTCACTCTTATCGTCTTGACCGGCGAATCTCATTTGCGGTGCGTTGCGATATTGTTTCGCCGCCATGGCTGACTTCGATGACGAAAATTAGCCGAATACTGTACTCACGTGTTATCGTGTAGCTGTTTTGCGTCAGTCCGGTATCGACCGCTGCCACCATGTAATGTTATGATGTATGTATATAAGCATTACCTCGTCATCTACACAAGCACACACATGTTTCAGAAAGCACTCAGTATAAGCATGTTCAGTTCGTAGCCATGTTTATTTACAGAATATCGTACATGTCAAGATTCGCATTATATTACAATGTGTGGTTCGTACTTTAATGTATTCATATTACATGGGTCGCTAACTGCATTCCTCACTGTTGACGCGTCTTAGGTCCCGTTTTGTAACCTAATTTCTTTCAGGACATAAATCCGTTATCGAACTGCCATGTTTGCGTTATCAATTTCTCGATGCACATTTATTGAGAACAAAATACAAGGTGTGACAGGTTTCTTTTATATATATATTAGTCATCCAAGTAAAGTGATGTTAAGGATACTTTTGACCAGAATAAAACAGACTTCAGAAGAAATCTTGTCCGAGGAACAGGATGGCTTTAGACCAAAAAGAAGTACCTCAGAACAAATCTTCAATATTAGATTACTGATCGAAAAACATCTCCAGCATCAACACGATTTATACCATAACTTCATCGATTTCACAAAAGCCTTCGATCGAGTTTGGCATGAAGGCTTATGGCAAATAGTGAGAAAATTCAATTTTGATACCAACATCATAGATATCATTGAAGCACTATACAAGGACGCAAGCAGTGCTGTTTTTGCAAGCAATGACATTGGAGAATTTTTCAAAACAACTGTAGGAGTTCGTCAGGGATGTATCATGTCCCCAGTGCTCTTTAATATATATCTAGAACATATTACGCAGGAGGCTCCCTACGATTATAAAACAACCATATCGATTGGAGGCCGACCTCTTTGCAATCTACGTTTTGCTGATGATATCGATCTTATAGCTGGAACAGAATCAGAACTTCAAGACCTTACCTCTAGACTGGAGAAAGTAACAAGAACGTATGGAATGGAAATTAATATAGAAAAAAGCAAGATATTAATGAATAGCCATAAGTAACATGT
This sequence comes from Oreohelix idahoensis, assembly GCA_024509875.1. Taxonomy (NCBI): domain Eukaryota; kingdom Metazoa; phylum Mollusca; class Gastropoda; order Stylommatophora; family Oreohelicidae; genus Oreohelix; species Oreohelix idahoensis. The sequence goes on along the minus strand of JAMPIV010005294.1, from coordinate 548,705 downwards.
TCCGACCAACATTACGTTAAATGGGCAAACGTTAGAAGAAGTTAACACCTTTAAATATCTGGGGTCCACTATATGTAGTGATGGAAGATCAAGTAAAGAAATCAAGACAAGACTTGAGATGGCCTCAGCTGCCATGACAAGGCCGAATGTGATCTGGAAAAGTAACATCAGTTTTCCTGTGAAGATCAAATTATACAAATCACTTGTATTATCTATTCTCTTGTATGGGCGTGAGGGCTGGACACTCACTGCAGATACGGAGCGAAGGATTCAGGCTTTCGAGTATAAATGTTATAGAATAATTTTGCGCATTTGCTATAAAGAGCACAAAACAAATGTCTATGTTAGAGAGAAAATAAACACGTTTGCAGGCCACCAAAAACTACTTTTGTCAGTAGTGAAACGTCGAAAGCTCGCCTGGTTTGGGCATGTAACTCGTCATGACTCCCTTTCGAAAACGATCCTCCAGGGAATAGTCGAAGGTAAACGGAGAAGATGAAGGCAAAGAAAATCCTGGGCTGATAACATCAAAGAATGGGCAGGGCACGGTTTTTCCACACTTGTACGCATTGCTGAGGATAGAGAGCAGTGGAGGACCCTGTCTGCTGATGCTTCCACCATGGTACCCCTACGACCCATGACGGGTTACGGGTTGAGATGAGATGAGATGATCATTTCAAAAACGTGTGATGTTGTCAATGCCACGGTTATTTAAAAGAAAATACTAAAATTTTGAAGAAGATAGCGTTCAGAAAAAAAATTCACATAATAATAATAACTTTATAAATACTGATTAACATGTGAATAGTTAGTTTTTGAAGTTAAAAGGATGTAAAAACGTACCTATTGAAGGAAGTTTTATTTCTACTTTTTTTTTTCTTCTAATCCTTATAAAACTAGCTCTAGGCATCACAGTCATGCATTAATAGATTGAAATTAATGTCCTCTTTTTCCCCCTACTTTTTGGCGTACATTGTCCTCTTTTTAACCCAGAAAATATCATCTATTTGTTAAAAACTACTCATTCTATCTTTAAACGTTCATTTGACCTAGCTACCAAAGATTCTACTGTTTGCAACATTAGCAAGACTTCTGGATTAACTCAAGTTCTTAAATAGTGCCAGCTGATTGTTTGGGACGAGGGCACAATGACCCATAATAGAGCTTTAGAGGCAATTGACAGATCAGTGCAAGACGCGTTGAATTGTAAGTCTCCAATGGTCCAATCATCACAGTGGTCAAGTCAGTTTACGAACTGGGAACAATGGTATTTCCAAATCTTGAACAAAATTATCAGAATCATAAGTGGCTATGTGAAAGAACAAATCTTGCATCAGAAATGTCTCTCTGTGAACAACATTATGGATGTAAGACCCGTAAACTCCCATACATACAAATCGGTTAACACTGATGAGAATCTATCAGAGGTTGTGAATTATCCTACATAATTTCTAAATTCATTAGAATCACCAGGCCTATCTCCTCATCGACTACAGCTAAAAGTAGAGGCACCAATCATGATTTTACGTAACTTAGACCAGCCTCGACTTGCAATGGCACAAGACTTGTGATTAAAAAACCAATGCCTCAAGTGCCCTCTAGTAATCGAGGCCACTATTCTTACTTGCTGTTCTCCACGAACATTACCAAAGTTCCTCCAGGAACACTCCTTGGCGGGAAACGCGTAGCCTATAACATAGCCACCATATCTACTTCATAAACACGAACAAAGTTCCCACAGGACCATCCTAGGCGGGAAATGCATCGCCTATACAACAATAGGTGTCACCTATAACATCATCACTATATCAACCACAACTGTGGTTTCACACTGTCACACAATACGAGCACACAGCTCGACCACTAATCACAGACTCTAGCCCACAGCTCGGCTATCAAACACAGGCTGCCCTAGTCACACAAACTTGTGTTCATCAATACACGTTTTCTGCTAACGCACGCACAAGTCACAACAATGCTGACATAAAGTCAGACATGAACTCAATTCATGAGTTACACTTAAATAAGTGTTGACAACAACAGTTCAGTGACCATTAACACCAATCACTATCATCGTCCACACTCATGAAACTGCCCTGTAACACTATTCATCAATTATGTATATGTATCTTAAAATAAAAAATATGCAGAACTAATTACTCAAGTCTTATAATCTTTGTTAACCGACGAAAAACGCTATTAGTTCAGTTACTTTTTTTACTCGGGCAACGCCGGGTATATCTGCTAGTGTATTCTAAGATCGTTATGAGACCTTGCATTTGTATCTTATCATACCTTCACCTACCATAGTATATAATCTTTTTCTTGTTAAATACTATTTGACTACATTATGTAGTTTTCTAGATCTACTTTTGACGTCGAATATCAAAATATTTTTGTATACGCCCTAGTCTGTGAACTTTATCAGTAATAAACTTCGGCCTACATAGAGGCCTACTTGTTTATAATTTAAAAAAAAAAATAAAGAAAACTTTCAAATACGTTAACTTATCAACTGCAGTCGGCAATTTACTTAATTAATATTACATTTACTTAATTAGATAATTTCAAGCCACCAGCTATCTGGGAATGAGAAAAACGTCATCACGCTTTGTGCATCTTCCTTGGCGATATAGATGGCGTAACCATTTTGTGCTGTCTACGTTTGCTCACTAAACATCGTCCATATTGGTTGTTTTCATAGGTCGAAGTTGAAGACTTCATAACTTCACGTCGCCATAGCCGACATTGGTGTCACCTGCTGTACGTTGACGCAAAACTTAATTATGCATATTTTATATCATTTTTTATATTATCTCACAATTTTTACTTATACTTTGCTGATAATAATCAGGCTAGCGTTCAAAAATTGATGTATGGCATGATTTTTCTTCTCCGTTTAAAGCCATGTTTAATCTTTACACCCAACATACTACAGAACTTCACGCATAGCATCAAAGCTTACCACAGTACACACGTCACTTCTTGGCCATTGGAGTATGAACCTCGCAATATCCGATACACGTATGTCGTTTGGTAGAAATCTTAATGTTTTCTAATGACTGTACCTAGCCTTACACATGTACGAATAGCCATTGGCTTGTCTCCACCCATGTATGAACACACTGTGAGCCTATCCTCACCCACGTGTAAAAAGCTTCCAAGGCTGTTAGCATACAAATAGGAATAGCTTACTGGATTATGCAGGAATTCATAAATTTCCACCAGTAAACTTGATGAATTAAGATTTCAACAAATGTGCTGGACAGCTGAAAATCTGGATAAGTTGCCCACATCGTTAGGGTTAAGGTTAGAGTATAGGTTTAAGATTCCTAAACCTAACCATTACCCATAGGCCTAATTACTGCATCTGTGAATTCTTTTTTGAGGCCATATCAAACACATGGCACACCATTGTTCATTTCAACCATCCTGGACATATTCTTAAAGTACAATTTTGGGTATAGGCCTACCGTATATTGACCTGAAACACAGTGATCTCAATAGCACAATAAGTAGCCAGATCGATCTAATACACCAAATGATCAGTTTTTTTTATTTTTAAATGTTAAAGATTTTGTATTTATAGACACTGCTATATAGCTGGGCATAGGGAGGCATATGGAAATTAAAGTGGGAAGGTAGGGATGGTACAAATAATTTATTTAGGAAAACTCTTAACCTATATTTATCAACTTTGCCATATATTGGTCTCAATGAATGTTTACATACATGCCACACCTCAGACATGAAAAACCTGTACAAAAATTCCAAAAACCCTGTACAAAGACCCGCAAAACCTGTACAAAGACTGAAAAACGTAACAAAAGAGTTAATTCATGTAAAAATATATTCAATTAGATGGTTCTGCACCATCATAGTGACATGTGCCCTTTGTCTTTTTAAGCATGTTTTCACTTGCTTTAAAACCTAAACAACAGGAGTTAAAATTTATTTTGCATTGTAGAAATGCTGTGACTGTATCATCATTTAGTCTATTTCTGCAAAAAAAATTAATACAATTTATGGTGGAAATGAAGAACAGTTTGGTGTCTGTTCTATAGTGCCTAATAAAAGTATAGGTCTAAAGAGACCAGTAATAAGCGTTATGGGTTAGGTTTAGGAATCTTAAATTAAATATATATATATATATATTTTGTTTTTTTAAAGCTAGCAATGAAAATATCATCATCATCATCAGTTGCCATCTCCACAACGGAGGTTGGCTGTAATGGATCTCCAACGTCTTCTGTCTCTTGTCTTGGTGGTACACTCTGATAGACTCTTTCCCGTCCATCTCTTGATGTTATCTTCCCACTTATAGCGCTGTCTTCCCCTTGCACGTTTACCTTCAACTCTCCCTTCTGTTATGGTCTTCTGCAAGGTGTTATGCCTTTTTATGTGGCCAAAGTATTTTAGCTGCCGAACTTTGACCTCTCTCATTAGTTCTCTTTTCATACCTAGATTTTCTAGGACCTCCTTATTTGTTTTCATCTCTTTCCATGAGATACGCCCCATTCTTCTATATATCCACATTTCAAGAGCCTCAATTCTTTCTTCCAAATGCTTATTCATCGTCCATGTTTCTGCACCATAGAGAAATGCAGAATATATATAACACTTTATGATTCTCAGTTTTAATTTATGAGATAACTGTTTGGATGTCAGTATATGTTTCATGTTGTTGAATGTAGCTTTGGCCATTCCTATTCTCTTCTTGATTTCTGTTTCACATCTGCCATCTTCTGTTATTATATGACCAAGATATACGTAGCTCTTGACTTGTTCCAGGATTTTCCCATTTACGCTTATCTTTAATGTGGGTTTATCGTCTGTTTTGCTAATTATCATAGTTTTAGTTTTCTCAATATTAATGTCGAGTCCATATTCATGACTTATACTGTTCACTTGCTTCACTAGTTCTTGTAACTCCTGTTCGCTTTCAGCTAACAACACGGTATCATCTGCATATCTAAGGTTGTTTATTGATCTTCCACTGATGTTCAGTCCTGGTATTTCCTGTATCTGTTTGAAAATTTTTTCGGTGTATAAATTAAATAGGCAGGGGGACAGCACACAACCTTGTCTGACACCTCTTTTTATGTCTATGTATGGTGAATAATTCCTTCCCGATCTTACTGTGGCAGTTTGCTCCCAATAAAGGTTACTGAGTATTCTTATATCTTTTCCATCAATACCTATGTCTTTGAGGCATTCAATTATTTTCTCATGATGGATTCTGTCAAAAGCCTTCTTATAGTCAATGAAGCACATATACATACTTTTTTTGGACCTCTGTATATTTTTCTGCTAATCTTCTTAGGCAAAATATTGCCTCTCTTGTTCCACTGTTCCGTCTAAAACCAAACTGTTCTTCTTGGATTTCGCTGTCTACTTTACTTTTTATTCTTTCCTGTATGATTTTGAGCAGTATCTTAATTGCATGACTCATCAGGCTGATTGTTCTGAAGTCTGAACATTCTGTTGCATTTGGTTTTTTCATGATGTCTTCATGTCGTGTGGTAAATATCCTGTATTGTATATATCATTGCATATTTCTGTGATTGTATCTATGTATCATTTCAATGTTTTATGTTATCCATGCCTTGATCTGAGAATGTGTGGGCCTTCATTAGAATCTGGTGATGGTTTTTTACCTCTGTTGTCCTCGAATAGTTCTTTTACGTATTCTGCCCATCTGTTTGATATGAAAATATACACTGGCGCAACTAGTATCTACCGAACTTCAATAATTGGAATAGCTGTTATAGTCCAACTGGTAGCTTTAAATAGACCTACCCATACGACTTTTAGTGTCAATCAAACATTGATAGTAATTAATTATTTAATAAATATCATTAGTTGACCGTAATGATGATCACCCAAGGCAAAATTGCATTGTTTTTTTAAAGAAACGAAATTAAAACTAAGACGAGAAGTAGGCTAAACTTTTCTCTGATCGGGTTAAGATGCAAATTTGCCTTGCTTTTGTGTGTGTGTTTTTTTTTCAGTTTCATAATTTGGTAATATCGGACGCCGAACGCTTCGCATGTATTTTCTTACCATTTAGATTTAAGGTTAGTGTTACTAGCCTAAATGGTACGAAAATACATGCAGAGCATTCGGCGACCATCATTCCGATATTACCCATAATTTGTATTGTATTATTATTCAAATTTATATTTCTTACGCACTTTCTACAAGTTTTAGTGAAATCAAATAATATGAAGTGGTATCCGCCTTTTTTTTTTAAGCAGCCGTAAATAATAAATTAGGCCTATGCTAAATCTTACGGGAAAAGAAAGCATAGGCCTAAGTTATCTGACAGTTAGGCCTAAATCTAACCTCATCTAAACAATGTTATTGTAATATTTTAAAAAAATGAATTACAAGGGGATTGACATAAGTCTTGGGCCTGACCATGAAGGAGTCACAAGAGGAAGATGAAATTTTGCACATTTAAAGTTCATCATATTTGCACTGAATTTGTGTAGTACGCGTTTGTTTCTTCAATGGGTTTTCCCGCTACGGTGCACGGCGCAATGTATCCTATTGACCGGATCTGCTGCTCCAAAGATTTGACAAAACAATGGAAAAGAAGGAGGCCAGAGCTGTGATAAAATTTCTGATGTTTCAGGGAAAAACACCTACAGAAATACACAGGGAGATGGAACCAGTGTTTCGTGATTCTTGTCCTTCATATACTGCGGTAAAATACTGCTGTCAACAGTTTAAGTGCGGCCGCTCAAATGTTGCTGATCTGCCAAGATCTGGTAGACCAGCCTCAGAGTGCAACGATGAAAATGCAACAAGAGTGAAGAAAATCATTGACCAGGATCGAAAAATGACAATTGTGGAGATAGCTAGTAGAGTAATACTAAATGAAAGAACAGTTTATAGAATTTTACACAACAGACTGAACATGAGAAAAGTGTGTGCACGCTGGGTTCTGCGACTGTTGACACGTGAACAGAAGCAAATGAGGGTAAATTGCTGTCAACGGTTGCTCAAAAAGTGTCAGTCAAAAAAATTTTGGAGACCATGGTGACAGTAGATGAGACTTGGGTACACCATTATGACCCCGAATCCAAAATTGCCAGCATGCAATGGAAAACCCCGGGCTCCCCAACACCTGTCAAGCCGAGGGCACAGAAATCTGCAGGAAAAGTGGTGCTGACTTTTTTGGGATGGCAAAGGTGTCCTTTTGAAAGATTATCTGCCTCGTGGCAACACAGTTAATGGACAGTACTATGCAGATCTTCTCACAAAACTAAGAAAGGTTGTGACCAGGAAACGAGGGATAAAGCGCACCCAAAATCTTCCTTTGCTTCAAGACAACGCGCCCTCTCTCAAAGCACAGCTTGTGCAGCTAGCAGCCAACAATTTGAATATTGAAATTCTTCCACACCCACCATATTCTCCAGATTTGGCTCCATCAGACTTTTTTCTATTCCCAAATCTTAAAAAACAGCTAAAAGGAAATCATTTTGACAGCAATGAAGAGGTTATACTGGCATGTGATGACTGGTTTAGTTTGAAAAATAGGGTGTTCTACTCCCAAGGTCTTTTCAAGGTCAAGCAGAGATGGCAGAAGTGTGTCAATTCAGACGGTGGCTATATTGAAAAGGAATAAACACTATACAAAATTTCAGCTCTCTGTGACATGTCCTTCATGGTCAGGCCCAAGACTTATGTCAATCCCCTTGTACTTCTTCTTCTTCTTCCGTCCTTAGCCAACGACCGGCAAAGCAGTCAGTGGCCATTACGCCTAGTGGCGTCTTAAGGGCAACAGCGAATAGATTTTCTTTGCCGTTGTTCCCATCACGCCTAATGGCGTCTTTAGGGCAACGACAAATCAATCCGTTTGCTGTTGTTTCCGTAATCAAAGTGACTGGCAAACGGGTGATCAGCCCGTTGGTCCCCTTGTACTTACCAATGCTAAACTGGAAATTAATACTAAAAAATAGGCTCGACTCCGAAAAGAACTCAGTGCTGCGTAATCGTTCAAATAATCAGTAACCAGAAGCTAGCATTAGCGAAAAATTGTAAATGAACAACTGCACATCCCGCAGCAATTGAAAAATAGGCAGCTTGATTTTCATTGGTTGATATTTTTTTTATCCATGTGGCTTAAAATCTCGCCGAATCTCATGACACAAATTACGGCTACGGTAGTGGCACAAGACGATCGATTTATATGTATATTTAATAATTAGGTGAAAAAACCCGTACAGACGTTGTGTACGGGCTGTACACATCTGAAAACGCAAACACCTTGTACAAATTATGGGTAAACCATAGCGTGTGGCATGTATGCACATATAAAATTACCTAGTTGATGGAAATCAAGCAGAATTATCATTGATTTTAAAATATATTGCCACTGACAATTTTTTATACAATAACTTGATGAAGAGAAAAGTTCAGATCTTGATGTTGTCCTTTAGGAATGATAACAAATAACGACAGTAATGTCCTCTAGGAATGCATACATGCCACACCTCAGACATGAAAAACCTGTACAAAAAATCCAAAAAACCCTGTACAAAGACCCGTAAAACCTGTACAAAGACTGAAAAACGTAACAACAGAGTTAATTAATGTACAAATATATTCAATTAGATGTGCTGTAAACTCAGGCTGGGCAGCATGGTTCTCTTGTTTCCTTCATGACTTACGTTTGCATCTACATTATTTTCTTCCCCTGCCTCTGGTTACCAATGTCTTTTAGGTGACGTTCTTCCTCATCAATTTTTTTTTCATTTTTTTATTCCAAGGTCTAGATCTCGACATTTTCTTTACTTGTTTAGGTGCAGATCTTGTTTTCACTGCCTTTCTTTTCACTGATGAATTATTTTGATCTAAACTGAGTGAACTAGATCTAGATCGAATGTTACTACTAACACTATCAATCACTTTCCTCGTTTTAGCAAGCCTTTCACTATCATTCACTTTCCTCGTTTTAGCAAGCCGTTCACTATCACATTGCTCTAAATCTACATCAGTAGGATTGATTCTGAACCAGACTACATACTGAAGTATGGTTTTGTTTAGTGTCAAACTTAACCCTTGGAACTCTAAATGGTACAAAATTACACATAATTATACATACTCGACGGCAAAAGTAAAAATTACGAGAATTACTAAAAAAGAGAATCGTCAAATGCCATTCAAGTTGAATAAATTCAACTCAAACAAGAATTTTCGTGCTTTTTTTACACCAGATGTTTATGGTTCGGCAGCGTCCATGTTTGTGAACTTTTGCTTTTGTAAAATCGCTATTATCAGTTCTACTGTATTCGCTAGCAGTAAAATATTTTGTTCGTTTCAAGCTTAGTAGGCCAGATTTTTCAATGCTGAATCCGATTATGCCCAGCAATTGCCGATACGCTTATAAACAGAAGAGTTCTGGTGCTTTTAAAATATGACGTACGGCGTACGTCTTATAGGTGTATGAGAACGAAATATCGCGCTACTTCCGTGACGTACTCCGTACGGCACAGCGACAAAATTTGTAAAGATTTATGCTGTACGGCGTACGTCATAATGGTGCTGAAAGGGTTTATAATTAGGCGAAAAAACCCATACAGATGTTTGTACGGGCCGTACACATCCAAAAACGCAAACACCCCGTACAGATTATGGGTAAACCATAGCGTGTGGCATGTATGTGTTTAGATACTTGGAAGATTCATAACTTCGTGAAAGCCTTTGTGAGATTTCACAGCTCTCATGAACTGATAAAATTTCTGGAAGATTTCTTGAATAATTGTTCTCATCAAAAATTTATACGGTGTTGTAAAGGGGTGAAGGGCCTCTAAAAGGTTCAGAAACACTGACTTAAAGCATCAGAAACACTGACTTAAAGCATCAGAAACACTTGACTTAAAGCATCAGAAACACTGACTTAAAGCATCAGAAACACTGACACAAAGCATCAGAAACACTGACTTAAAGCATCAGAAACATAAAGTAGGCTCATAGCAGGTGCTGCTGTAGGAAAGTGAAGTGTTAGAGAATTTACCTAAACTAAGTCTCAGCTTTATAAGGTGGAGTGACCAGTTACTGCCAATCTTACTGTCTTTGCCTTCCCCATCTCAAGAGCAGAGTTAGGTACAGCTGAGTAGACAGGAGCATAACGTGAGGTGGTTTCAAACCATCTCTTGTCCTCGAGAAGCAAGCACTGCAGCCACTCTGCAGCTTGGATACTATAACACTTACTTTAAAAAAAAAAATATTTTAAGTCATTTTTGTTACTTTTTGTTTTAAATTTACTTATATTGTTCGGCTTCCTTTTTTATCTTTACGACAGGCAATGGCCCCATCAGTGAGGCGAAGACTTACTCCAGTAAATTATGCAAATCAACTCATAAGTGCTATACTGTCGATCAAACAGCAAAAACAAATTCCAAACTTTGAACGCATCTCACGCTTCCTTCAGCGAAACACAGAAATCACTCCACGAAAATGCAAAGAACACTTAAACAATGCTGTTAGTGATGGGCTTATTGTAGAGTACACTGCAGTTGGGGTGAAAGGTCAGCGCACAGGCCTAGAACAAGAAGGATACCGAGTACCACTGCCTGGAGAAGTACCACAAGTGGTGAGTTATTTAGAGATACAATTTTATATATCGATTTGTGTCCCATATTTTCATGATTACTTTAATCTATTTAATGTAAGCAGGATTGTTCATTTGGACGGGAACATTTTAGCTTAAACTGACTGTAAAAGTTAGTTGAGATTTTAAATCAAAGGATTATAATTCTGTTTGAATTTCTAATTTATGAAAATTATTTCTGGAATCTTTATCTCTACCATGTAATTCTGGTTTTATACCAGTGTATAAATCAAGAAGTGTGACAAAAGTAAAATTGTTTATAGAAAATGTAAAAAAGTAATACCATAGAAACACCAGTTGTTTTCATCAGCCAGAGTCACAAACAGGAAGCATAGGTGTGACATTTTTAACGTAAAAGTTGTCAGAGATTGACAAAGGGCACACAAGATGTGTAAGGGAAAAAAATGAAAAAGAGATTGTGCCAATGAGCAAGTAGTGACAGTTGAACATGCTACATACTGAACACTATATGCCATAATTATAATCCAACCGGGGCTTACATGGAATAAGCATATTGAAAATGCAGAAGGAAAGGCCCGAAGACGACTAGGCATACTCAGAAAATTAACAGGTACCAACTGGGGAGCAAATGAACGAAATCTAAAGAAGATTTATAATGGAGTAATAAGACCACACTTAGAGTTTAGCTCAGCAGCATGGTCATCAGCTGCTAACTCACATCTGCAGTCTTTGGACAAGGTGCAAAATCAAGCTCTCAGGCTCATTACAGGAGCCATGAAAACTACACCAATAACAGAGATGCAGAAGGTTGCTGGATTACAGACATTGTCCCATAGAAGAGACACAAAAAACCATGATCCAGATGGAAAAGTACAACAGTATGCCAATGCACCCAATGAAGGCAAGACTAGATGATCTGGCATTGGGACGTCTAAAGCGTAGCAGCTTTGTGCATCGGGGAAAAAGACTTATAAGACAGCATCAAGAAGACCTATCCATGAAGACAACACCACTGAAGCCCACCCTATACCCTGTACCATGGGAGCAGGCCAGCAGTGCCCTCCAAATTAATACATCAGTCAGTGGTCTCACAAGTGGATGTGAGTATAATGATCTGCAAAAACGAACTGCTACATTGAGTATGATCCAAGAAAGCTATCCCGATCAATCATGGATACATGCCTATACAGATGGATCAGCAACTAATGCTGTTAGGAATGGAGGTGCCGGTATCTTTATCTCATATCCTGACAACCACTATGAGACTAGGCACATTCCCACTGGTAAATTCTGTTCCAACTATACAGCTGAGGTTCAAGCTCTAGAGCAAGCTGCAAATATGATTTATAACACCAACTCTGACTGCCACCAGGTAGTCATCCTCACAGATGCACTGTCTGTCCTGCAAGCTCTCAAGGGTGGTAAACTCCCGCATCTGAGAAATGAACTAAACAAGGTAGCTGCCAAAAAGAGAACCATACTTCAGTGGGTACCATCTCATTGTGGTGTACCCGGAAAGGAAAAGGCAGATAAACTTGCAAAAAAGGGAGGAGAATGTGAACAAGAAGATAATGAAGTCACATACTTTGAGAAAAAGAGAGCTATCCAGACTATCAGAAGAGAACAGAACCAACCCAAAGACGACTATCACACTCTCGACCGGCAGGGACAGATAACTATTTTTCGACTCAGGACAGGGCATAACAAACTGAATAAACACATGCACAAGCTACGATTGTCTGCTTCACCACTGTGCACATGTGGATTAAACGAACAAACTGCTGAGCATGTTATACAGGACTGTCCTCTGTATGACCAGTTAAGAAAGATATACTGGCCCAATGACTCAACACTAAACTCAAAGCTATATGGAGTTAAAGAGGAACTTCAAACAACAGTCGAATTCATCATGAGAACTCGTCTGACGGTGTAATCATCAAAGATGCGATCGCAAGAAGAAGAAGATAATCCAACCTTAGGTTGGACAGGATGTTTTTGCTCATTAACATCAGTGCTAAATGGTGAAGTAAACAAAAGTTCACAAACAAAAAATGAATGCATCAGTAGTGCAGAGGCAAATAGAAAATTGGAAAGTCAGAGACAAATTCACTCAGAAAAAAAACAAAATCAAAAATAGGACATAAAGCAGACGTATGAAATACAATCAGGGAAATTAAAAAAAGGAGAAGTAACTATAAGAATTTGAAGGAGGATAGGAGTAACGGCCAACAAGAAAAATACAAGGTAAAAAAAGAGAAGAACTGATGATGAAGAGGAAGTTAATGAATGACAAAGAAAGGGAGACAAGCTGCATGAAGGGGGAAATTAAAGGGGTTGAACACTGAGACCATTTTGGGAAAGAAAACCCATTTTAACAGTCAAATGGAGCTCCAAAGGAAAGCATTCAGTCATCATGAACTACCAGAGTGATCAGAACCATAAAAGTGGATAGCAGCTGGTTGATTTCTATTTTTCTGAGGATCTTTTTCATTTGATTTTCTGGCTGTCCAAAGTATCTTCCATTTCCAGTTTTCATACCATATGTTTGTTTATTGCTTGAGTCTCACATTCTTACAGTATAATAGGGTAGAATATTAATAAAATTTTTCTCACTTACAGTGATAGTTTTTTCCTGGTAAGAGCCGTGGCATATTTACAGTCTTGGGGAGCCCTATTCACTGACCAATCTCTGGGGCCCTACCCTACAAAAGAAAGAAAGAGCTAACTTTGCTTGCTATCATAAATGTTAACACCTCCTGAACTGAGGGCTAGACCACTTATCTTTAGCCTTACATCTGATTCCATTGTAGAGTCAGCACTTTTGGAGGATATGCTCTATTGTTTGCTTGTCTTCTGCTGCCCAATTTTTGTTATCATATGGTATTTGAGTCTAGTTCTAAGTCAGAATATTGCCACTTGATCTCTTCTTGGTAAGGATTATCATGTTTGTTTTGCATATCGCTCTAGGTGTTCTCTGTGTCATTAAAAAAATATATATTTTGAATTACTGGTGTTACTCTTCCTCCTTATTTGGGGAGTCTGTCTGCCTTATCATTTCCAAATATCATGCGAAGAGCAGAAATCCATAGAACTTTCACTTTTTAAAAATGTATATCTAGTTTCCATTAGTGCTGAGAGGCTGTCTAATTCACTGTATCATGGTTCCTTAGAGTACACAAGTAGTATACCTAACTACTTTAGTAAAACATCAAATCTTCAGACGTGCAACATACAATTATGGTCTGAGTCACTATCTGTCAGTATAAATAAATATAGGTAATAAACAGATTCTCGTTGCACTCACAGGACTTGGGTTTCCTTCATTATTTATTCCATCTGTATATACATATACAGTACTGTACAAACACTAAATTAAAAATATATGAGAGCTGTGTTATTTCTGCATTGTGCATTCTGCGGGAGAGTAACAGAGAAGGAAATGTCCAAATTGTCCACTTTCCACGCAACCTGCTTAAGGAAAATTCTTCGAATTGTCTGGCCGAACACCATCACTAACCAAGAATTGCTAACTTGGAGCCAACAAGAAGACATGCACACAATCATAGCAGTTAGATTCTGGAATTGCATTGGGCACATGCTCAGAAGGTACCTTGACACCATCACCAGAACTGCCATGCTATGCACTCAAGCAGGAAAGTGAAAGCAAGGGCAGGCAAAAGCCATCTGGAGGAGAACTGTGGAGGCAAAGCTGCTAAGCATGAACCAGAGCTGGGGCACCACATGAAGGATGGCTGTCCACCGAGCAAAGTGGAGACAGTTTGTTGCTGCCCTATAAGATGCCACCAAGCGTGATGGTGACTGATTGCTTTGTCAGTCAGCGGCCAAGGACCAAAGAAGATATAGTCTGTTACTCAAGTACACTTCTCTGACCTCACAAAAATGTGGTGTGACATATATTAGACTCTTTCCAAGCACATCTACCTAACAATGGCAAATAGATAGATCCATACTAGACCTGCATGATTATAGTATGAAGAAGCATACATAAAAATAAATGAGATTATACATGCTAAACTGTCACTCGTGTACATACACACACATGCATCATCCTGTGATAGTATTTCTTTCTTTATGGGAATCAAAACTTGCACACTCCTCATATCTAGAATACTGGACATGACTGGTATTGCTTTGAATGTCACGGCCCGGGAGAAGTGTACGAATGCAGTGCATGCTTTCGGGTGTACCACCAGGGCTGCACAAAAGAGGACACCACTGGAGAGACTTTCACTTGTGATGTGTGTAGGGTGAGTTCAGTTCCATTGTATACATGTTAAAGCTCTGAAGTTGCAAGAATAATTCATTAAGTGATTCAGTCATTCCTAACTCTGTTACATCACAGAATCACTTAGATGAAATTAAATAATGGAGCCAGTTACTTGTATTCATCTTCTTCTTCTTCTTCTTCCATCCTTAGCCACCGACCGTCAAAGCAGTCAGTGGCCATTACGCCTAGTGGCGTCTTAGGGCAACAGCAGATAGGTTTTCTTTGCCATTGTTTCCCATCACGCCTATTGGCATCTTTAGGGCAACGGCAAATCAATCCATTTGCTGTTGTTTCCGTAATCGAAGTGACTGGCAAACATATTATACATAAATTGAAATGTATTGAGGAGTTGTACTGCTCCCTCGGGTATATCATAAGAGGCAACTAGTATGAGGTTGTGTATGGGGCTAGAGCATCCGATTGGCAGAGTGGTTATATCGCTTGTCTCTTGCAGCAGAGTTACCAGTTCGAGACCTGGTAGAAGTGTCATGCTCAAGTCTGCCCAGCTTTAACTGGGTATCTGACACTGCTGTTGAGTTAGGGAAGGTAAAGGCAGCGAGGAAGGGGGTCTAGTCACCCCGCCTCATAAATCTGGACCTAGTATATTGAAGTCAATAACACTTCATTCACCTACAGCAGTGTACTGATATGGGAACTACCTTTACCATTGAGCTAGCAACCTCTTCATGTAAAACAAAGTGCTACACAAATTACTACTGTAATAGCACATGAATGCTTTGTTACATGCTTCCTACCAGAAGACCAGCTGCAGACGTGACTGTGCTCCTTAAAGAGCGGGAAATGATGATGATAATTATGTCTTGTATGTGTCATAGTAAACTTTTATGAATTTTTATCCCAAATTTCAGTGACTTTTTTGTCATTATTGTGATATCAGTGTCTGACCTGGATACTAATCAAACAACAGAAATAAAAATCACCACCCATGGTGTGAGTTTGAGGAAAGCAGCTAATATGGCACAACATTATTTAATGAGAATCAAAAAGATTATGAGGCTGAATGCAACTATTGATGACCAAAGATCAGATTTTTCTTGGAAAAAAATATACGTAAAAGCATAATAAAAAAAAAACGTTACATTTGAAATGTTAGGTCATATACGTGGACACCCTAGATCAAGTGTAATAAATATTCTTCATTACTGTGTGTTGTAGAAACATGGACAGTGAACAGGCAATTGGAAGAAAGAATTGAAGCTGTCTAGAGGTGGATATATAGAAGAATGGGGTGTATCTCACGGAAAAAGAGAAGAAAATAAAGAGGTCCTAGAAAACCTAGATATGTTGAAAAGAGAACTAATGCAGATCAAAATTAGGCAGCTAAAATATGTTAGCCATATGAAAAGACAACACGTTGCAGAAGACTATAATAGATGGAAGAGTTGAAAGCAAATGTGCAAGGGGAAGACAGTGCTGTAACTTGGAAGATAACATCAAGAGATGGACAGGAAAGAGTCCATCAGAGTACACCTTCAAGACCAAGAGACAGAAGACGTTGGAAATCCATTGCAGCTGACCTTTGTTGCGGAGATGGCAGCTGATGATGATGACATGGACCCCCTAGAATCCATTTGTGGACTTTCCGAAAGAGTCTCTGGACAACAGATTAAAAAACCCTGCTTTAGACCATGTCACAGTACTGTGTGAAAGACTTATTAATTGGAGACTTGAAAAACTGTAGACACTTGAAGTGGTATTCTTGCATGATATAAATAGAGCAGTGAATAATCATAGCTATACAAGCATTAATTGAAGAAGAGAATTAATTTTCATTTATGAAATTTCTTTCTTTCTTCCTTTTTTTCCCCACCAAAAGGAGAAAGAGGTGTGTATTGATTTTGTTCAGTGACTATGAGTGATGCATGTTTTGTTTGTACACTTTAGAGTATGTTTACATAAGTACTGTGTGCCGTTTGTCATAATTGCTCTGTGCTTGGTTTGCACTAATAAAAATGCTTGATTTTCCCCCAAATGCTTTACATGTGCTTACATCATCACCTGCATAATGAAAAGGCTTTCTTTATAAACTTTTTAGATTTAGCAGTTTTTACTTCTCTAGTATTGCTTGTGCTTAGGAGAGAATTTTTAGTTTTTCTGTTCATTGTCAGTGGGAAAACTAGCTTAATACCATTTTATATATTCATCATCAGGTGCCATCTTCACATCAAAGGTCGGCTGTAATGGATCTCCGTCTTCTGTCTCTTGTCTTGATGGTTCACTTATACTTTTTCCTGTCCATCTCTTGATGTTATTTTGCCACATATATCACCATCTTCCTCTTGCATTCCTATTCTCTTCTTGATTTCTGTTTTGCATCTGCTATCTTCTGTTATTATATGACAAGATATGAGAAACTATTGACTTGTTCCAAGATTTTCCCATTTATTCTTGTCTTTAATGTTGGCTTATAGCCTGCTTTGCTAATTATCATAGTTTTCATTTTCTCAGTGTTAATGTCCAATCCATGTGCATGGCTTATGCTGTTTACTTATTTCACAAGCTCTTGCAACTCCTGTTCACTTTCAGCAATCAGAACTATATCATCCATATATTTAAGGTTGTTTATTGATCTTCCACCGATGTTCAGTCCTGGCAGTTCCTGTATCTGTTTGAAAATCTTCTCTATGTAGATATTATTTAGGCATGGGGGACAATACTTAACCTTGTCACAAGCCTCTTGTTATGTTTATATATGGTGAATAATTCTTGCCAGATCTTATTGTCGCAGTTTATTTCCAATAAAGGTTACTGAGTATTCTTATGTCTTTTCCATCAATACCATGATTTTATATATAGCTTTTTTATATATCAAGTGTCCAGTTGGCAGAGTGGTTAAAGCGCTTGCCTTTCACGGCACAGTTGCTGAGTTGCAGGATTGAAACCTGGTAGTGTCACGCTCCAGTTTACTCAACTATAAATGGGTACCTGTCTCTGCTCTTGTGTTAGTGAAGGAAAAGGCAACAAGGAAGGGAACTGGCCACCCCCACCTCTTAAAGCTGGATCTAGGATAGTGAAATCTCAAACACTTCAGTCCCTACAGTACCTGCTATGGTACTACTTTACATACAGTACCTGCTATGGTACTACTTTACATACAGTACCTGCTATGGTACTACTTTACATACAGTACCTGCTATGGTACTACTTTACATACAGTACCTGCTATGGTACTACTTTACATACAGTACCTGCTATGGTACTACTTTACATACAGTACCTGCTATGGTACTACTTTACATACAGTACCTGCTATGGTACTACTTTACATACAGTACCTGCTATGGTACTACTTTACATACAGTACCTGCTATGGTACTACTTTACATACAGTACCTGCTATGGTACTACTTTACATTAATACATCCACAACACCTTGTTCTGTCTTGTCAACTTATTTTCGTCCTGACTTCTTTCATTCTGATATATGCCCACCTACAGATTTTTAGGTTCAGTCTGTATTGCTCAGAACATCTGTTGTCTGCCACTCTGATAACAGAATCAACAGCCAGAATAATTCTATGCATCCAACTTGTTGGCATATCTTATTCTGAGAAAAATGCATAAAGAAAAAGAAAGAAAAACTTAGTCAGAAACATCAGCATGATACTGAATATTAAACCAAATTTTGTCAGAGTTAAGCATCTTAGACCAGGGATCGGCAACTAGTCAATCCTGATCTACTGGTAGATCACAGTGGATGATTTGATAGATCTTTAGGCAACTGCCAGAAAAAAATGAAAGAAATTTTAAACTAGAGAAATTTTGGACTACACCTCTCCCTCCGGCAATAAAAATCTCAGTGTCCCCGGCATCAAAGGTACTTCTTCAGCTTTCGGAATGAAAATATGTTAGATTTTTAGAGGGCTGAGTGTTACTAAATTAGATCCCAAAAGCTCCTGTGTTGCCGACCCCTGTCTTGGACAAACTGTTTTCTTCTTCTTCTTCTTCTTCGTTCGTCCTGAAAAGGACGTTGGTTGCGTTGTGTCCATTTACAGCGAAGCTGCGATATTTGCGCCTTTCGGCCGACACATCCGACTTCAGCACAGCATTTTTGGGACCGGGTTAGCCTTCCCTCTTCGATCCCTACTCAGCCAGACTGCAGTGATGCAGCCTGTTTCCAGGACCACCACTTGGAGGTGGAGTAGGGTCTTGGTCAGCTCAGGTTTTCAAGCATGCAGAGCTTTTTACCAGATTTTCCAAGGTTTATTTTTTCACAGAGCATAAATCTTTGAAAGCAATTTCTTCTGATTAAAAAAAACCGAGTATCTCAGAATTCTTACTTGCCTACGGATTTTGTTGTGTCATGACACATTTGTCAGCATCTCATGCTTTCAGATGAGCAAAATAAGAAGAAGAACCATTAGAACAGTTATTCTTAAATAAAAACGCATTGTTGGTGCAAAGTAGTTTAATTCTGCGCTTGTACTTCATTGTTTAGTGTCACAAATTTCTTTATACACACATTTTCAGTTGTGGATTTATGTTCCATAATGTCAAATCAAATCTTTTTGTTGCAGTCAGTAAACAATCTTGATTTTTCTCAGTATGCTTGTTTGTAGCTTCACCCAAATCAAATGTATTCAAGTGTAGTGTACAGATGTCTTGTTCTTTCATTCATGTGTAGTAGAGAAGTTTTATGATAAATATGTTCTTGAATTTAAAAAAATTTGGTGCTGGAGTTTGGCTGCAATTGAAGTGAAAATCAAAGCAGCCTTGTGTTCTCCTAAATGTTCTTGATAATATTTAGCATGAGGTATGTTTGTTGTTAAAAAATTGTTTTCAGCCGTTTGAGATAAATCTTGAACTTTTCTGTCCTTGCATTATTTCTCGTTTTTGCTCCACAAGATGAGGTTGCCAGCCCCATGCACAACCTCATTAGCCACCTCTTACAACATGTCTTTTTCTTCTTCTTCCGTCCTTAGCCAACGACCGGCAAAGCAGTCAGTGGCCATTACGCCTAGTGGCGTCTTAAGAGCAACAGCGAATAGATTTTCTTTGCCGTTGTTCCCATCACGCCTATTACAACATGTCTGAGGGAGTACAATTCATTTTCTATCTTTGTCTCTTTACAAACATTCTTCTTTTTGTACCTAATCATGTGTCAATTGATAAATATATAAGCAAGTAATAAGAAAATTGTTAACACAAAACAGGGTTTATGAGAAATTAAAGGTCTTCTTCATAGGAAATGCACAGTTTCATAAGAAAATGAAATGTTCTGAGTCAAAATTCATTTTTTTAGAATACGGCAGTTGATTCTGTCATATTTAAATGAAAAGGATTCTAATTTATCAGAAAACTCTGAGACTAATCCAAATTGTCATGTTTTTAACATTTGTACTAAAAATGCAGTTCTTTGTCATATTTTTAACATTTGTACTAAAAATGCAGTGCTGCAGCCCTTAACTAGCATATTTGTAAAGTTTGTATTCTGGGTTTTATGATACGTTTCAGCACAGTTTCAGTGTTTATCACAGACTTCATTTAACACAGTTAAAATGTTTGTGATCATTTAACATAGATACTATTCGTGCGATAATCTTATAATCTTCAGATAGTGCAGTTAAAATGTTTGTTATAGGCTTCATTTAACATAATTGTAACATAAATGTTTCTTATATGCTTCATTTAACATAATTAATATTCGTGTGATAATCTCATCGCATTAAAATGTTTGTGATAGGCTTCATTTAACATAATTGTAACATACATGTTTGTGATAGGCTTCATTTTACATAATTGTAACATAAATGTTTGTAATAGGCTTCATGTTACATAATTGTAACATAAATATTTGTGGTAGGCTTCATTTAACATAATTACTATTCGTGTGAGAATCTCAGCGCAATAAAATGTTTGTGATAGGCTTCATTTCACATAATTGTAACATTTGGTGTTTATCTTATAGACCATTTATTACGGTTACACTGCTGTGAAAGGTTTATTTAAATCATTTAGTCTATGTGATAGTGCTCATTTAACATAAATACAGCTTTTTGTGGTAGATTTTTTTTAACACTGACAGAGGATTTGTAAAACGCTATCTGGATGTTTATGTGTGATATTTTGAAATGCTTCTTGACTACTGTGGGATCCTGACATTTTGGGTATGTTCAGTTGTGAAACCCAGCATTTTAAGAAATATAAAGTACATTCATATAATTTGACCTTCAAAAGGTTTGTGTTCGCAGATAGAAGAAAATTGTTGTCAGCTATTTTCCAGATCAGAATTATTGTTTAAAATTAACAATGTTCCATGTGATTTAGGCTACAGTATTTATAGAAAAATGCCCAATGGGCTGATCACCCGTTGGCTTGTCACACCGATTACGGAAACAACGGCAGATGGATCTATTTGTTGTTGCCCTAAAGACGCCGCTAGGCGTGATGGGAAACTACAACAGAGAAAATCAATCTGCTGTTGCCCTTAAGACGCCACAAGGCGTGATGGCCTCTGACTGCTTGGTCGGTCTTTGGCTAAGGACGGAAGAAGAAGAAGAAGATTTATAGAAAAGATTTTTAAAATTATTTTTAAAGAAATAGTTATATTAAAGAATTTTTCATCATATCTTTCAGCACATTGTTTGTTGCTTCAAGTTAATATTTCCCTTCTTCTTTTGTTTTCTGTCTACCGTGGACATGGTTATCAGAATGACAGTCACTTTGTGACATTGGATTCTGTTACATAGTTTGCTGAAACTGATCACCTCCAGTTACCAAACACAACTGTGCCGTCTCTAAATCTGCAAATGCCTTTTCTTTGTGTCCCTCAGTTGTGGTTGGCTTTGAGGTTTTCAAATGTGCAAGCTTTACCCCTGTACACCCACTCCTTTAATAGCCCCCAATAGTAATATGACGTTCCCATGGGGCTGGCAACCACATCATGTAGAACAAATAGCCACAGACACCACTACTGCAAAAGCATGTGACTGCTTGGTGCAAGCTTCTTGCAAGGGAAGTTGCTGCAAGAGCATGTGACTGCTTGGTGCAAGCTTCTTGCAAGGGAAGTAGCTGCATTGGTAGCTACCTGCTCAAGGAGCACAAAGGAAACTGAATGAATGAATAATAAGTAGTCTGGTGGAGTTAAATTGTGTGTCCATGTGGGAAGAGAAACAATCTGTAGAACATCCTTCAAGAATGTTGGCTCATGATAGAAACAGATTGATAGTATAAGCTGCCCCGACCTGGTAAAGGGAGAAACTGTAAGGCGGACTTTGTGACAGAAAAAGAAGTGGTTATATGAGAGCCAATAACAAAGAAGTGAATTCTAGGGGTTTTGAAAGCCAGAGATATTTTTATATAACTTTGTTTCCCAACAAAAGTTTGTTATTAGAAAATTGTTGTGAAAACAGATCTAAAGTATTAGCAAATTTGGATCGCTATGTGCAGTTATGCTTTGATACCTGTAGGGACCATTAGGCACAGTATTAGGCAAGAAAATTCTTTTTCACAAATTTTGACATGAATTTATAAATGTTATTTGAAATTCAGTAATAGTGACGTCATTGCAGAAAGCTGGGCCTTTTTAACAAGAGAATCATGCTGTAGATGTGTGAATAAGAGGTTATTTTGTGTGTTGGAATATCAGTTATTTTAGTATCTTCAAATTGTTTTTGGCAGCCTTACTTTTGACTTTCACCATTTTATGAAGATAGTCATTTTGCTTATGGAAAAAGTTCTAACAACTGATATTTTGATTTCTTTTACAGGTTAGCAAACAAAAGACTAAGATGAAGAAAAAAATGTTAAATACTCTACTGAGTTACACCATATTGCGCCTTAAAGAAAAGGTTGGAGGGCCTGTGTTATTTCTGTGATTCTGTAAATTTAGAACTTTAGTCTTTGATTTGCTTTTTGTCTAATGATTTATGATGTTAGGTGTTTAGGGTAAGGTAAAAAAGGTAAAGGATCCTGTTACATGCCCACTGAGGCATATTGGGAATATGGTGTTACCCATATTTTCTTGACCATACAGCACTCTACGAGTGATGTGGCTGCCTTTAACATTCCCAGAGTTTAGGGCATCGCGGGAGCTATGGAGATCGTGCTCTGTCATCAATACCTGCAGCAACTGAGTCTCAAGCCATACCTCAGAAAGTTCAGAACGGATGGCTGTGGCAGGAATGGACTTTATCAATAGAATCCTCAAGTCTTGAAGAACTGGTGTGGATCTACTGTCCTGGTCATGCATGGGTACGTGGCAATGAGAGAGCTGACAGACTGGCCTCGAGAGCACCCGTAGTGGGGACACTGAACATGGATAAGGGAGAGATACTAAGGGCTATTAATGATTGCCTGCTGGATAATGACACTGTAATGGATGAATCAACAAGGCTGAGGCTGTTGGAATTTGGCGTCAAACGTGGGATTAGCAGAAATGGACGTGAGAGAGGATGCATCCGTCGTATGTACAACCAGCGTGCTACAGGCACAATTAGCATTCATACTCTTCGACATTTGCTGAGGGAGACTGAGCACCTATGGTTTGCCTGGAGTGCAGTGAGGTGGATTCTGATTAACAATAACAATAGGGTGCTTTTGTAATATTATTTCAACAGTGATTTTCAAATTTGTAACTTAAGGACACGAATGTATTTTTCACATAACTTTCCTTAGTAATGGACATTTGTTTGTTTTTCCATTTCTAGGAAATTTGTTTCCCCATTTCTGCTTCACTAAATGTATTTGATGATGTATTCTTCATTACTGTATGGTGTAGAAACGGACAATGAATAAGCAAGAAGAAAGAATTAAGGCTCTTGAGATATAGATATATAGAAGAGTGGGGTGCCTCTCGTGGAAAGACAAGAAAACAGATAAGGAGGTCCTAGAAAACCTAGGTCTGAAAAGAAGAGATCAAAATTAGGCAGCTAAAATATTTTGGCCATGTAAAAAGACATAACACCGAGTTTAAGGCAGACGTGCAAGGGGAAAACAGCACTATAAGTGGAGAGATAACATATCAGTGCGCCATCAAGACCAGAAACAGAAGATGTTGGAAACCCATTACAGCCAGCTTTCGTTGCGGAGATGACAGCTGATGATGATGATTTGATGTGAAATTTGGATTTTTTAACTTTTGCTTTTGATGTGAATATACATTTATTGCATATAATCACCTAACCGACAGCACAGGATATGCTGATTTAAAAATAAAATTTTTCAACAAGTAAATTATTTGATTTGCCAAAAAAAATCATTTATATATATATATTGTTGTGTTTATTATGTTTCATTTCAACAAGTTGTGAGAGAATTTATGTTTTTCCTGGTGTAGTCAAGAGAACTTCACAAGCTTGGACCCAAGGCCAGTTCAGATGATTTTAAACGTTATGTGTTTAGAAAAATGGACCTGTATAAGATGGAGCAGAAGGTTCAGGCTTCACGTTACAGATGTTTGGGGGATTTTCACTCTGATGCCAGTACAATTCTTCATAACTGTACTCTTCTGTTTGGAGGTTTGTCTCTTCAGTTATTATTATCTGTATGCACGCCTCGTTGATGATGATTAGTCATGTTGCAGTTCAAGCTGTGATGAGCATTTTGTTGGTTTTTATTGAAGGAAATTTGGAACATTGATTGTTATAAGATGCTTGTGTAGGTCCAGAAGGTCCTTGAGGTCAATTCCAAAGAAAAGGCCTACTGCTACCTCAGGCATGTCTTAAGGGGCGCCAATAGGTTGTACATGAGACTGACAACCTCATCATGTAAAACAGATTATTACAGAAGGCACTGCTGCAAGAGGTTGTGCATGCTTAGATGTCAGCTCCCTGCAAGGGAGGCTTCTGTAGTGTTGATTCCATGCACAATAGGGAACGAAAAGTGAAAAGAGGGTTGTTATAAAATTGTGTATTTTGAGTGGAGATTGAACTTGCTGATTCCAAGAATTTTTCTGTAGAAAAGAGCTTGTTGCAACCTGAATGATTAACAGAATTTTGTACAATGACAGAATTGTGTGTGATAAAATTATTCTGATTGTTGTTAGTTACATTGTGCATATGCACAATTTTATTGCAATAAAAAAATGACTTAACAAGGCATGTCACCTGAATTATCACATCCAGACCTTTGTGGGTAGATGTTTTTATCACATCCTTCATAGACAGATTGTCAGAAGTAATAACAGACATGATGTAGTGGAGGAGAACCAGGCAGCAACAGCTATTCACTTTGCACATTACAAACAAAAATGAACATCCAACAAACAAGTATAATTAGAATTGCCCCTGACTGGAACCCACAAGGGAAGAGAAGAGGGAGGAAGAGGGCTCAAAGAGAACCTGGAGAAGAACTGTAGAGAGGCCAGTGCGACTGAAAACCACATGAGCATAGCGAACGAAGGTCGCTCAGAATAGAGATCAGTGGCTTGCAACATTTGCATCGCTAGTTTTCACAAGATCAGAAAGGATGGACGATAGTGGTCATAATAAACATCCTTTTTGCATTATGTTGACTGTCAAGTACCATATGTGCATCCAAAATAACACGTTCTCTCCTTTTTTTCCTGTCAAATATGTGTGCAGCCAAAATAACATACTCTTGTTTTTCCTGTCAGGTGATATATGTGTAGCCAAAATAACATGTTCTCTCCTTTTTGTCTGTCAAATATGTGTGCAGCCAACATAACATACTCCTGTTTTTCCTGTCAGGTGCTATATGTGTAGCCAAAATAATACGTTCTCTCCTTTTTTGTCTGTCAAATATGTGTGTAGCCAAAATAACACATTCTCTCCTTTTTGTCTGTCAAATATGTGTGCAGCCAAAATAACACACTTTTTTCTTTTTCTGTCAAGTACCGTATGTGCAACCAAAATAAAACGTTCTCTCTTTTCTCTTTCTTTAAGTTGAAGATAAAGGCGGCCTGACTGAGCTGGCTGTAGTTATGGTGAGAGACTGCAGATATGACGTAAGTAACACTGTTTACAGCCATTTCATTAGTGTTTTATCAGAACAGTGGTGTTTTATCAGAACAGTGTACTATTATAAATAACGACTGCAGAAACATTGAAACAGTAACTATAATACATTGATTAAAGATAAGCATCAACCAAACAGTAGCCACGACAATCGGCAAAACGTCTAAAAATCAGTATTGAGAATAAAGAAATAAAACAACTACCTAGACATAATTTGTTCACAAAAGATAGAAGATAAAACAGGAATAAAGATGTGATAGAAAATTATGCAGGAATAAAGACTTGATAGTGGATTAGACAGGAATTTAGAATTGACTGAAAATTAGACAGGAATTTAGAATTGACTGAAAATTGACAGAGTAATTTAGAAACACAAGATTAGACAGGAATACAGCTTTTATTGAAGATCAGAAAGAAGAATGCAGATGTGATACAATTTAGAAGTGATAGAAAATTAGACAGAGGAATTTAGAATTGTTAGACAGTGATACAGATTTGATTGAAGATTACGAAGAAGAATACAGATATGATATACTTCAATCAACACCCTTTAACTCCCCGAGGAGCATAGGCCTTCAACAAACACATGCCAAGTCTTCCTGTCCTGTGCCATCCGCTCAAGTTCTTTCCATGTTTTCCTCATCATTTTCAACTCTGTATCCAGTTCTCTTCTCCATGTGTTTTTTGGTCTACCTCTGCCTCTCTTTCCCTGTGGATTCCAGAACAAGGGCTGCCTTTTTTTTTGCGTTCGCCCGCTTATACTCGAGGCGAAATCTCAGGTTATTATTTTATGTCTAACCTGACATTGATTTTACGTGAGTATCCCTTTATTTCTTGTACAGAGACAGGTGTCCCTCGCCATTCAGGCAAATACTCGCCGATTTCGGAGGTACCCATTGCAGCTGGGTCGGCTCAGGAGCCGCCAGTCCCTGGTCGACGACACTCCTTCAAATGTCCTCGCCAGGTCTTGAGTTAATCCAGTCCAAATCCCGGTCGACGAAAAATCCTCAAATGCCGTCGCCCGGGTTTGATCCTGTATCACCCGGTCGCCAGAACGGTGTTGTAACCACTACGCTAGCGCGGCTCCCAAGGGCTGCCTTGTAATGCGATATGATATACTTATATGGGAATAATGATTTGACAGAGGAATAAAGGTCTGATTGAAGATTATATAGATAAAGATGTGACAAGGTTAGACAGAGAAATAAAGATGATAGCTTAGAAATATAAAAATTTGACAAGATTAGACAAAAAAAATAAAACTTGACAAGATTAGACAGAGGAATAAAGACATAACAGCACACCTGATAGAGGAGTAAAGACACTAATACTAAAAACGAATGCTGCCACATTGATGACATGTTTCTCAAACACTGAGTTTGCATTAAACAAGCTACTTATGTGGATCAATCAATCAATACCCTTTAGCTCCCCGAGGAGCATAGGCCTTCAACAAACAAATGCCAAGTCTCCCTGTCCAGTGCTATCCGCTCAAATTCTTTCCATGTTTCCTCATCATTTTCACCTCTGTATCCAGCTCTCTTCATGTGTTTTTTGGTCTACCTCTGCCTCTCTTTCCCTGTGGATTAGAGTGCGAACATTCCAGGTGCCAATCCTGGAGATTTTCCTAGATGAAAAAAGGTTAGTCGGTAACCCAGACTCCTTTCGGCTTTCTCTGGGTTGCTTCATGCGCCTCCTTTCCAGAGGACCTTCTTCTGTATTGGGCGGCTGAGTTGATTTATATTCTGTATTTGACTTTGTCCATGTTTGTTGAAGTTTTTGTGGAAAAAATTTTTACGGGATGGGGTAACCAGCCCCATGCCTAACCCTCCTTAGTCACTTTTTACGACATGCATGGTAGGGTACAGTGTTACTATTCTTTGCTCCCCTTTCGGGCCCCGGTAACACACAGGTGACTTATGTGGATGCAAAATGGTTAATGATCTTTTTCTTTTAGCCACACCCTGCTATGAGAATCAGAAAAGAGAAATGAAAAATTAGTCTGTGAAATTCACAAGTTAAAAAAAAAATTATCATAATAAAAATAAATTTTGAAGCTACATCCCTCTTGGAACATATGGTGCATCCTGAAATGAAGTAGTTTGAAAATCTAGTCAGAATGTCAATTGTCTGCCAGCGTCAGACAGCCTACATTCTGATTATCAGATTGTGGGAGTGAGGAAGACCAAGAAAAAAGGTAGGTTGACTGACTGATGTTTATTTTGGCAGAATACACTATCATATTTGGTACTGAAAACACCGAAGAACACTGTTGGACTTTTTTCCATGGCATTTAATATCTAGAGTGAAAAGATAAAGTCAGTAAGTTTTTGCATGTGGTTTTTTAAAATAACAGTCAAGAATTTTCTACTTGAGTAGACAGTTTGCTATCATATTTTTGCATGTCCTTATTTTTTTTAATTTTTTTTTTTTTTTTCAGTTAGACGAAATTGAACTGTGCCCAAATTGCTATTACATGTCTAATGCCAAACCTGAAGACTGGTTCTCCCAGCCATGTGTAAGTATTGTGGTGTATCTGTGAAAAGTATGTGAATTGATTTGATCTGATATAACTATGTGAAATGATGTTTTGAATCAGGTTGATTGTATCTTGATGTAAAGATTCTGTAAATGTTGGTTTATGCTCATAGCGTAAGTAAGTGACTAATATGAAGTTGTGGTTGAGGCTGGCAACTTTGTCCTGTAAAACAAATTGCTCCAGAAAACTAGCACTGCAAGAGGACATGAATGCTTGATGCAGGTGTCCTGAAAGGGGATGGTTGCAGTGGTGGCTTCTATAAGGAGTAAAATGGAAAATAATGATAATGATCAGAAGATATTTTCATATTATAACTCACACTTGTTGTTCTGGCAGCCATGATAATCATGATGTGCATGTTGCCTAACTGTGGCATGTTTAATGCTGACTGTTTGTTTTCTTAGAATCCTCCTCACGAAATTGTGTATGCGAAACAGAAAGGCTACACCTACTGGCCAGCAAAAGTTGTGAAAGATTTGGGTGGTAAATTTGACGTCCGTTTCTTTGGAGGATGGCACCAAAGGTTTGTCAGATTCGGTTTTAGGATTTTGAAATAAAATTCACAGGAAATTATTTATATGTTGTTCAGCATCCAGTGTTATTCCAATAAGTCTTGGAAGAGACAGAAAGAATAGAACCTCTTTTCCTACCTCATATGCCATGAGGCATCTAAGGTGAGGTTTTCTATGGGGTAGCAACCTCTTTATGTAATAAAAAAAAATGCTTAAGAAACCACCAAGACCACAAGACCATATGAAGTGACACAGGTTTAGTGCATGAGATCCCATGCAGTAAGCGAAGTGACATAACACATTTATTGTTTTGAAATAAGATATTTATTTCAGAATCTATTTAGCAGCAGGTTAATACAAAATTGATGAGAATAAATGCAAGAAACAATAATAATATTGTACTTGAAGAAACACGCCTATAAGATTTAGATTCATGCATATATCTTGCCAGCAATATAGATACAGTTGGTGGGACTAACAGTGATATAAGATCAAGTCTGACCACCACTCGGCATATTGTGTGAAGAGGCAAGCTACAGTACAACATTCTCACGGAGATACTAAAATACTCACATTGCAAGAATCATAAACTACAGCAAACACTGCTGTCAAAATAGAACTAAATAGTTCTGCACCACAACATATACATCAGTACTATCAAAATAACGGCAAATAATCACTGTCCCGTCATTAGGCCAAAGATACGGTATCCACGTACCGGCTTTCCACAGCACGTCTACACTCGACAGCTACTATCACTCAAGTCCCTTAATGACTTCCTTATTCCACCAAAATTCAACCCCATCATGTGACATCACATGACTAGTTGTTTAAGCCGTAACTCACGTATATCGAGTTTCGTTTATGGCTCAGGAAAACAGCTTAGCTTCAGACCAAAGCATACGAGTCAGAATGGCATTAAAAACAAGGTGTGACAACATGTAAACCAAAAGAAATCAAGCCCAGTACAAAAATAATGATCATCAGCTCAGATGGCGCGTGAATTGTGTTGTATTGCCCTGATACATGGAGAACAACAAAAACAACAAACAAGAAGCTACAGACTTTCATAAATAGGTGCTTGCATAGATTAGAAGAATTTATATGTTACAACAAGATCACTAATGTGGAACTGATGGCAAGAACCAGGCAAGTGTCACTGGCACAAGAGCTTGAGAAGACTGGTGATGGATAAACATTTGGAGGAAATCTGTTAATAGCATTACAAGGCAATCCTTGTTCTTTGGAATTCCCAGTGTAAGAAAGGTAGAGGGAGAGACACAAAAAAACAAAAGGAGAATAGAGCTAGGGACAGAAATAAAAGTGATGCGGCAGACATATAAAGACCTTGAGCTGATGGCATGGTACACAAAGACTTGGCAAGAGGATGTTGAAGGCCTAGGCTCACTGGGAAGCTGCATAAAAGTGAATGAATGAGAACTCATATCAGTTTTTATTTGTTTAATCTGCCTGGTAGAAATCTTGCTACCATTATTTGAATCGTGGCATGCATATTAGAAAAAAGCGTTCTCATCTGAAAGTTCACCCGTGAATCGCCCTCCTACACCTGCAGAATTTTTTTTATGTCCACATGTTCCCATATTTAACTTTTATTTTCAGGGCTGTGATACCTGCTGAATATATTAAACCTATCACCACAGACCTCAAGTCTATGACTATAAAGAAGACGGGAGGTAAGTGATGATTGGGTTATACTTTTTTTGTCTTTCAAGTCTGTGACTATAAGGAGGATGAGGGATACATTATCAGTCTACGGAACCTGCAAGGACAGAAGAGAGGGGAAGATTGAGAAATATGTAGAGAAAAAAAAAAAACTGTAAAAAGCGAAAGCTTGAGGAAGTATATTTTGAGAACAGTGATACCAGCTGAATATATCAAACCTATCAGCAAGTCTATGACTATAAGACTATACTGTAGTTTTTTTCCCCCCAAGCCTAAGCCTTCAAGGAGATAAAGAATAAGTTAGTTGATGGAATCTGCAAAAGGGGAGGAATGAGAACATGTAGAGAAAGAAACACAGTGAAATTAGTGAAAGCTGGAGGATATGCCTTCAGAGCGTGAAGGAAGTGGCAGAGAGACTATGAATGGAAGTATGTAGTCACTGATCAGTGCGCCTTAATGAGTAATGGGCATTGATTGATTGATCACCTGGTTGATGCTCACATTAAAGTTCACATACACAAGTCAGGTCTTTGAATATATATAATACAGGAGATAATTTATGATTTCAATTTTATACTTTATTTCTCCTTTGCTATTCATGATTGAGAATAGTTTAATCTTTTTCACATCTTGTATGTGTCACCATTGTGTTTTCCTATCCACTGTTTTTATTTCATACCATTTGTTGCCTGCCCACCTGCTTCATTGATATCCATCCCATTGGTTAAATATAACGTTTCTTTGTCACTGATGTGAGTTCATTCTGCTTATCCCTGTTAATCCTCTCTGACTGAGAATAACCTGAAATTAACATAATAAAAAATGTCATTTTTGCAATGAAATATGCTAAATATATTCTGTGTATGTTGAATAGAAGGATTGAAATGGCATGATAAGATCATTGATGTGGAACTGAGGATAAGAACCAGTATGATAAGATCATTGATGTGGAAGTAGGATAAGAACCAGACAAGTGTCAGAGGAACAAGAGGTGAGAAAAAGATGCAGGTGTCGGGTAGGACACATTGAGGAAAACTATTGGCAGCATTACAAGGCACCAAAAAACACATAACAAAGGGAACTGGAGATAAGTTTAATGAGGATAAAGACAACATGGATAGACCTTGGCAGAGGAATGAATTAATTGAAGGCCCATGCTCCTTAGGAAGCTTAAGAGGGATGATGTTGAGGGTGAGAAGATATGAAGGATTTATTAGTCTAACCACAAAAACAGTATGAAATGTTTAATTGAAAATGTCTTTGAAAGTTTCAGACCTGTACTGTGTCAGTGATAGCTCCTAACTAAATCTGGAACATTCTGATTAATCTATATATTTTATGAGTAGTTACAGTTAGAAAAAATCTAGGTCATAATAGAGTGTAAATGAACATTTATGTGTGCCATTGTATATACTTTGTCACTTTGAAGAAAGTAAAAATCTATATTAGCTCTTCAAATGAGAACAATGAAGCTCCGAAATTTGTATGATATGGTGGCACATGAAGTAACTTTAATAATTAGTATAATTTAAAATAACACCTCCATTGCGTAAAATGTCAAAAATTCAGGTTAGTGTTAATATCCTCAGTATTTCATTAACTTGTGAAAATAAACTACTTAAATATTTATCAGTTAATAGATAACTTGTGCCAACTTAATTCCAAAGCAAAACTTAATTTATTGGCATATGGCTGTTTACTGGTGCTCACATTCCATGTTGGCCAAAAGACACGCTCAGTTACAGTCTTGTGTATTCAGTATTTTGAAGATATTGGACATAAAATGTTTTTAAAAAACAAAAAAGGGAAAGTGTTGCAGGTGTCCTACAGTTTGGGCTTGGAAACACAGTGTGTCACGAACTAACCAGTGTAACCAGCCATGTCCTTGATCAGATCTCACAAAGGAGAAAAGAATGGGGAGGCCAAAGTAAACATGGAGAGGATTGTTAGAGGAGGAAGCCAAAGTAAACATGGAGAGAATTGTTAGAGGAGGAAGCCAAAGAAAACCTGGTGTGGAACGGTAGAAGAGGTCAAAGAAAACCTGCTATGGAATGGTAGAAGAGGAGGTCAAAGAAAACCTGGAGAGGAATGGTAGAAGAGGAAACTGAAGGAAACCTTGAGAGGAATAGTAGAAAAGAAAACCCGGAGAGGATTAGTAGAAAAGAATAGCGGGAGAGGAATAGTAGGAAAGAAGTCCAAGGACAACTGGAGAGGAATAATAGAAAATAAAATCTGAAGAGTAATAGGAGAAAAGAAAACCTGGAGAGGAATAGTAGAAAAGAAATCTCAATAAAAACTGGAGAGGAATAGTCGAAAAGAAATCCAAATAAAACATGGAGAGGAATAGTAGAAAAGAAATTCAAAGAAAACTGGAGAGAGGAATAGTAGAAAGAGAGGAATAGTAAATAAAGAAATCCAAAGAGAGGAATAGTATCTAAAGAAAACTGGAGAGAGTAATAATAGAAAAGAAAACCTGGAGAGGAATGGTATAAAAGGAAACCAAAGAAAACTGGAGAGGAATAGAAATTCAAAGAAAACTGGAGAGAGGAATAGTAAATAAAGAAAACCAAAGAGAGGAATAGTAGAAAAAATCCAAATAAAACTGGATAGAGTAATATTAGAAAAGAAAACCTGGAGAGGAATGGTATAAGAGGAAACCAAAGAAAACTGGAGAGGAATGGTAGAAGAGGATGCCAAAGAAAACCTGGAGAGGAATGGTAGAGGAAGCCAAAGCAACTAGGACTGAGCAAAAGAAGGCAGCCCAAAACAGTAATCCATGGAGAAAAAAATGGTAGTCCTGTATTCCTCTGGAAATGAAAAGAGATGATGATGACATTGTTTGACTTGTAACAAGAAGAATTGATGGTGAAATTTTTTTTTAATGCATCACAAGAACATTATAACAACTTTGGGTACATTATCTTTATGAATGAGTGCAGATTGTTTATTTAACCCTCCGGCAGGTTCGTTGGCGCACAAAGTGCGCCAAATTAAATTCAAATTTCGTGGTTTTTTTTTAGCTGGCTGCATTGAACTCTTAGCTATTCCTTCATTCATGTCTTAGCTTTCATTCTGAACAGTTGTGTTGTTATATGTTGTGCGACGAGATATTTAGTTCATGATTTATCTATCTGCTTACTCAAGTGTCTCAGGGTCAGAGGCTATGTAGTATGTTCCTCAAATAAATCGGCACTTCCATTATGAGTGACGAAAATTATAAATGATCGTCTGTTTCTTTCACTGACAGAGTAAGAGATTGGATAAAGTAGAGTTCTAATATTACAGTATATTTTATTAATGTAATGCATGGTGATAAGGATTATGACATTAAAAATATTAGTAGTTCATTTTACTCTATTAATGATTAAAGTAATGATTATGATGTTTTATATAGTTTTTTTTTAACGTATAACAATAAAAATACTTGTAACCTCCAAAGCTATGTTTCCTTTTCCATTTATGAAGCTAAATTTAAGATTGAAATACCGGGACCGCAACTCAAATCAATGTAAATTCGTTTGTTTTAAGCGGCGCACTCTGTGCGCCACGCGCCTGCTCTTGCGAAGAAACGAAACGCGCCTGCCGGAGGGTTAAAACACATTAAGGTCCAAATAAAATTACCTAAGCAAGATTTCCATGTTAAATGATTGGTTTGGTTTGGTTTTAAAGGACTATCTTCATTGCACAATGTTAAATGTTAATAGTCTACAACATAGAGCGTCCAGTTGGTAGAATTGAGAATTGTAATAGCGCTGGCCTCTTGTGGCAAAGGTGATGGGTTCAAAACACAGTGATGTCATGCTCCAGTCTACCCAGCTGTAAATGGGTGCCAGACTCTGCTTTTGAGTTAAGGAAGATCAAGGCAATGAGGAAGGAAACTGTTCACCCCCATTTATCAGAGCTGAAGCTAATATAGTGTAGTCTCTAACACTTCACTCCCCTGTGGCAGTATCTGCTATCAACTACCTTTACCTATTAGTCTACACATTACAGCGCGGTTATAATTTGTCTTGTTTTTATCATTGAAGCTTTTCAGAAATCTATGAAAGAGCTCAAGAGGTACCAGGAGATCTTAGTGGAAAGGGAGCAAGACCTTCAAGGAACTAATGGTGAAAAAGAGGAGTCTGAAGAGGAGGAGGAGGGTGAAGAGGAGGAGGAGGAAGAGGAAGAAGAAGAAGAAGAGGTAAAGCCTGAGGAAAAGGAGTTAGAGGATAATGATGAGCCAGAAGAGAAAGAGTACAAGGAAGAAGAAATGACTTTTGAAGAGGAGGATGTGGATATCAAGAAGGTGCAAACACCCAAGAAACCAACACCAAAAAGAAGAGAAAGCTCTCAAAGTAGGTTGTTTTTGTTTTTAAATTAATATTTACCTGTGTTGCTAGTAACACACCTTGTTTAGTTTAAATATATATATAGGTGTTTCCAGAGTAGCATACTTTTTGACTTACTTGGTTGTTCCTCTTCTACCTTGAGGTGTAGAGGATAGCCATGCTACATGCTATCCAATCAACTTTCTTCCTTTTGACCTAGCTGAGAGATTGTTTGATGTCTTGGTAGTGATTGTTATTGTTACTCAGAATCGACCTCACTGCACTCCGGGCAAACCCATAGGTGCTCAGTCTCCCTCAGCAAATGTCGAAGAGTATGAATGCCAATTGTACCTGTAGCACACTGGTTGTACATACGACGGATGCATCCTCTCTCACGTCCATTTCTGCTAGTCCCACGTTTGATGCCAAATTCCAACAGCCGCAGCCTTGTTGATTCATCCATTGCAGTGTCATTATCCAGCAGGTGATCATTAATAGCCCTTAGTATCTCTCCCTTATCCATGTCCAGTGTCCCCACTAGGGTGCTCTCAAGGCCAGTCTGTCAGCTCTCTCATTGCCACGTACCCCTGCATGACCAGGACAATAGATCCACACCAGTTCTTCAAGACTTGAGGATTCTATTGATGTTTTCCATTCCTGCCGCAGCCATCTGTTCTGAACTTTCCTAAGCATGGCTTGAGAGTCTGACAATATAACTGTCCTGGTTGATGGAGTTTCAGACAGCCACCTCAGTGCTGCAGTAACTGCCTCTACCTCCATTCTCATGCTGGAGGTTGTTGTCATGTAGGCTCCACTCTGTTCAGCGATGACCCTGCCCTTTATTCTCGCAGAGAAGCCCCATCCTGATTTCTCACCATGCACTACAGACCCATCAGTGTACACAAATGGCGTCATCATCCCCAGCATGTTCACTTGTCAGATGATTAATCTCCAACTCTGCTTTTGCATTGCCCCAAGATCTGCACTCTCTGCCAAGGCTAATGATGACCTGCTGGTAGTTTATCCAGTTCTCACCTGACTTACTCCACTCTTCTCCTTTGGATAAATTTTCAACCCAGGTCACCTGACCAATCGTAGCCTCTGCCTGTGCCATCCATGACATCCCCCTCTTAATTCTTGCTCCTTTGATGTCATCCACATTCTCATGTAGGGGGTGTCTTTTATCGGAGGTTACCCGCATATATGCTTTTGCCTGGGCCTTCGCATATCTGGATCTAATCGACAGCAATCCGAGCATATATCTCATTGTCACAATGGGGGTATCACGCTTACAGCCTAAAACTAGTCGCATTCCTTCATTTTGAATGCGTTCTAGTCGTTCACATTGTGACACTGACAGCTTGAATATTCCTAGCCCGTACTCAGTTACTGAAATCACGAGCTGATATACAGGAGAAATAATAGTCTCTGTTCCAAGCTCGCAGCAGCCATTGTTTTTAAGGCTGCCAGTCCTCGCTTGCACTTCTGTATGATCAGTTCGACAAGATACTTGAATGATACTCCACGATCAAACGTTACTCCCAGATACTTCAGCCTATCTTGCCTTTCAATGTTCTGCCCATTGAAAGTGATGTCTGGAAGGTCTGCTTTCACTATGGATTTGTTCAATGAGCATCACATCACACAGGCCTTGTTGGGATTGACCTTTGATCCGCTTTCCTCACACCATTTAAATTATGCCTTGGACCATACCTGTCTGTCTGAGCCAGTTCTGTACGTGAGTATGTCATCTGCGAAAGTTAATGTTCGTCCCAGTCCTTCTGGTTGAAAGGTTGCTACTTTTGCTGTGTAGATGTTAAAGAACCCTGGGGTAGTCCCGGGCAAATGCGCATTGGTTCTGATGTCCAAGTTCCCAAGCGAAATGCAACTGATCTCTCCATAAAGGCAGCTGCTATCCACCTTGTTATCCAAGGGTTTACATCACATGCCATTATACAGTCTATTAGGGTTGCAAAGTCCACACTGTTATAAGCAACCTCTGCGAAGCGAAATGCAACTGATCTCCATTAAGGCAGCTGCTAACCACCTTGTTATCCAATGGTTTACACCACGTGCCATTATACATTCCATTAGGGCTGCTATCCACCATGTTATCCAAGGGTTTACACCACATGCCATTATACAGTCTATTAGGGTTGCAAAGTTACACTGTTATAAGCATCCTGTAGGTCAATTGCGACAGTCACCGTTTCTATTTTACCCTGGAATCCCTCATATACATCGTACGCAAAGGTTCCAGCGTGACCCCATGTTATTTTCATAGGCCTATAGCTACCCAAGGTATCAGGAAGGATGTGTGCATTTTCGAGGTGGCTCATTACTTGTCTTGCAACTATCTTTTCAGGTAATTTACCATAGACATTCTGTAGTGTGATAATTCGATAGCTGTTGAGCAGTGTGGGGTCTTTGCCAGGTTTAGGACGTGGCCGAAGGTAACTGTGTAGCCAGTCTTCCGGCACCTCAGCATTCTGTATGCTGGTATTGAAATCGCTCACCATATTTATAATGGCTGTGTCATCGAGCTGTTTAATGTGATGGTATTGTACACCATCAGGACCCGGAGCAGTGTTTCTGCTGGTTTTCTATGTGTACACCACGTCCTCTTCAGAAATGAGATCGAAGTATATCTGGCCCCTTAGGGCATTTTCCAGCACACTGTCCTTTATTTTCAGGCGGGCACTTTTGTCACCTTTATCCGTTTGCTCCACATATCGATTGAATAATGCTCTTCCATTCTCTTCGTCTGTCTTCAGGCTTAGCCCTGTAGAGCTTTCGAGAACATTGGCTGTCTGGAGGGGAAGCTGGGCGGCACCAGGCAGATGGATTCCGTAAGGACATCCCTTGCCTCTTCCCTGGTATGGTGGCTCTTCCAGGGTGACCGAATATTTCCACCATTTATTGCAAATACACCATGAGAATTTTAACTATCCAGAATCATCGCGGGAGCTACAGAGATCATGCTCTGATGTCGATACCTGCAGCAAATGAAATGAGGAAATACAAATGCAGAAGGAGAGATAGGGGAGAGAAGAGAAGAGAGAGAAAAAGAAGGGCAGGAAAGAGAAGGTTCAGAAAGAAAGCAGATCTCATCTCAATTAAATATGTGTGTATAGGATACTGGAATTGTCAAAGTGCCAATCAATGTGCAGCCATTATACAAGTAATAGAAAAGGAAAGTGCAACAAAGGAATATTGTAAAGCACGAAACAGAATAATGATGAATGAGAGAGAGTTTGAAGAGATGAAGGAGAAAAAGCAAAGAGCCATTAATAGATTCAAGAACTTGGCAAGGGAGGCCAAGGATAAAGTGTGGGCGGACTTTGTGACACAGGTGGGCACGGAAAAACCCTACAGAAATTTTGGTCCTTACATCGAAGAATGAATAAGAAAAGTGCAAGTCAGCCCAACCTGCTAGTGAACTTTGGCTGGAGGTCTTGATTCTTGCTCTTAGTTTCCTATGTTGCCATGGTAGCTGGTCTTCTCCCATTCTGTAGACATGGCCAAACCATTACAACTGGCACTTGTGCTCAGATCTTTCGAGGCCATTTTGTATTATCTGGTTGAGAACCTTGCCCCTTGTTGTTACTTGGATCTAGACAATAGCCAGGGAATGAAAATAGGTAGTATGGGAGTTGAACTGTGATGAAGGACAGACGATGACCAGACTGAGAAATTTATTGAGAAAATATAGATAATTCTTCTTGCTTGTTAGATTCTTATCAGGCAAAATAAAAATCTGGTAGCTGACTTTGTGTATCTTGCCTTTGATCTGCAGGTGGAAGTAAAAGGCCAGTGAAAAGGGCAAGAGCGGAGGACAATGACAATGAACTTGAAGATGAAGTTGAAAACAGAAAAGTAACGTCAACCAGTGTAGAAAAACTTGCAAAGAAACGCATGAAAAATTCAACAAAGGTTGGTCTGAAACGTGCCTAACAGGGCAGTTTACAATGAAATAATTGGATTGATATATGATTTTTGGGAATTTCGTTGGAAAATTTTATATCAACATTTTGTTTTAAACTTATGTTTTAAATATTCATTGAGCATTTGTTTATGTTATTTTATTTTGCTTCAGTGTGTCAAAACGTCTTGACCAAACATAATGCTTCGCTTTAGTCAACATTTCTAGTCAGCTTTTGGTCTCACTACTTTTATTAGTGCTGTTCACCTATACTGTCGTTGCAAATCATGGTGACCCATATTCTCAGTGTTTAAGGTCATGAAAAGTAGAGTATTATGGTTTTATGATTTTATTTCTGACTGTGGCATTGTGTTCCCTTTTACAGAATGACTGTAAAACCTTGTCTTTCCCTGCATGCTAGGGCCTTTTCTGAATAGACTATGAATTATTTCCTTTTGGCTCTATCAGATAGTGAGGCCTCACTGCTGGAGTGTACTCCATTCATTGCTTACTTTTTTCTCCACTGTAAATGTATATTCACTGTTTTCATCTCTTCTTCTATTGATCTTCTCCATTTCTGTCTTAGTTAACGCTTTTCTGTCCCTGTGAGTGACCTTTTGAGATCTGCCTGAATGGATTGTATTTTCTTGTGACTGCTT
Organism: Oreohelix idahoensis; assembly: GCA_024509875.1. Classification (NCBI taxonomy): domain Eukaryota; kingdom Metazoa; phylum Mollusca; class Gastropoda; order Stylommatophora; family Oreohelicidae; genus Oreohelix; species Oreohelix idahoensis. Next base: position 509,273 of record JAMPIV010005294.1, on the reverse strand, counting down.
AAGAGCATGGCTTGTCAAATTAAACATTTTCTAGCTATTTATTCATGAATGGTAAATGTTTTGTTCCACGGTGTCAAGTCTGACAACTTTTCACACACATTTTCTAATACACTTTCATCATCATTTTATTTGTTGCTCCTTATGGAGCATGAAGTCACCCTTACAGCTGGTCCCCTTGCAGGAAGCCTGCACCAAGCAGTCACAATCTCTTGCAGTGGGGGTTTCTGTAGTAATTCATTTTACATGATGAGGTTGCCAGCCTCATGTTCATTCTCATATTAGTCACAGTGTACGACGTGCCTGAGGGAGCATTAGTCCTGTTCTTTCTTGATCTCATCAGAGACACCTGTGAACTACATGGGGCACCTCAAGGCCATGTTTATGCTATAATTAGATGATGCTGATAGTATTTTATTGTTTGGAAAATTCAGTCATTTTTTTTTCTTCTCGGATCCTGTATTTCAGAGTAGCAGCCATGATGAGTCCTATACTGTGACATCAAGTGTTGACAAAATCACAAACAGTCCTCATGTACCTACAGCCTCCATAGCTGTCCAGACAACTGGTTTGCTGGTATGTCCCCGGGAGTGGAAGATAACTTTTAGAATAGAATGTGTTTAGGCCCTTATGAAATAACATGAGTTTACGTTTTAAATGAAGCGATTGAAACCAATTGTACTGTTGTGGTTCAGAATTGACATCATTGCATTATATGCAAAACCATAGGTGTTCAGTCTTCCTCAGCAAACATCAAAGGGTATGAATGCAGATTGTTCCTGTAGCACACATGTTGTGTATACACCTGGGCCATCCTCTCACATGTCCATTCCTGCTAATTTTACATTTGATTCCCAATTCCAGTAGTCTTGAGTCGTGTTGATTCAATGATTACAATGTCATTCACTAACAGGCGATTGTTAATTGTTATCTCTCTGTTGCCCCCACTATGGGAACTCTTGAGGCAGTCTGACAGCTCTTTAACTATACTTATTAGTGGTCAGAGGATTAAAGAAGTGTATAGCTTTCTCTTCTAGGGATGTAGCACTGACGCAGGAGGAAGAGCAAATCTGGAGGTCAGTGCCAGGATTAGCAAAGCCAGAATTGCCCACAGCTCTCCCCCACCAATATGGAACTCTGCAATCTTCTTGAAAAACTAAATAAGGCTATTCAGCACAAGTGTTAAGTATGTTCTACTATTTTGACTCACAAATGTAGCATATTGCCAAGAATATCATGTCCTGATTGCAAACATTGGCCAGTCTATGCCTCCACTGCATCCTCCATATCAGATGGCTAAATGTATTAACAGACAAACCTTTGGAAGAGAACAAGACAGCAACCAATACATATTAAAGAGAGAAAATGAAGATGGATAGAGCACACCCACAGGAAACAACCAACCAGTATAACCAGAAGATGGAACCCACAGGGAAGAGAGAAATTGAAAGGCCAAACAGAACCTGGAGAAGAACAGTGAAAGAGGAAGCTAAGGCAACCAGACTTTAATGGGCGGGCCAAAAATAAAATTTGGTGGTAAGCAGCAATTGCAGCCCTATGATCCTCATGGAACAAAATGTTTTACCAACTAAAGCTCAGTGATGGTGAAACAGGACACCATTGGGTAAAGGTTAGGAAGCCTTTTTTTAGGTTACACATTGTGCCCTGTTTGTTGCTAACCAAAGAAGCATGTCTGTGAACTATTGGCACATTTTGCTAGCCCTGTTTTTGTTGTTAACAAACATATATGTGAATTATTGGCATATTTTGCTTGTCCTTTTTGTTGTTGAGTGACTAAGTGTCTGAACTGGCTTGTTAGTTTTCATCTTCTTTTAATCTGTTGTGTTTGCTGTGAAGCATTGCCGGTGGGCGTGATTATAGGTTTCCAATTCAGTGAGAAAAATGTATCCTGGTATGCTGTTATTTTGTGTTTCTTTATGATGTCTTGTCCTTTTGATCCATCCTCTGTTACTTTTTGCTAACATTTTAATATTAAATGTCTGTGCTGCTAGTTGATCAGGTTTATTCTTTACAAGATAGTTATCATAACAATAATTAATGATGTCACAGCTATGAAGATTGTATATTTTTTAAGCAAAATACTGACATAGTTGCAACAAACAAACAAAATTACAACAAAATTGCAAAGGTGAGCTTATTCAAGACATTTTATACAAAAAACACTGTAGGCAATAACAGATTTTTTCTGCTTGACCATTCTGCTCTTTGGTGGGCATAAGCCTTCAGCTGAATGTCTGCAAGTCGTCTTGTCCAGGACAAATTGTTCCAGTTCTTTCTGTCTTCTTTGTTCGCAATGGCATGATTTTCATCTGCCGGAAGTTATTGTAGCAAGCAAAAATTTCAGTAGTATTAGCCAGCCATCATGTTCATTTGTCACCTTTTACAATATCCTTGGTAGGGATCCACAAGGGTGACAACATAAAACATCATCATCAAGAACCATTCCTGGTGAAGTAGGTGATCAAGTATCTCCACAACTTTCTTGTCTTTAGTACTATTTATCAATTCTGTTGTTGACTTCTGTCCATGCCATGATGTCATACTGTCCAGAATTCTCTCTCTTTGTCATCCTTTATCTCATTATTCCTTTTATCCTTCATGTTTTAACGATATATTCCAGCTTCCTTCTTATAAATAACATGCTAAAAAAAAGTGGATTGCTTCCTTCTAAACTGAGGAATAAGCTTCCTTTGCACATTGGCCTCTTTCAGGAAATCCTTGTTACTCTCTTTGGCTGTGCATAGTAATTTTAAAATTCTTCTTTATAAAACATAGGAAAATTATTAAAAATAATATAAATAGATATGTGATTTATGTTTGGAACTTTCACCCACTGCTTTATCTCGGGCCATGTTGTTTTAATGAGGAATATATGAACTATAGCCATAAAGTTTGATCGTCTAATGTATGCATTTTGAATTATAAAACTTCTTTTTGGTGTTAATTAAAACAGATGGAAAATAGCTCAACACAGACGGAACCATTGGAAACAGAAGTGTCAGAAAATGGTGACTTGTCTGCTCCTGATAAGCCAGTACAAGCAGCAGTACAACAGCAGCAGCAGCAGCTGGATGACAAGATATGGGAAGACAGGATGGCTACAGCAATGGCAAACCTCACCAAGAGGTTGGAAGAGAAGTTTGAGGAAGACAAAAGCTTGGCCCTTAAAGAGCTGTCTCAGCAGGTTATTATTTTCCTTTGTAATTCATGTGTTTATGTAAATATTTGTATGGCACGTGTCTGTCGCCGCATGAAATTATTTTGCTTATGTTTTTTGGGCACGGGTTACCATCTGAGCAGGCAGTTATATTTATTTGTTGGTACAAATGTCTGTCTTTGTAAGGTTTTTTTTTTTTGTTAGTATAAATGTCTTAATAGGTATTTTTTAAATTAAATATTCTTTTTAGTACAAGTTTTTGTCTCAGCAGGGAATTATTTTGCCTGTTTCGGTAAGAGTTCCTGCCTCAGCAGGTAATTATTTTGCTTTTTCAGTACAAGTTTCCATCTTAACAAGTAATTATTTGCTTGTTAATACAATCATTAGTATGTTTTCTGAGGAGGGAATTATGTTTCTGATAGTCGTGGTGTGCGGCGGAATGAACGGAATAATTTGTCTTCTCTTTGGTTACTTTCACAGTTGCCTCCACGGCTGGCGGAGTTGTGGATTTTAAAGTTGCTACCAAAGTGAAATGGGTTCATTTTCAATACAAGACAACAGGAGGCTGAGACACTTGGGAGTCATGACCCAAGTGGACCCACCCCCCTTAGAGTGTAAAGGAGTATAGGGCCGAAACACTTGTTCGATGGGGGGACTCCTTCTGATGATCAGATTGCCTCCTGTTGTATTGCTCTGTATAGAGTTTCCTATCATCATTGTGTTTTCTGGGCCTGAAAGGGTAACAAAGAATAGTAACACTGTAGCCTCCTTCCAGGTTTTCTTTCAGCGTATTCTTTTCTCATTTGGTTGTTGTGAGAGCTTCTTTTCACCCAATCTGAGGTTGAACCATAGGGAGCATCGCCACTTGGTGCAGTCGGCAGCTTCATCCTCCCAGGCGGCTGGATTGGATTTATGTCCAGCGCCTTTATATCTCTTGCACACATCTTTGAAAATCAGCTGTGTTTGCTCGGCTGTTCTTTTGCCATCTGCCAGTTGTGCGTAGAAAATATCTTTGGGGATACGACCATTTTCCATGCGGCGGAATGGCTAAGCTAGCATAGTCTGCGCTGTCTAAGCAGTGTATACATGCCTTGAAGGTCAGCATGTGACAGCACCTTGACATTTGTCACTTTGTCTTTCCACAAAATACCAAGGATGTAGTATAAGTAAACAATTATGTTCCTATATTGGTACAGATTTCTGTTATAGTAAACAGTTATGTTCCTATATTAGTACAGGATTTCTGTCACAGTAAACAATTACGTTCCTATATTAGTACAGATTTCTGTCACAGTAAAAACAATTATGTTATATTAGTACAGCTTCTGTCACAGTAAACAATTACATTCCTATATTAGTACAGATTTCTGTCACAGTAAACAATTACGTTCCTATATTAGTACAGATTTCTGTCACAGTAAACAATTACGTTCCTATTTTAGTACAGATTTCTGTCACAGTAAACAATTACGTTCCTATATTAGTACAGATTTCCATCCAAACAAATATGTCTGCTGATGTACTCGCCACTGTTTCTTATAACAATACAAGTTGTAACCTTTTATCCAAAATCCTTTATTTCGGAAACCGGATTTTTTTTCGTTTCAAATGTCGTCCAAATCATGTTAGAAAACTAGCCTAAATTACCCATAATAGACCCAAGTCGTCCAAGCTGTGTGCAAAAATAGCCCAAAATCATGCAGAATAGTCATAAATTGCCCTAATTTTGATCTAAACATAGCCCAAAGAAACTTTTTGATATTCATAATATTCCGAAAAATAGACCTATACTTAAGAATGTGTGCAGAAAATGTGGTACTCAGAAATGTGATATCTTGGGAAATAGGTTTCTTGTCTACAAAAATGTAACGTGCAAAGTTGGTTTTATAATCTTTAATAAGATAAATAATTATCATATAAAGTTTATAATAATATGACATAGCTTGAAGCCACATTGTAAAAATAAATGTTTGTGACCAGGTTAGAACAATACAATGTGATTGACAAGTCACGATCTATTCTTCAGTTGTCATATTCTCACTTGTATCTATTGGATATTGTTGCGTGATAAATTCTCGCAACATCATTTTATTACAATATCTATTTTATAACGCAAGGGCAACAACTGCTTGAAATTTATAGTCACTTTTCTCGGTAAGCATTTGTCTTCTCGCGTTGGTATCGAATGCAGTTAAGTTTGAGCTGTGGTCATTTTGCGCTGGACTGCGCATGACTTGTCTTGCTTCTTGGTCGATCGGTTTCCGCCCACCACTAGTGGAGTGAGCGATTTGGAATGGCGAAAGAGATGCCTCGTTGAAGAGGGGATCTCCGCTATTTTTTGTTCTGTCAGGGATGTGTAGTCCTCTTAATGGATATTTCGTTTATTCGAGATAATACCTCTAGTGTTTCCCACATGTCGGGAGGCGTGATATTTCTGTGTATTTCCGGAAGGCAAGGTAAATTAACATTTTCATTAACTCTATCGATTTTTGGTCGTGAACGATTTCTGGTTCATAGCCTGTCTTCGAAGTCGTCGTCACGAGATGTTTTCCTAGCTCACATGTCGCTGTATTGTGCTGCATCGGTTGATGCAGGTCCCAAGGACTATTACTTGCTACTTGGTTACCTGAACTAGGTTTGAAAAACCTTTGTTATCTAGAGGATATTTTTGAGGACATTATTTATACTTCGGCAGACGTGTCTGTCTCGCTGAAGTCAGACTAAGGAGAGTGAACTGATCTCATACATCTGGTTATCTCCTGGCTGTTATAGAAAAGGATGGAGTTTTTCACCTGACTACATTTACAGCACTATGAAATATAACATGCATCTGACTCATCATTGTAATGCTGTCTACCGTCTATTGCTGTATTGAATGTTGCTGTGATAATGACTGTTTGATGTGTCTACAAATTCGCGTAACCATTTTGTCACTGTGGCGTCCACAATAAATAATGAAGAAAAACGTCAACGGCTGTTACAAGAATCATTGACTCTATACGTCGTGAGTTTACTGACGTCCTATGTGGATTGCCCTGTTATTTTTGTATGAACATTGTTTTGACTGAACACATCTGCACACCACACAAAACCAGACATGCGGATACCATCCATCATCATATGGCATCACGCATCAGATATATATATAAAACAATTCTCAATTGGATATACGTAAAACAAATGTCAAAACGTGGAGCAACAGCTGCCACTTGACTGATAAAATAAAATAAAATGATAAATAAACAGACATTATAGTAGATTGACTGATAAAATGATAAATAAACAGACATTATAGTAGATTGACTGATAAAATGATAAATAAACAGACATTATAGTAGATTGACTGATAAAATGATAAATAAACAGACATAGTAGATGTTAAATATTGATGCCCGCTGTGATGTCATATGTTGTACAGGCCGGATCTCATGTTGAGCTGTGATGCCAGTGGGACATTGCATTTTATGTAATAAAATGGTATTGAGTTCAGATAAATTAATTTGATGAGAGTGAAGAACAAAAATTAGAAGTGACTTTTCCAATGCCCTATAGTTAACACTGGGTTTAGTAGCTGTTTGTTGCTGTGCCTGTTCAGTTCTTCACATGTAGTCATATAATATTGCTAACAAAGAAAATGTGCAAGCTAACATTTATGCAGGACTTGGCAAAAATATGTTTCACTCCAATTTTTTGTCCTAGTCACATCATAACACATTGACTCCAGATTTGGTTTATCATCACTTGTTAAGTTTGAAATTGTTTACGTCACCATTCAGCTTCCTCCTGTCCCGTGCCATCAGTTCAAGGTCTATTCCATATCTTCCTCGTGATTTTCGTTTATGTCTCCAGCTCTCTTCTCCATGTTTTCTGACAGCATATGGCTACTGTTGTATTTTTTTCTTCAGCTGGAAGAAGATTTTGGAAAAGACAAACAACAGGCAGTAGAGCGGACTATTGCAAGCATGAAACTGGAAGTTGAAAAGGCAAGAAAAGCAGGGGAGGATAAAACCAGAGAACAGTACATGGAGGAAATGAAAAAGTTAGCAGCAAAACACAAGGAAGCAATTTCACAGGCCAAGAAGAAGCAGTGGGTAAGTATCTTGACTAAAAAAATGTTTTATCATGCTCTTAGCATGGTTATCTACAGTGATAATTACTTAGAGAGAAATGGTAAGTTTTCTTTCAATAGTTAGGCTTGGACTGAGCTTCAACACACACAAAATCTTGATTTTTGACATATATTGGAGAATTTAAAATTATGGTTGATTCATTCTTAACAGAGTAAAATCCCAGAAAAACTCTTTTTGCTGAAGATCTGAGATCACACTTTAATAAAATTCAAACTAGAAACATAGACTTCTGGTGCTGATAAACATGAATCACACCTCATATTCCTTGGCTATCATTACAAGAGACTGTTTGGTCCAGAAACTCGGAGACAGTTTAAAAAAAATAAATTAGAAAGAGGATGTTTAGAACACAGGGAGATGAACGAACGAACTTTATTTTCAAAGGGTTTAGAATTGGGCACGCAGGCCCGTCTAACATTCTGCCCTTCCTTTCTCTCATCTTCCATACTGAGATGAGAATATGGAGCAAGGCATGACATGAATGAGCTAATGCAGACTACAGTGACAGGAAGGGTTAGAAAGTTCTCATTGAAGAAGTGCTTATGTCATCCTTGGATACTGAAAAAGATTGAGAATGTTTACAAAGTCTGTTGTAAAAAATCTATAACAGAATTCATGTGAAGATTTTTAAAAACGAAAATGCAGAATTTTATTATAAAAGTTGTTGGAAAACTTTGTAACAACTGCTTATTAGATCATTATAAGATATGAAATTAAGGTAGGATCTGATAAGACTGTTTCTTAGTATGCAAGTATGAACTTTTGAAGGGGAGATTTTGTGCTATAAGGTTATGCTATGCATTCATTCTTCCTCCATATTGTTTCTCAGAAGGTCAAAGGTAAAGGTAGTCCTCTAGCAGATACTGCTGTAGGGGAGTGAAGTGTTAGAGACTTCACTATACTAGGCCCAGCATCGAGAGGTGGGGTGATCAGTTCCCGTCATCACTGCCTTTTCCTTCCCTAAATCAAGAGCAAGGTCAAGTACCCACTTACAGCTGGGTAGACTGGAGCGTGCCGATACAGTGAAACAAACGCAGCACCTTTGCTGCGAGAGACCAGCGCTCTAACCACTCTGTCAGTCAGATGCTTCATAAAATGTGTTGGGGGAGATTTTGTCTAGTAAGGTTATATTATGCATTCATTCTTCTCCCACGTAGTTTCACTAGGTGAGCATACCATTTTTAGTGGAGATTTTGTACAGTAAGGTTATATTATGCATTCTTTCTTTCACAGCATTGTTTCTCTGTGGGTGAGCATAACATTTTAGGGGAGACTTCTTCCAGTAAGGTTATATTATGCATTCTTTCTTCCTCTACAGTGCCAGTACTGTGAAGAGGAAGCCATGTATCACTGTTGCTGGAACACATCATACTGCAGTGTCAAGTGTCAACAAGAACACTGGCACAAGGAACACAAGCGAATTTGCAGGCGTAAAAGGACATGAGCTTGAATACGATTCATTTTTGTGTGTGAAGCCAATGAAATTTTGGAAGGCTTCTTTACTGGTTATTTGTAGATATTCAGTAAAATAATGCTTTAAGTTAAGTACCTTTATAAATTTGCCCTTATGGCTGAAGCAAACTCCACTCAGTATGAACACAGGGTCTCTTTTACATTAGAGCTGAGCATTATTCCTGGGATATCAGACTATTTTATCAACTTCAGTTATATCAATCATTTTATCATTTGTAACTCGGGGGGGGGGGTGGGTGGGGGTGTGGGGGGTGGTGGGGGGGGGGGGGGGGGGGGAGGGTGGGGGGGGGGGGGGGGGGGGGGGGGGGGGGGGGGGGGGGGGGGGGGGGGGGGGGGGGGGGTGGAGGGGGGGGGGGGTGGGGGGGGGGGGGGGGGGGGTTTTCATTTGAAGAAAAAAAAAAACCAAAACTTTTGTCGTAATGTTCGCCTCTATTTTCATGCTCATAGTTCTATGCAATGTGAGGTTTTTGTCGTACTCTTGGAATGTTTTCTTGGCTCGCCTGTGATTTGTCAGCAAAGATTATATTTATCAAAGGCATTTCAATCCTATAGAAGTGTAATTTTTTTAATTTTTAAAAAATTATTATGTTATATTTTTTCCTAACTTAAGAACTTCTTTGCAATGCATGAAACATTTGATCTTATCCACATAAAATTATTGACAAAACATGACTGATTGCTTTCATCCATATAACATTGTGTATGAAACATTTGATCTTATCCATAGAAGATTATAACAAAACATGATTTGTTAGTCTTCATCTTTGTACGATTATTTACATAACAAGGATTGTTAGTCTTATCGATATAATAATATTTACAAAGCACTGATGTATGGTCTGATTCACATAAAATCATTTTCAGAACATGGATAAATTGGGCTTGTCCATGTCCTTCAGACAATGCTTTGTTATATAAATATTTAATCATTGTGAAAGTCACAGGTAAACAGGTAACTATGGTTTAAGTGACATGTAGAAGCAGATACACAGAATAAATGTCTGCGTCATGAGGTACGATAGTAGGAAATCATGTGATTTAGGCTTTGATCTATTTTTGTATACAGTTTACAGGTGTCTGACTCAGTAGATTGTGAATGTTTATAAACTTCTTTTTTGCTTTCATTGTAGTATTTTGAATCACCGCAGAGAGTATAATCTTTTGTGAGCTTATTTCTCACCAAGAACCAGACTTTTAAATTTTGTTTTGGACATTTTTTTTTTAAACGTGGAAGGAAGAGGGCCTTACATAGGAGTACAGGTTGACAATTCAGCTTTTATTGATGTTCATATACGCAGAGCCAGCCCTAGGGATTTATCAAGATGGTTTGAGGTCTGGTAGTGTATGTAGTTCATACGAGACTCAGTTTCATGCTATTGAGCTGGATCACATTGTAATTTCCGCAAGTGATGTTCACTGTAGTATTTTACAGGAAACATAATTAATTTATGTTTATAACACATAATATTAGGTAATTTTTGTTCTCTATTCAAGTAGACTTACAGATAGACACTGAATGTGCTACTTTTAAAAAAAAAAAAAAAAAAAGGAAAAATGTTGTCATTAGGAAACTCATGAGTTTCATGTAAGCAAATAATTTTTTTTACTTTGAAATTTTTTGTTTCATTTTTCTTGTTCTATTAACCTGTTAAAGATTTTATTATCTTTTTTCTTTCCCCCCAAGTCATTGCTGCACTACTTACCCGCCGCCCAAGAGCTGGTCCTGCATATATAATATGTGGTTTGTGTAATATATTCACAAGTGATCTGCAGTTTCAGATTAGGGGAAGAGATTGTGTATGAATGTAAAGCTGCTTTGCTCATGACATGACTTACAGTCACTGCCCCGTCATGTTCATACATTTCTACCTCTTGGTTCCTATCTCAGCTTGTATCAGTTCTTGTCTGTGCACTGATGATGATGTTTATGAGGAAGAACAAAAATGTATGCATCCTTCTACCATTAAAAAAATTACAAGCCAAGTACCTGTGACTTAATGCATGAACATTAAATATGTGATTGATGGTTCTATAGAGCTTGTCACTTACTTGTTCATAAAGATCTTTTGCTGTCATTCCTTCTGATTGGATGCTGCAATAATCTGCTTGGTGCACTGTCTCACTTCGTATCCAATACAACATTATGTATCTCATGAGCATGTTTGACTTGGGGGGAAAAACTCATTTCAGCTCGTTATGCATGTATGCGCCCAATGGGCTGATCACCCGTTGGCTTGTCACACCGATTACAGAAACAACGGCAGATGGATCTATTTGTTGTTGCCCTAAAGACGCCGCTAGGCGTGATGGGAAACTACAACAGAGAAAATCAATCTGCTGTTGCCCTTAAGACGCCACAAGGCGTGATGGCCTCTGACTGCTTGGTCGGTCTTTGGCTAAGGACGGAAGAAGAAGAAGAAGATGCATGTATGCTAAATTCTAATTTGTGTAAGCAGATATGCACCCAGCATTCCTTTTGTTTACATTTTGTGAAACTAGACTTTATTCTTATTGTATTATAAACATATAAATAAATATGTGGCTATATAGCATGCAGTCATTATATTGCATGGTGCTGTCAGAAAGGTTTATTGAGTGTGTGAAGCTGTCTTTTAGTGTATGTTGCTGTCCAAAAGATTTATTTAATGGCACTGTAAAACGTCTTTACTGCTTCCCCAAGTTTAACTCTTTTTGTGCCCTTAAGGGTTTCCCACGCATTAAGGTCAAGTCAATCCTGTTGTGTGGCTCTGAAATGTGGAGAGGAAAAAATGACTACCAGAAAGATATACTTTCATAACTTGGCGCTTGCTGAAAATAAAAGGATTGAAATGGTATGAAAAGATACCTATTTGGATCTGATGGCAAGAGCCAAACACCAGTGGAACAGGAAGTGGTGAGAATATGCTGGCGCTGGATAGGACCAATTTTAAGAGATCTGATGGCATTACAAGGGGAATCCCCTTGGAAATAGAGGGAGTCCAAAAGAAGACAAGAGCTGGAAACAGACGTGAAGGGGATAAACGAGACGTGCAAAGACCTTTAGTGGACGGCATGGACAGGAAGGCCTGCACTGTGCTCCACATGGAGCAGACAGGTATTGATGATGATGACACTGATTTTGTGGCAGTGAGTGCCAACCAAGATATGGAATGGGAACAACCAGAAAGTAAAAATGGCCACTGGAAATTGTGTTCTGAACAGGGTTGTGGAGTCTGCCAAAAAATACTGCTCCAACTCCTGAAATTTTAGAAGCCCAACTCTGACTCCAGATTAAGACTGCAGTTTTTTTTTACTAGTCATGGCATAAAATTATACAGTTACATGGAGTTACATATGTGAATAAATGTGGCTTTCGTAGATTACATTTTTAACCATTCATTAATTTATACTATAATACAAAACAAAAACTCAAAAAGTATTTTTAAAATATGATAATTTTTTAATTTGAATTGAACTGGTTCTTTAAAAAAAAAGGATCTGCCTGGGCTTAAGTCTCATAAAATTCGGAGTTGGGATATTTTTTACGGACTACACAATTCCGACTCCAACTTCACAGCCCTGGTTTTGAATTATGACTGCTTGAAAATAATAGCAGCAGCTCATCAGAAATCTGCAGAGTGATTGTGATTGATTATAGTGAAAACTGTAATGTTACTAGCACTGCTTCTAATAATTATTTGAAATCTACCACACAAAAGACAGTTACTAAATGAACATTGTGTTAGTAAGCTTTACAATTTTGCACATTTCTGTTAAATTATCTTCTGGTACAGAAATATCAACTTGTATATGCATTATGCACCCTCCGTTAGTTCCCGGAGAGTCTGAGGAGACAAAGAATGAATTTGACCTCTGCCCCTTCACGCATGTCATAAAAGGTGACAAATATGGGCTTGGTGTTGGCAGCTTCTTCATGTAAAACAAATGACTGGAGAAACTAGTGCTGTAAGAGTTTGTGCTTTAGTGTAGGCTTCCTCAAGGAGGCCATCTGTACTGGTAGCTCCATTAGGAGTGAAAAAGATGATGATGATACTGCATTTGTACTGCTTGTTACTTCCACTTTGATATTAAAATTTAAAAAAACCTGACATTTGGTAGAAGATGTTGAGAAATATTAATGGAGTGTAAAGGGATTAAAATGATGTGTTACTGAGTGTATGGAACTGTTGGAGTGATTTCTTTCAAAGATGATGTTACATGTTTTTGTGTGTTGTGAATTAGTTACATCCTGAAAATATTTCCTTCGTTTGTCATACTTGCTATAATATTTCGGATTATGAAATAAACGTTGATACTACCTCTTATAGATAATGCACCAAAAAACAAGTTTCAAATGACATCTTTGGACTTTTCTTTGTTAAATGTAATCATAACTGGATGAGTACTGTGGTAACTTATATTATTTGAAACTTCACATTAAAAAAAACATGAATTGGAGACATTTTCTGTAGTCTGCACAAACATATTCTTCTGAGAGAGAACCTGCAGCATTGCATTAACCACCTTACGTCCTGTCCTGAGCAGCGTTTATTTGGTTTTGAGAGTTTTGTAAAACTGTTGAAACTCCAAATTGATTGTAAATAAGTCTGCCAAGTTTGTCAGCTGCTACTCCACCATTCTCTGGCACCATACTATGACAATATTTCAGAAATTTCTGATGCGGCGTTTTATACATGTATATAAAAAGTATGAGCTGCTTTAATGGAAGTCTGTTACTGTGTTTTCTTGTTGAAATTACAGACTCGTTTTTTTCATCCCATAATCAGCACCTTTCATTTCCATAGGTCACCACAACAGAGCTGTTGTATTCCACAGGTATTTAAGAAAAACTTTTCAAAACTGGGTGATAATTTGATTTATGAATGACATTCGTTTACAAATAACATGTTTATGAGCGGTGTTTGTTCTTTGTGTACAGAAATAAAGAACATATGCCGTGGTTTGTTTTTCCTAAATCTTATCACATTGTAATATTCTGCTATAGTTTACAGAGTCGTCTGTCTGTACCACGATGAAAGTTGTAGGGAATCATCACATAACATTAAATGGAAATATCGGTTACTACAGCATTAAGAAGCCGCTTGCTGTGATATAAATTTACTAATAATACTTGAAGTACAGGAGCGGTTGTTTTGTTCATTTTTATGTTTTGTGTACTCTGTGCTTATGTTAAACCACTTCTGTATTCCCATATCTTTTGAAGAGTGACATTTACTGGCATCCCTAAAAAATGTTGCAACAATCTAGTCATACCTTTGTTCACTTCCTCAAGTAAAGTTCTTATGCTCCTGGTTTTGTGACATATACTCTTGACTTACTCATTACAGAATAACCTGAGCTGTGAATGATTTCGGAATATAATTTTTAAAATGTTCTTTACATTGATTTTGTAAAAAAAAAAAACTGGCTCTTAAATTTTCTGGTAGTAATTCTGTTTGAAATTTCATATAAAATTTGTTTTGCCTGATTGGTCTGAATTTATTGATTTTAATACAGTATGTATGTTACCCCAGCGATAGACATGTTGATGAAAGTTTAACAGTAGTGTTTTTTTTTAATATAAGGAAATATAATTTCTGAAACTGAGACATTGTTGGAAATAAATGTGAATGGTTGTAGTTATTTCCTTCAATTACATTATGTAAGAGAAAATGAAATGTAAAATGCGTTTAAAAAATGTTAAAGTTTATGTAAGGGAACAAAATGTTTTGTACTAAACTAAATTACTTTAACAGTCTTTAAGAATAGAAGGATTGAATTGGTATAACAAGATCACCATTTTAAACTGATGGAAAGAACAAGTATCAGTGAAACAAAGAAGTTAAGAAAAGATGTTGGCAATGGATAGGACCATATGTAGGAAACCAGCTGGTAGAATTACAAGGCAGTCTTTGTTCTGGAATCTCAGGGTTACAAAAATAGATCTAAAACATACATAGAGAAGGGATTGGAGACATAGACGTGGTAAAAACGGGTAAAGAAAACATGGAAAGAACTTGAACAGATGGAACAAGATGGGAAAGCTAGACGTGACCTGATTGAAGGTCTTTGCTCCACTGGGAACTTGAGGATAAACAACGATGATAAATGTGCTTAGCACTAAGGATTTCTCAGACAGAACAATGATTGATGTGATCTTCCCTACTAGTCATTTCTGACCAAAGGAGCGTACCTCCCGAAATAACTTTCGGTGGCACGAGGTTGGGCAATGTTAGATCAAGCTGTTGCCCATGCAGCATGACCCGGCCTGGACGTCAGAGGAACGGTCTAGCCGATACAGTCTGACACCAGTAGCAACAGCCTAGTCATTAGTAGGATACGGAACTTGCCCTCCGATTCATTATCCCTTTTAGTCATTTCTGACTGTATAAGGGAAACAGACACCTCGAGAGCAGAGGGTCTGGGTGCCGGACATTCTACGTCCCCGAGTCATTGCTGACCATATAAGGGGACGCAGACACCTTGAGACCCGTAGGTCTGAGGAAAATGCCGGACTGTGCGAGCTCTATCTGGAACGGACACATCTCTCTGTCTCAATTTCTGATACTGGGAGTGCTCAATGAAGGCACCACACACAGTCGCTAGAGACAGAAGTTCGCCAGGTGAACAATGATTACTACCATTCTATTTATAGTGAAGGTTCTTGCTGACTATATATTTCTTGTGCTTTAATTTGCTTTCAAAAAACGAAAAAAGAAGGAAATTGAAAATGCAGTGTACAGGTACTTGGTTTAATAGGACAGGTATGTTACTTTTACATAGTATCAGCTGTAAGTTGCTTAAATGATCATGACCCTTTTTGTTTTCTTTTTTTTACTGCATTTCAAAACAATTACCTCATTTTGGCAAATTGCCACATAAACCACCGCATGATAGTGCTTTGTGCAGGCGCCAGGCTTCCTGCAAGCAGACCCAGCTACAGTGGCACTTACTTGCTCCACAAGGAGCATAAAGGAAAATGATGATAGTTACAAAAGTGACTTAAATGAAGTCTGTGATATTTAAAAATCGGTCGAATAAATTAAACATTTTACCTGTAATCAGCAAGCAACAGAAAGGGATGTCAACCAAAAGTGATTGACTAATGTTTCTGGTGTAATAATAAAAATTATTTCTTGTTTTGTATGTGTAGTTTTATTATTGCAGCTTATCTAAATCTTTCCAAGATTCTTACTTCTTTGCTGCGCTTTAAAAAGATAATTGTATATCCTGTTTTTGCTATTGTTGTTAAAATCTGTGGTATGGGGAACTGAAATAAATAAGTTGTTTAGGTCTTATTTCGACAAATGACCAAAAAACACAGCCTATGTTACAGTCATACAGTCTTCATCAGGGACTAATGTCCAAAAATACAGGTCTGTATCCTTTATCTAAAATTCTGAGGGGCAGCTATGTTTTGGAAACCGGATTTTTTGGAGTTTTCAGATGTTGTTAAATCACGTTTGAAAAAGTAGCCCAAAGTGCCCATCATTTAAAATAGTAAGAAATCGCCCAAATTGTGATGAAAAGTTGCCCAAAAAAACTTGATTTTCAGACTACAGTCGGCCTTCCGTATCCGCGGATGCTCAAGTCCCTTATATAAGTGCTTTTTCATGCATAATTTTGCCATAAATAGGTATATGCTTCTGTGACATGTCTTCTAGTCACACACTTAATGCTTTCTCAGTCTTTGCAAGCACTTTATCACGAACCAGAGAGAGACCATTTTTGCTGTTGTAGGGGCAGCACTAACACTTCCACGAATTTCAGCTTCTTTCTGCTTTATTGTGCGAATGCTCGATTTGTTCTTACCGACCTTACAGCCCACTTCGGCAAGCGACATGCTACTTTTCAAAAGATCTAAGATTTTTATTTTCTCGTCAAGAGATAGCACTCTTAGCCTTTGAGGGATTGCTTTTTATTCACAGAAACAAAGGGTGCACACAACACAAGTAGCAAACGATCGAGATGCGAGGCGAACAATGCTCAAACAACGAGTGCTGGAGAGAGACTGAGGATCTGTGAAATGGCGGGAGGCTACAGCAGGGCACGCCTACACATCACTTCATTCGCATGGATTTCCAATGTGCTCAGCGCATGACAAATTCAAGTTTTGCTTTTTGGAACTTTCTGGAATTTTCTTTTCTCGAATATTTTCGATCCGCGGTTGATTGAATCTGCAGATGTGAAACCCTCGGATACAGAGGGCTGACTGTATATCGTTTTTCAGGTGTTCTGATAAAAAGTTATAGACCTGTATTAGTGAGAAGAAAGTCAGAACTAATCTCAATGCATTCAAATTTTAAAATAGAATATGAATTCAGTATAGAATTATTGTTGTCACATTGGTAAATCCAAGTAAAAAATGCTGGGACAACACAGTGAAGACTAAACCAAAATCATTTTTTTTTTAAAGAAGGCATGAGAATAAAAAAAGAATGAGCTAGCAAGTAGGGAAAGGAGACAGGCAGCAAAAAAATAAATAAATGATAGCTAGCAAGTAGGGAAAGGAGACAGGCAGCAAAAAAATAAATAAATGATAGATCATCATTAAACTAGGAAAAATACGACTAAATATATACACACAAAAATATGAAACAATAACGTAAGAAATAATTATAACAAATGAGGGAAAGGAAATATGATGGGATTATATAAAACACATACACAAATCAATAATGAGCAGAAATGGTGATAGAAAGATCAACCTGGGAATATTTTTAAAAAATTATATAAATAAATAGAGTAAATAAAATAAATAAATGTGATAATGGTGGCATCAAGAAATAATATTTTATGCACGCACACACATACACACGCAAGTAAATAATTAGATAAAATATTTATTCCTTGTATTATAAACCATATTGAAACTTGTGGGGGGGGGGGGGAAGTTATGCAAGGCATGTCATTTGCCCATAATGACTCATTTTGTTTGTGTTCTGAGTGGATAGCTCTGATGGCTATTTCCATATACGTATCTGAAAAAAGCACGTATCTCTGGAATCAGGACAAACCAGAAGAATTATACTGCCAAGAATGTTAACTGAGAAATTACTTTTGACAGCTCCAGGTTGTTGAAAATAACAACTGTTATGATAAGCTATTGTATATATTTTAAATGAGTTAAATGTCTCTGTTGAATCTAAAAACAGTGAAAGGACATTATACATGTATGTATAAACAGATTGCTGAGCAACTGTTGACAGAATATATATAAAGATATATACATAAAATGGAAGAAGTTTGAGTTTTGAAGTAACATAAGCTTTTGTTGATGCCAGTTGCTGTGGGATGCGTAAACACGATGTGTCTGTAGTATTTTGTCGATTTTAAAATTATATGTGCACAGAATTAAATTATTGCATATAGTAGTTTGTACTGTAAAGGAATGGTGTCAGCTGTCTGTATAAGCACATAATGATATATCTATGAAGTATTATAAACAGATGCTAAAGTAGCAACGTACCTATTACGCACTTTCCTATTTTTGCATTATCTGCCACAGTTTTATGAGCATATAGACAGTGTTGTTTTCTTCCTGTATCTTCTGCTGTTTTAATATATGTTATTGGTTATGTACTCATTTATTTAGATATGAATTTGTGCACATTTTGTTTCTGTGGATCACTGTGTTTTCATGTGTTGTATACCGTTGGTAAGGAGTTTGTATCATTTCATGTCTTATTGATTACATGCTTTTTATGTGTAAATTGTTGTAGATGCTTTTATAACTTGTACTTTTGTATATTTTATTATGTTTTTTTTTTTTTTTTTTTTTGTGTAAGTGATTAATTGGATAGGGACTGTTTGTTTGTTTTTATTTTAATACAGCATATACCATATTAATTGATTCTACAAGGGGATTGACATAAGTCTTGGGCCTGACCATGAAGGAGTCACAGGAGGAAGATGAAACTTGGAACATTTAACGTTCATCATATTTGCACTGAATGTGTGAAGTACGCGTTTGTTTCTTCAATGGGTTTTCCCGCTACGGTGCACGGCGCAATGTACCCTATTGACCGGATCTGCTGCTCCAAAGATTTGACAAAACAATGGAAAAGAAGGAGGCCAGAGCTGTGATAAAATTTCTGATGTTTCAGGGGAAAAACGCCTACAGAAATACACAGGGAGATGGAACCAGTGTTTCGTGATTCTTGTCCTTCATATACTTCGGTAAAAAACTGTTGCTGATCTGCCAAGATCTGGTAGACCAGCCTCAGAGTGCAACGATGAAAATGCAACAAGAGTGAAAAAAATCATTGACCAGGATCGAAAAATGACAATTGCGGAGATAGCTAGTAGAGTAAAACTAAATGAAAGAACAGTTTATAGAATTTTACACAACAGACTGAACATGAGAAAAGTGTGTGCACGCTGGGTTCTGCGACTGTTGACACGTGAACAGAAGCAAACGAGGGTAAATTGCTGTCAACAGTTGCTCAAAAAGTGTCAGTCAAAAAATTTTTTGGAGACCATGGTGACAGTAGATGAGACTTGGGTACACCATTATGACCCCGAATCCAAAATTGCCAGCATGCAATGGAAAACCCCGGGCTCCCCAACACCTGTCAAGCCGAGAGCGCAGAAATCTGCAGGAAAAGTGATGCTGACTATTTTTTGGGACGGCAAAGGTGTCCTTTTGAAAGATTATCTGCCTCGTGGCAACACATTTAATGGACAGTACTATGCAGATCTTCTCACCAAACTAAGAAAGGTTGTGACCAGGAAACGAGGGATAACGCGCACTCAAAATCTTCCTTTGCTTCACAACGCGCTCTCTCACAAAGCACGGCTTGTGCAGCTAGCAGCCAACGATTTGAATATTGAAATTCTTCCACACCCACCATATTCTCCAGATTTGGCTCCATCGGACTTTTTTCTATTCCCAAATCTTAAAAAACAGCTAAAAGGAAATCATTTTGACAGCGATGAAGAGGTTATACTGGCATGTGATGACTGGTTTAGTTTGAAAAATAGGGTGTTCTACTCCCAAGGTCTTTTCAAGGTCAAGCAGAGATGGCAGAAGTGTGTCAATTCAGACGGTGGCTATATTGAAAAGGAATAAACACTATACAAAATTTCAGCTCTCTGTGACATGTCCTTCATGGTCAGGCCCAAGACTTATGTCAATCCCCTTGTAAGAAGTCATTATTTGTAAGATGCACCCTTGATACACCATTGATTCTGAGACACATCCTGATTACATATGTAAAAATTTTTTTAAAATTACACATCTCAGAGTCAAGTAAATATGGTATTTATATATTTTTTTGATTTAGTGTTTATATGCATTTTGTTTAGATGTTTCCACTGCTGTTGTGTATAAAAAATGAAGAATCTTCATTCCCATGGTTAGTGAAAGTCAAATCTTTATGCAGTATATTTTCGTAATGACTTGCTTCTCCATTTTTATGATAAGAATGAACTGTAGAGTTACTGGCAGCGGCAGGTACCTCTACTTAAACAAACAACCTGATTAGTAACGTTATTCTGACAGACGTTGGTCTAGCTCTTGTTGGAATTGGTACTAGTAACACTCTGCTTTATTCAGTTATTTTGTCATCATTTTCCTTCATGCTTCTTATGCAACTAGTCCTGTTGCAGGAAGCCTGCCCCAAGCAGTCACATGCTCTTGCAGTGGTGGTCTCTGTGGCAATGAGTTTTATATGATGAGGTTGCCAGTCCCATGCAGAAATTCATATCAGTCAACATGTACAACAGTGCCTGAGTAGACCTCTTCTTTCTTCGTCTCTTCAGAGACCTGCGAGAACTACATGGAGTCAACCAGTTATTTGCTTCGATGAAATTGGTCTCAACAAATTTAAGTAGTGTAAGAAATAAAAAATAAATGTTTATTCGGGAAGAGCCATCTTAATTGTTCAGACCACCCTTTGTAAATATTTCATTATTGTAGATTTCATATAACCAGTGTGTCGACAAGTGGTTTTGTTGGCCGTGTCAGTTACCTGTGGCCTGCATGTGAATAGACAGCATTGTCTATTATTATATCGGAGGGAAAAAAAATCGAAGAAAATAATAGTAGTGTTTGCATCAAGAACTGAAATGATAACTACTGTAAAATCTCGCGTATAATACGCACTCGTGTATAATACACATGCTTGATTTAGCCCAAAATTTTCTTGTAAAATGGAAATTCGTGTATAATACGCACCACAATTTTTCAAGATTTTATTTTATGAAACATTAAAAAAAAACTGAAAGTATAAAAACAAACAGAAATAGGATTGCAACACCTAAGTTTTAGGTACTTTGGACTCCCTCGTCATGACTCTCACTAGAAAGAAGCTCATCTAATGTTGTTGAGTCAATGCCATTATTGGTGCCATCACAATAAATATTGCCATCATCTTCATCCGATTGTCACGAAGTGGTTTTAAGTTTATAGAGTGTGCCTGAATGAAAGCAAGACCCTAGTATGAGAAAGTCTGAGAAAATAGAATTTAGATGGAAAATGACATGCCTGTGGACAGACGCGACTATTGGCTCAAGGGATAGAACCAGGATTTGAATCTCCCCTTGCCGCTTCGTGACTTTAGACTGGCTATAGTCTCGCCCTCCTCTGACTTCCTTTAAATACAAGGAGATAAGGTGTATAAATACGACCACAAACACCACTATACAGACAACATAGAGTAAGTATAGTAAAGAATAGAAGCTGATCCAGTAAATAATATATTTATTTACATACAAGAAAAACATAAAATGGCATATTACGTCATCAAGTCAGTCGATAGCGTGCACTGTTGCACGGCCTGGAAAAACCAAAGTAACAATTAAATTGAGAGACACGAGAGACAAAAAAAACCCCCAAATCACATTCACTCTTTCTGTCACCCTGCTGAGGAACAATAAAAATGGTTAGTGATTTAAACCAAATCTAGTTTGGTGGGGCTGTCAACTTTAGCCTCCACTCTCTAACACTAATAAATTTCTACTGTCTTAGTCCTGATGACTTCCTCCTCAACGAAACGCTACACAGCTTTCTACTTGTTAGGCGATATGCGCTGATAACTACACCACAAGAATTGCTAACATAATAGACTTGGTTTTTTTTCGAACGCAGACTCAGTGTCTATCCTTCAAATGGATACTGAACAGACCCTACTGGTCCTGTCTATTTTCTCCCTCCGTCTCTCTCGTGGTCTCAGTGTTTCTCTAACACTCGAGGACTGATGACGCGGCGTCTCCGCTACTCTCTTCTCTACTATCAGGACCCAGGGATGTTAACCCTCTCCCCTGCTCCTGAATTCGGTGCTTGAATTACTGGCGAAATCCTCACTGCCGCTGAATAATTTCCCTCTTTTAACCCGCTCCGAAGTTAGAGGAAAACAAGGCTTGAATTCTGGCTGTCTGAAATTACACCAGTCTCCGACCTCGTGTCGATGCTGGAGATTATAATAGCGATGAGCTCGGGCATTGTGATAAATAAACCCTGTTCCAGCTGAAGCATAGGGGCTTCACTGCCAGAGACCATAGGTCTGCCCCTTAAGCTAGGTCCTGTTGCCGTGGGTAATTTTGCACATGGGCAAATTTACGCTTCCCACTATTCTTGCCGCGACTCGCTGAAATTAAAAGAAGATGCGTCTATTGTATAACAATTCCAACCTAACGCATCTCTAACCTAACTCCCCTTCACTCGTCATTTACAACAATACATAAAATAATATTGCCCACGTGGCTCACTCGTCATGTACAACAATACAAAATTTAATATTACCCACGTGGCACTTAAATCTCTCTCCTTCTCCACACAATACATAAAATACCACTAT
Organism: Oreohelix idahoensis; assembly: GCA_024509875.1. Lineage (NCBI taxonomy): Eukaryota > Metazoa > Mollusca > Gastropoda > Stylommatophora > Oreohelicidae > Oreohelix > Oreohelix idahoensis. The sequence continues at coordinate 486,717 of JAMPIV010005294.1, read as the reverse complement.
CCCACGTGGCCCTTATCCCCCCTCCTTCTACTAAAATCTGCCAGGTAAAATAAACAATAGCCCAGACACCGTCTGACACGTTACGCATGGATACCCACGTGTTCAAAAACATTTCAACTAGGGAATTCCTTTGTCCTAAATTCCGTGGTCTGTTTTAACATGTACACTTGAGGTGTCCTTACTTAAGCCAATTTAAATTAAACCTCGCTGTAGGAATAGTTTACTTCTCTAAGCAGTAAAATTCACTCACAACGTAAATCTGAACCCTCCGACAATATTTCTCACATTTTAGGCTCAGCAAAATTAACGTACACACCAAGAATTTCCCAACAAAATTACATTAGAAAATACACAGAAATAAATGGTGGTTTTACATAACGTTCTACAAATATGGGCACACGTGTTTCTCACAACTTCACACACTCCCAACTACTGCCAAAATCATAGAAAGAATAAGCACACTGTTGCATTTACGTCGTTCTTAAAAAAAATGATAATGGATGGCACTATCGTTTATTTTAAAACTGAAAAGTTAATGTCCCCCGAAGAAATTAACTACGGACGAAATTCTAAAAGAACCACTAATAAATAAACGATAATAAAGTCCTACATACCTATTATCGCTGGTTTTTCCCACAGTGGAGAACGATAAATTACGTAGTCCTACGGCCAGGCAATTATTTCTTCAGAGACAATTGCCCGCAGTTTCCTCTCTCATTATATACAAGAGAAAACACCCACGCGAATTCCTCTCCCACGCCTATCCTAAGTTTTCACTCGGACCAATGGGAGCGCTAGGAAAAATCAATACTGGCCACTTACGCAAATCCAGCGTGGCTTAAAATTGCGTCACGTTACCTGACGGCCTCGTGCTTCTGACGCGTCATACAGGCGTGCCCGAAAATAGCGATTTTTCGTAAACAATGAAATTTACGGGAATCGCGAAAAATCATAAGTAAAACTGGCCGAGTGAAAAATAAATCTACCGTCGTAAAACGAACCCATTAAAATTACTACTCAAAAATACCAAACACGATATATTCACATGGGAAGAACCAAGGCAAACCCCAAATAATTACAAAGAGAAGAGAAATGGTGAAACTCAAAACAGAATCGGGCCTGATGAAAGTCAGAATTTCAGTGTAGCATCACATAAGTCCCCCCTTTCAAGTACGGGGATCCGTGCTAAATCTCTGGAATTCATACTGGTCCGTATCTAGATCTACATCCTGATCTAATCACTGTCATAATTAGCATTATCATACAGGCCCATCTCCATATCCTTGAGAATCTTTGCAAGCCCTGGATCGTGAGGGTCACGCCAGGGGATTTTCTCCTGTCGACTGCAACATGACTGGTCGCCCTTCCTCCTCCCTCTCGTGTGTTTCCTTCGCCCGCGAATTTTCCTGGCGGCGCGTGGTAAATACTGATTACCAGATGGTGCGACTGTTTACAGTTGACTGAAGAACTGTGCACATGTTCCTTCTTGTCAGTATTTCCCTCCCTTGAGAGATTTAATACCATCGGGGGCCTAATTCCCGACGACAAAGAAGATACTTCTGAAGTAAGAGGCGTCACCACTGTTTGACCTTTAGGCTGAACAGGGCTGACAGGCGAATACGCCTCTGTAAATAACATTCCACTGTCTTTAGAGGCGTCTCTCCTCCCCATAGCAAGACAAGGATGTTTGAGCTCCCGTGGGGCTCCGTGAATTTGGGGCTTTCCCCTTTCACTTTTCTGGCCTGCAGTAGGCCCCCTTGCATTAGCAAGGATCGGTGTGGTTGGGTTTCCCAAAACTAAGTATGGGCTTCCCAGGATGAAATCATGTGCTGGCTGTGCCATTACAGCTGCCTTGATGGTGCCAGACACAAACTTGCATTTCACCTCAATATTGGCTACAGGCAGACGCTGTGAGATACCTCTTCTCAAAACGCCACCCATCTCAACTATTTCTCCGGTCCACTGCCCTGGTTTCACCAAATGATGAGCGACGATACTGGGGTAAGTAAGCCCGCTGTCAAACAAACATGTAGTGGCTGTCCCATTCACTACGGCTGGTCCACTGTTAGAGAACAACTTCTCTGCCTGGACTGGTTCCCATTTATTCCCTTTAGTCCATCTCACCGGTCTTAAACAAGCTGCATGATGAGCTGGGGGTTTGTTCATGCACCGGGATGTCCAGTGGGAAGTGGTTCTACAATTCTGGCAATACCTCTCATTATCTCCTCTGTTCCTAGCGGATTCCTGAGAGGTTGTTGTCGGTGCTCTGTTATGAGGCTGGGGGCGCAAGTTATAACCTGAATGAGGCTCCTTGCGAGAAGGCCCTGGTTGCTGATGAGCTGGTGAAGTAGCCGACTGCGATGATGAAGCTCCTTTGTCTGCGGCTGGCAGGTCTGGGTTTTTCCTTTTCTGTCCCAGTACTTCGGCCTGTGCTGTCTGGTACCTTTCGGCGAACACGATAATTTGATCGAGTTGCTGGGCACCCTGCTCTGCCAGATACCGCCTCAAGTCGGGGGACATGTTTGCCTTAATTTGCTCACACAGAACTAACTCCTCCAACCCTTCGAAAGTTTTCGCCAGTCCTGACAGTTCCCTCCAGCGAGTTAGGTAGTTTCTCACCCGCTCTGCAAACTGAGCAAAACTCTCTCCCTTCTCCGGCCTGCTCTCCCTGAACATGGTTTGGCATTTTCGGGGTGTCCACTGAAATCTTTGTAATAAAGCGTTTCGCAGTGCCTCAAAGTTGTTCTGGTCATCTATGAGCAGCTTGTTGTAAACTTCATACGCATGACCTTTGAGCGATTGTGATAATTTCAGACACCAAAGACTCTCATCCAACCCGTATGCCTTTGCCATTCTTTGAAATTTCTCCAAGAACACGTCAATCTTTTCATTCCCGTTAGGGAACGAGTCAAATGGGAAGCTCATGGCTGCCATCCGGGGCCCTCCGTTTCCTGAGGTGTCTGTTGCTCCTGCTCCAGGTGAATCTCCATTAGCTGAACTGCCTTCCGAAGATCGGTACTGCAGTTCCAGAGAACGCAGGGCAAGTTCATGCTGTCTTTCTGCGGCCTTCTCCTCTTTCGCTGCTTCCAATTTCTGAAGTTCCATCTCTGCGGCGGCTGCCCTGTCCTCTTTCTCTTTCTCTCGCTGATTATGCCTATCAGTTTCCCTTATCAGGTAGGCCTTAGTCTCCTCCTTATCCATTCCCATGTCTTGAGCCGCGTCGCGCCAGGCAGCTCGTAACTTTGCCATATCCGCCATCTTACCTGTAAACTGCTGTAAGTTCACAAATACAGAGAAATGACAGAAAAGGAAAACAAAAGGAAGGAACTACCTGTTATGTAATAGGAAGTATTCCTCCTATAACCGATGTCCCAAAAACCCAAATCAGACTAGCGTCAAGTCTGAACAATAACCTGAAAAATTTTTTTGTTAACAAGCTACCAAAAACCCGAAATTACCTTCCTGTTAAAAAAAATTTCAGTATGCCATCAATTACTAAATTTCCACCAATCTAACTGACTGTAACCTGTGGAAAAACTTGTACTGGATCAGTTCTAACAGCTCAAGTCTAGGGGATATTTAAAGAAACTCTATTCTCAGAAAACTTTCTAGAGACACTCTATGAATCTAGATCACAGAACCGATCTCCACAGAATGATCCACCGGACGATTGCCGCCCACTTGTCACGAAGTGGTTTTAAGTTTATAGAGTGTGCCTGAATGAAAGCAAGACCCTAGTATGAGAAAGTCTGAGAAAATAGAATTTAGATGGAAAATGACATGCCTGTGGACAGACGCGACTATTGGCTCAAGGGATAGAACCAGGATTTGAATCTCCCCTTGCCGCTTCGTGACTTTAGACTGGCTATAGTCTCGCCCTCCTCTGACTTCCTTTAAATACAAGGAGATAAGGTGTATAAATACGACCACAAACACCACTATACAGACAACATAGAGTAAGTATAGTAAAGAATAGAAGCTGATCCAGTAAATAATATATTTATTTACATACAAGAAAAACATAAAATGGCATATTACGTCATCAAGTCAGTCGATAGCGTGCACTGTTGCACGGCCTGGAAAAACCAAAGTAACAATTAAATTGAGAGACACGAGAGACAAAAAAAAAACCCCAAATCACATTCACTCTTTCTGTCACCCTGCTGAGGAACAATAAAAATGGTTAGTGATTTAAACCAAATCTAATTTGGTGGGGCTGTCAACTTTAGCCTCCACTCTCTAACACTAATAAATTTCTACTGACTTAGTCCTGGTGACTTCCTCCTCAACGAAACGCTACACAGCTTTCTACTTGTTAGGCGATATGCGCTGATAACTACACCACAAGAATTGCTAACATAATAGACTTGGTTTTTTTTCGAACGCAGACTCAGTGTCTATCCTTCAAATGGATACTGAACAGACCCTACTGGTCCTGTCTATTTTCTCCCTCCGTCTCTCTCGTGGTCTCAGTGTCTCTCTAACACTTGAGAACTGATGACGCGGCATCTCCGCTACTCTCTTCTCTACTATCAGGACCCAGGGATGTTAACCCTCTCCCCTGCTCCTGAATTCGGTGCTTGATTTACAGGCGAAATCCTCACTGCCGCTGAATAATTTCCCTCTTTTAACCCGCTCCGAAGTTAGAGGAAAACAAGGCTTGAATTCTGGCTGTCTGAAATTACACCAGTCTCCAACCTCGTGTCGATGCTGGAGATTATAATAGCGATGAGCTCGGGCAGTGTGATAAATAAACCCTGTTCCAGCTGAAGCATAGGGGCTTCACTGCCAGAGACCATAGGTCTGCCCCTTAAGCTAGGTCCTGTTGCCGTGGGTAATTTTGCACATGGGCAAATTTACGCTTCCCACTATTCTTGCCGCGACTCGCTGAAATTAAAAGAAGATGCGTCTATTGTATAACAATTCCAACCTAACGCATCTCTAACCTAACTCCCCTTCACTCGTCATTTACAACAATACATAAAATAATATTGCCCACGTGGCTCACTCGTCATGTACAACAATACAAAATTTAATATTACCCACGTGGCACTTAAATCTCTCTCCTTCTTCACACAATACATAAAATACCACTATCCCACGTGGCCTCTTCATCCCCCCTCCTTCTACTAAAATCTGCCAGGTAAAATAAACAATAGCCCAGACACCGTCTGACATGTTACGCATGGATACCCACGTGTTCAAAAACATTTCAACTAGGGAATTCCTTTGTCCTAAATTCCGTGGTCTGTTTTAACATGTACACTTGAGGTGTCCTTACTTAAGCCAATTTAAATTAAACCTCGCTGTAGGAATAGTTTACTTCTCTAAGCAGTAAAATTCACTCACAACGTAAATCTGAACCCTCCGACAATATTTCTCACATTTTAGGCTCAGCAAAATTAACGTACACACCAAGGATTTCCCAACAAAATTACATTAGAAAATACACAGAAATAAATGGTGGTTTTACATAACGTTCTACAAATATGGGCACACGTGTTTCTCACAACTTCACACACTCCCAACTACTGCCAAAATCATAGAAAGAATAAGCACACTGTTGCATTTACGTCGTTCTTAAAAAAAATGATAATGGATGGCACTATCGTTTATTTTAAAACTGAAAAGTTAATGTCCCCCGAAGAAATTAACTACGGATGAAATTCTAAAAGAACCACTAATAAATAAACGATAATAAAGTCCTACATACCTATTATCGCTGGTTTTTCCCACAGTGGAGAACGATAAATTACGTAGTCCTACGGCCAGGCAATTATTTCTTCAGAGACAATTGCCCGCAGTTTCCTCTCTCATTATATACAAGAGAAAACACCCACGCGAATTCCTCTCCCACGCCTATCCTAAGTTTTCACTCGGACCAATGGGAGCGCTAGGAAAAATCAATACTGGCCACCTACGCAAATCCAGCGTGGCTTAAAATTGCGTCACGTTACCTGACGGCCTCCTGCTTCTGACGCGTCATACAGGCGTGCCCGAAAATAGCGATTTTTCGTAAACAATGAAATTTACGGGAATCGCGAAAAATCATAAGAAAGTAAAACTGGCCGAGTGAAAAATAAATCTACCGTCGTAAAACGAACCCATTAAAATTACTACTCAAAAATACCAAACACGATATATTCACATGGGAAGAACCAAGGCAAACTCCATATAATTACAAAGAGAAGAGAAATGGTGAAACTCAAAACAGAATCGGGCCTGATGAAAGTCAGAATTTCAGTGTAGCATCATACCGATGACACCTGTTCTTTCCCCCACAAAACGTCGTCCTAGCTGCCGTCAAGTTTATTCGAAATACAACATTTGAGGAAGCCTTGTTGAATTATAGTCTTATCTAATTCCTTCCAATCAGCAAGTATCCACTCTGCGACATCTGTGAGAGTCGGTTGACGCATACGGCCACCAGCAGTATATGTGTGATTACCGTCGCTTAACCATGCATTCCATTTACGACGGATAGTATCTTTCATCGGCTTATTAACAGCGACGTCTAAAGGCTGCAACAGACGGGTCATGCCGCCTGAAATTACAACCAGATCAGATTTGATTTTCTTCATTTCCTTCTGGATAGAAGGCATCCGATGACACCGAAACGAGTCAAGCACCAACATGGAAGATTGTTTTCAGAGACCACCTGGACGTGTTGCCCAAACACATTTTAACCAGTCAATGGTTATGGCTTCATCCATCCATCCTTTAACATGAACACGGATGTTTACACCTTTCGGAAATTGTACTCCTTTTGGTAGAGTCTTTCTCTTAAAAATTATGAAAGGCGGCAACTTTCCTCCATCTGCAGTACACGCTAACATAACGGTGAAGTGGGACTTCTCGTGTCCAATTGTACGTATAGACACAGTTTTTATGCCTTTCGTGTCTAAGGTCCTGTCGTAGGGCATATCGAAAGTCGGAGGCGTTTGATCGGCGTTTCCAATCTGTGCAATGTCATAGATATGTTCTTTTCTCAATTTGATTACGAACTTTTGGAACTCCAGAAGCTTGTTTTCGTGGTCGTCTGGAAGATGCTGCGCGATAGTAGTTCTTCGACGAACTGAAAGACCATGTCGCTTCATAAAACGAACTGCCCATCCATTCTTCTTCTTCTTCTTCCGTCCTTAGCCAAAGACCGACCAAGCAGTCAGAGGCCATCATGCCTTGTGGCGTCTTAAGGGCAACAGCAGATTGATTTTCTCTGTTGTAGTTTCCCATCACGCCTAGCGGCGTCTTTAGGGCAACAACAAATAGATCCATCTGCCGTTGTTTCCGTAATCGGTGTGACAAGCCAACGGGTGATCAGCCCATTGGGCTGCCCATCCATATGACGCTTTAAATGCTGTTGTGCCTGTATGAGATTTTTTAAGTTCCAAAGCTTTAAGTCGGATTTCAATGCATGAAACACCGTTGCCTTGTTGCCTTCTATCCACTACCCACTCCAATAATGTTTTTTCTAGGTCTGGAAGATCTGGTAGTGACCCACGATTCGCCTTTTTCTTACTAGGCAACACTTGCAGCGCCTCTTTGTTTTTTCGCCATAATCGAATGTTGCACTCGTTAATGGAAAAATGTCGACTTGCTGCCCGACTGCCGTTAGATTCTGCATGTTTTACCACTAAGAGCTTTTCTGCTGCAGTATAACATTTTCTTGAATTCATTTTTAGGGCTCAAAATAATAAAATGACAAACTTCACAACCAAGCTTAATATTAAAACAGATTGAAGACCAAGAGTGCGAAATGCGTTTTGCAACAATGTCTGACACATAAGAAAACACATGGCACATTCAATTTCGCGCCATTTTCACTACCAAATTGTGACAAAAACTTGAGTGACTTTCCAATGTAGTTTACTTTCGATATCGAAAATGACGTATTATTTAGTACTCGTGTATAACACGCACCTGAGTTTTAGCGGGCAAAAATGAGTAAAAATTGTGCGTATTATATGCGAGATTTTACGGTACATAGATCATTATGTCTATTGAAACTGCCTAGTTGTGTATGTCCAAAATACAGGTCTGTACCTTTTTTATCCAAAATCCTCGGGGATAAATTTGTTTTAGAAACCAATTTTTTTTTTCCGTTTTCAGATGTCACCTATATTGCGTTCAAAAAGCAGCACAAATCGCCAAAATGTGTTTGAAAAATAGCCCAAAGTAGTCAGAAATAATCCAAATTGTGATTTAAAAAAGTAGCCTAAAGAAACTTTGTATTTTTAGAATATTTTGGTGTTCTAGTGTTTAGATAAAAGGTTATAGACCTGTATATAGGGAGATTAACTATTTATTGTCAGAGACTGCAGAGCAGAGGTTGGCTATAGATAGAACTCTGGAGATGATTTGGTAGATCTCTAAGTGACAGAGGGGAAAAAGAAAGATTTTTGACAGAATGGAAATTTCAAACAAGCCCTCTCCCTCTGACATTTAAAAACATGGTATTCCCAGGATTAAAGGTACATTTTCCATGTTCCCAATGAAAACTCACTAGCTAGCTTATTATTCCCATTTATTTTTTCTTAGAGCATAAAACCACTGCTGCAGCCATCCTCATGCAGATGTGCCATGTTAAAGTTTTTGCAGTAGTGGTTTCTGTAGCAAATTGTTTCATGTCATGAGGTTGCTAGCCCATACACAACTTTTTACATGACTGGTGGGAGAAGTGGCACTGCTCTTACCCATCTCATCTGAGAAACCTGGAAACAACCTTTTGGGGGTGGGTGGGGGAATCTATAACATTCAGTATTATGGACATTAATTAAGACTTCGAAATGAGGTAAGTTATATGGGTTACCACGGTGAATATATTTATAAAGTAACTAAGGAAAAAAGACTCAGTGTAATACAGATGACAGATAAAAACACATTGAATTGTCATGTAAAGCCTTCACTGCTTTGATGTACCATTCATAATGAGGTCTTGGATCACTATGAAAATGAAACTACTGTCAGTTATCTGATATCTTAATTGTAGGTGGCACTTCACGTGCAGAGTTGTCCACACAAATGAGAATGCAAAGAAGTTACAACACTCATAGGATCTGTTGTTATTTGGAGTGAATACTCAGACAAATGTTATCACACTCAACAATAGTAGCCATCTATTAAATAATATACTGTCTACAGTTGTATACAAGTTAGAGTACACATTATATAGAACAGCTAAACTTTTGAGAGCAGATTACTGAGAAGAGCACATGAACCAGTTAGAGATATTCAGTAGAAGTTTTCATAATAAAAATTCAGGATCCCAAAATCATAGATGTCGGGGACATACATAACAAATGGCCAGAAGTCAACAGAGAGATGAGGACATTCTTATGGAAAATACTGGACAGCAAAGAAATGAATTTGAAAAAAATAAATAAATTACAGGCTGTCAATGACACAATTCTTCTCCTCTTCCCCTCTGCAAGACTAGTATGTTATTAGTCATAGTCCTGAGTATGAAATCAGCCACTATAAAGGTTGTGCATAAAGCAAATAGTGAAGTTTAATCCTCCTTGTATGAGCAAGCCACATTTATGAAAAGGTGGCGAGTCATAAATATGTGACTTTTTAAAAGTAAAATTATAAACTCATAGTTTATTGTTTCCTTATTGCTGCTTGGTTTACTCTTAGCTGTTGTTGAGTACAGTTTACTGTTGTGCTTGAACTAAAAAAAATCTTTAGGAACAACAGGTTTTCTAAATAGTGTTGGAAACTGTAGAGTCACCCACTGATTTTTTAAAAATTTTATTTATTTCTTCATTTTTTGTGTGTGGTCAAAACACAGAGTAGATAAATGAGATATTTTCTTTGTAACACCAAGTAGAATAATTATAAATGAAACTATTTCCTGTAGCAGATCCTAGTTTATCCTGGCTGTTATTTTTACATAAAAACTATCTTTTCAAACTTTTGCACTATGCCTTACGCTTGTGATTACTTTTTGAGTTAGTACAGCAAGCATGTTAAATTACTGTAAATTGTATTTAGTGGTGTGTTCTGTGTGTAGCATTTAAGCACAAAAGACAATCTATGGACTGAGGTTTTAACTTGCACAGATTGAAAAAGCAGCTGTTTCCACATGATTTTGTCAGTGTTGACTATTATTTCAAGTTTGAAATCACATTCAGTTTCAGCTGTTAATGGGTTCACAAGTTCTTGGAAAAACATTTGTACAAGTCCATCTTCTGCCGTAATTAAAGGATAATTGTAAATACTGTGTCTATTTTTATTTTTTAATTCGTTGTTGACTGGTAAATTTGGGTAATGTATTTTTATCTAGGACTCTGATTATTGGATCCATTTTCTTTCCCTACTTCTGATGGTGTTTTGCTTTTTAACAGAGTAGTGTTAATAAATAATCAATAATGATGCATATCCCAGCTTTTTCAGTTTTTCATTGTTCTTTTTAATGTTAAGCTGACATTGGAAGGTGTGTGTAGTGTTGTTGTTACTTATCATTGTTGTTTTAGTGCTAACTGCTTCCAGCAACAAGAACAAAACAGGCTCTAACATTTAAATCAGATCACAAGTCATCTCCTCACTGAATTGTTAACTGCAATGGATTCCAAAGACTTTGGTTTCTTGCCTTGGTGGTGCAATTTGAAAGGTCATTACCTTCCCATTAATAGTGCTGTCTTCTTCTTGCCCACTTACCTTCAATTTTTCCTTCTATAATACTTTTGAGCATGGTGGTGTGTCTCTTTATTTGCCCAGAGTGCTTTGTTTAATATTTATCTTTTTCTTTATTTCTGATAAAAGCTGGTAAATTCAACTGAAAGAAAGGAGAAGAGAGAAAGTAATGGACTGGGAAGAGACACAGCAAATATAGAACACTAAGAAATGGCAAAATGTGACTGCCAAAGTTCTTATGCACAGAACTTATTGAATAAATGAATATAAAAATCTTTGTAATTTAGCCTGGAATATCACACAAATAAAGCAAATAAAATGACTGGATAATACATTTTTATAGTTTGTAATCCAAGTTTAGCTGAATTTTGCCTTCCCTAGATCAACACCCTTCAGTTCCCCAAAGGAGCATGCAGCTTCAACAAACACATGCAAAGTCCTCATGTCACGTGCCATCATCTAAAATTCTTCCTCATCCTTTTCATTTCTGACTCTAGTTCTTGTCATCAGGAGACCATGTCGCTGTATTTCAGTCCTATTCTGCATAGTCACCCATAAGTCTGCAGACTTTTGCTTGTTTTTGTTGTTCTCTGTAGATGTCCAGTGGATATTCTTAAAAGTTTTGTTTAACAGATACAAATTTGCTTTAGTAAAGAATTCACTGGCTTGACTACATAACAGACCACCTGAATCACACAGTCAGTGACAGATATAAGTAGTACTGTATTCTAACTTATTATGTTTGTGCAAATAACTGCATTTTCCAAACCTTGGCTTAAATTCCTGACACTAACTTATCACTTGGCTTGAATACTTGGCAAGATAAGCAGATGGGACTGTGTTGATGGCCAACTCTCATCACTACATTCCCGCCTCACCCTGTTCAAGAAATAAATATAGTTTCTTTAAAAAAAAAAAACCCATTTTCATTGAGGTACCAAATCAGTTTTGTGTACAAGGGCTTATAAGTATATTTAATGTGATAATTGCTGTCTCTTAATAACATTCAGAGACCACCACTGCAACTCTCCATAGGCCAGTCTTCAGAGACCCCTGGGAACTACACAGGGACAACAAACTTGTAGACAGAATGAAACCTTGACAGCAATCACAGATGGGCAGCGCAGAGATCAGCCACACTCAAAATAATAACAATAATTAGACGGATGTGCACAATAAATCCATTTGATACATAAAACATACTTCAGAATATTTAGTCATAATGCAGTGTTTAAGTCTGTAACCTTTCATCCAAAATCCTTTTGGTAAAACTGGATGTTTTTGGTTTTCAGATGTCCCCCAATTCACGTTCGAAAAGTAGCACAAATAGCCCAAATTAGGCCAAAATAGCCCAAGTTGCTTAAACTGCAATTGAAAGATAGCCTAAAAATCGCTCAACATAGTCAAAAATCACCCAAATTAGCCTAAAAAACGATTTTCAGAATATTTCAGTTTTCAAATACAAGGTTATAGACATGCCATATGATAAACTCTTACCGAATTGTTGGTGAAGGTAGGGGTTCAATACCTGCTGGCAGCATGTCTATTTCATTGTCTGTCATGATCTGGTTTTCTGAAAATTGACAAGTTGAATGATAGACAAAAGATAAACTGCTAACCTAAATTCATTTCACTGACAGTAAACTGATCAAAACAAATACTCAAATTATTGTGAGTATTTTGCCTGCTTTACTACAAAGGTTTTTCATCACTCCTCTCTGCCAGTGGTGACTTCTTTGCAAATCTTTCAAGTTTTTTTCTGTGTATTCATTGTACCCCTTCTTTGTGAGCATGATCTGGTCATGTACCTTTAAGCATCTTCAAGCATTTTAAACACCAGACAGTTCTTCAGTTATTATTCATTAAATTTAAAAAAAAAAAACATAAAGTGATCATTAAAAATAAAAATATTAAAAAAAACTGAATGATTATTCTCTCTCATGTGACATATTCTTTCCAGAACGTTGTCTCCATTACAGCTGCTCTGAACGCCAAACGATTCTGGGCAAGTTGACCTGCATCAGCCAAAGACAAGTTCAGACTCTCTGTGATGTCCTGGGTCCACTGTCGTCTAGGGAATGATTATTACTTACAAAAAAAGACACTAAGTAAAATAAGTGAACAAGTAAAACTACAATCCTTGTAAATTAATATTGAGGCATAAACATTTGCAGAAATTAGAAGTAAAGTAGTATAGCAGGATTATCCACGTGAAAGTTAAAAAAGAAACCCAACAAATACCGGCTGTATAAAAAGCAAAAAATAAGTGACTAGAGGTGGACAGGATGTAAACTCAGAGAGTCATCAACTTGCCACACAATGAAAAGTCAACTGAGACCATTGCAAGGCAGGCCTTGTTCTAAAATCCCATGGTAGATGAAAAAGAGGATAATTCTAAAACATATGTACAGTAGAATGTGGGATAGCAAATTACAAAGACAAGGAGGACTTGGAATGAACTGCTGCAGACATCTCAGTGAAGAAACGTTTGGACACACCTGGTTGATGGCCTATGCCCCATGGGGAGCTGAAAAGGAAAAAAGATTCTGAAGAATGTTTTGTACAAAATAGCAATTATGACATAATAGATGCCAATAACATGTAGAAACATCACATGATTTTGTCAAAATCAGCCACTAAAATATATGCACACAATGTAACCAAAAGAAGACATGGGCATTAGATGAGACACACACTGAGAAAATCTGTTGATAGCACTACAAAGCAGTCCTTATTCTAAAATTTCTAGGGTTGTTGTTGTTTAACTAGAGCTGCTGCACTTTTTGCAGCCAATGCCAAGTTGAAGAATCTTTGGCATTATCTATCTATATTGTAGATTTAGGTTTTTCTGCCATTCACAAACTTGTTGAGTTGGAGTCATAAGCTCCAGATTTTTTGCCAAATATTCTATCCAGGTTTGGCAATTATTTAAATGATCATCACATCTTGTTTCAAGCCATAAGGGGGAGGCATACTGTACATTTTCCATTACCCATGGGGGCTCTGTAAATATGCAGGGTTAAAATGCTGTTCTCTGATTCTGGACTCTCAAGGAATTATCATGTTTTGCACAGAGCAATTTCTCAGCTCTTCACCTGTCGTTTATTAATTGTGAGATCCTCCGGCACACAGCCAACCAGATAAAAGCCACAGTTACGTCTCGGGCTCAAGTGATTTCCCCAAGCTTAATGTGCAATGTGGGTTCTCAACATGTTTCACCACAGGGGGAATCAAGATGTTGGGCCACTCTGATGTGGCTACTCTGATGTGGTTACTCTGATGTGATTACTGATGTGGCTACTTAATCCTTGAAGCATTGGCCAGGCAACTCAAAGGTTGCTGATTTCCAGGATGCACCAGGTGGAAGTGCTTCAGGGTCTTGGTTAGAGGTCTAGCCCGAGAATTCATGAGAGATCAGCCCTGAATTTGTTTACATATATATTGCCAAATTAGAGAGGGAGACTGAAAAAGACGTAGAAAAGGAAATGAGACAGACATGAGGAATAAAGACCTTGATGGATGGCACAGGACAAGAAGGTTTGGCATGAATTGTTGATGGCCTACATTCCTAAAGGAGCTAAAGGTTAATGATGATGTAAGCAGTGCAAATCAATAAAACAGCTTTATTTACCATCATGAAAAAACATAGCTGTCCCTTTATCACTCGGAGCTGAGACTGTATCTGAGATGTAGTTATCTTCTTCTCCTTGCTCTTTACTGACTCTATGTAGATGTGGCTGTTTAAAAGAAACAATATTTCAGAAGAAACAACTGATTGCTATCAGGTCACTGTCATAAATATGTCATTAATTTGCTAAATATTTTCAAAACATAAAACTATTATCTCCTCGTATTATTCAGAATACTTTAAGTGACATGCTCATACTATGAAATGATACTTTAAACAAAGAAAAAGGCACAAGGAGTCATGGATTTCGATGGCACAGTGGTGTACCCACATCTGAAAGAGCTAAAGGTGGTGTGGGTTGCATTGTGGCGAAAAACCAAAAAGATAATATCAAGGGATGTGTCGTGGAATATTCTAATCCACATATATAAATTATCAAGTAAATATAAAGCCTAATAAATACATATAATAAATAAAGGAAGAAGAATGGTAAAGAACAGTGCTGTCACAATGACTGTACTCGAAATCCCCTTGTTTTCTACTGCGTATGCAAATTGTAACGTTTCACGTTGATATTAAAGGCCTTCTGCAACATACACGCGTTTCCCAAACACACAATAAAATGTGCTGCCTTTCTAAGAAAAACCTTGAAATATGCAAGTTGACCTAAATTTTAAATTCCATTCATGTCTTTTTCTACACTATGTTACCAAGATCAAAAGACAGATGGACAAAAGGATAGCGAGAAGGGAGAGGCAGAAAGCCGAACACTAAACACGCTTCGCGCGATACACAAATGCTGCCATCACGCGTGTAAGACTACAAGCACTAACTTTTTCGGACGGACAGTGATAAATTCACTACCCTTCCCAGAGTTAGGTTTTAAAATCATAAAAAACGCTTATTAGGAAAGATAACATTATATGGGTTTACGTTTGAAAACATAACAGTACCCAGACAGCACATCTTCGAAACAGGAGGTAGAAAATACATATTTTTAACGCAGCCACGTAGCTCTTTTAAATTTGGATATTTGGGTTCCTTAGGGCTTGCTGACAAAGAATATGTAAAACGTTACGCAAATAGTCCAGGAATTAATAAATTATACCCAAAATAAAATAGTGGGGATGCCTGACAGCATGGAATCATTTCTGCTCATAAAATTTTTTTATAACGTGTTTGAAAAAAATCTTACGTTACAGAATTAGCCTACCATGTAAACTCCAAATTGATTGGAGCGCAACAAATGAAAGACTAACCACGATTGGTCGGGCTATAAATACTATCTTTCGTTGTTAGGGGAGACGTGAAAAGGTAACATTTTTTCAAACACTTGTCGAAACGTGGCCTCATTGGCTAGACTCGCTGATATACTCACTTAGGAGCGTTAGTTCGAGACCACTAGTGCAAATAATCTTGATAAAGCAACAGTGCGTTGAAGCCAGCTCATATTTGTGTTAAATAAAAGCCTGGAACATAAGCAGATGGGAATTTGTGCCAGTAATTGTGCCAGAATTCATTGCTAATCAACGTATCTGTTTTTATTTCCATGAAATTGTGGTAAGCTTGAACCATTCAGTATCTTTTAATGAAAATTGAATGTAAATTGTTAATTTATGCCTGTATATATATGTGTAGTTCAGTGGCAAACAGGAGATAAAGCCTATAATGCTCCAGCCTGAACAGAGGGTGTCGGAGGGAAGTAAAACGGCATGGAATGGCCAAATAGTACACTGACACCTGGATGATTGATTAGACAGAAATAATGCTGGAAGTGCAGAGGCGTGGTAACCATTAAGGAGGTAAATACTGGTATAAAGTATTTCAGATGAAGCTGACAGTTGGCCTAACGCTCTGAACTCAATGTTTGTGTTGTATTGTGCTCAGTGTAGAACTAGAGTATCAATTAGTTATGAAGTAGAAGGTACATCCTTCTTGTTTACAGGGACCGTGGTCTTGATGGTACTGAGCAGCACCTGGTCAGAGCTTTGCTGAATCCAGAGTCGGACAGCATACTCCTTGGTCTTTTTAGCTATCAGTGAGTTGTCTCCAGAGCCCAGGGGAGAATTCGAGCAGAGGAGTCCTTTCCTGCCGCCATCACGCAAGATAAGCTGATTTGGCCAGCTGAGCT
This sequence comes from Oreohelix idahoensis, assembly GCA_024509875.1. Classification (NCBI taxonomy): domain Eukaryota; kingdom Metazoa; phylum Mollusca; class Gastropoda; order Stylommatophora; family Oreohelicidae; genus Oreohelix; species Oreohelix idahoensis. The sequence continues at coordinate 470,323 of JAMPIV010005294.1, read as the reverse complement.
CAACATTATGTCCCCTCATCTTGAAATGACTTTGTAAAAATAACATTCAGAGGGGAATTTAATTGTCTTAATATCAGGAACTGAGAACATCTCCAATACTAGTCCCAAAAGACAAACTATTGAAGTCATGATGACAAATACCAACAGAGCTTGAACAAAACAAAACCAGTATTACCTCATATTACCACTACACAACTGACACACATAGGATATTTAATAATATATGTCACTACAATATTCATATTGATAAAGTCTGTACATATACTTGTAATTAAAATTGATTGTGATTCCTGGTTCCTTTGTATTTGAATCAGGACACATATACCTTTATGATAACAGTGAATACATATTGTTATTTGAAAAGTTATCAGTGACTCCTTAAGATATTCTCATAGAGTGTTATATGTATGTGAGTGTCACAGTGTTGTCAAGAGTAGTGGATTAAATTAAATTGTTTATCTGTCTGTTGTTGTGACTTACACTTCATCATACACATACCCTAGACACATAACGTAGTCATCACACTATTCCAGAATAATTCTGACTGAGATATATAGATATGTGGTAGCAAGTAAGGTTATCTATAATACACTACTCTTAATAGATATAGATACCTTCACAGCTGATCTCAGTCAGTACACTAAGTCCCCTATAAATATTTATAACATCCCACTTCACCACATATATTGGGGTCTCGCTCTTGGGATTTTGAATATTTCCCTATTAAAAATATTGGGGGGGTAATTCACTTCAGGGAATATAAGAATTAAAAGGTATCCTTGGGTGGAATTAAATAAGGTTGAGCTCACGGTGCCTGTGTTGTCCATTAGATATATTTAGAGATTAAATTGTTGGTTAGACATTGTAGAAATTTACCTGATAGACAATGGCGGACCTGGCCAAGTTTCGATCTGCTGCTGTACAGACTGCAAAAGAGTTAGGATTAGATGGGCAAGTTATGGTTGCCTATGTCACTACGGAATGTGACAAATTTATTGAACGTGAAGAAAGAAGGTTTGAAGCCGAAAGAAAGTTAGAGGCTGAAAGGGAAATTAAGAGGTTACAATTTGAGGCTGAGGCTGAGACTAAGAGGTTGCAGATTGAGGCTGAGGCTAAGAAATTGGAAGCAGAAAGAGAAGACAAAAGATTAGCTGTAGAAAGAGAAGAGAAGAAATTAGCTGCAGAAAGAGAAGAGAAGAAATTAGCTGTAGAAAGAGAAGAGAAGAAATTAGCTGCAGAAAGAGAAGAGAAGAAATTAGCTGCAGAAAGGGAAGAGAGGAAATTAGCTGCAGAAAGGGAAGCAGAAAAGGAGGAGAAGAGATTACAAAGGGAACATGAGTTAAGACTAAGGGAGTTTGAGTTTCAAGGCCATGCTCCTGAAAATGGTGCCAGTCCCTTTGCCTCTGATGCCACTGCTAGCCAAGGAGCCTCAACCTCAGCTATGAATTTTCATTTAGATCATTTTGTTGAGAAAGACGATGATATTGAGAGCTATATAAATAGATATGAACTATTAGCTACCACATATGGGTTAGAGAGAGAAAGGTGGAGCTTAAAGTTATCTCAGGGACTTCGTGGGGCAGCTTATGAAGTTTTTGCAAAAATGAGCAGAGGTGATCAGGAAAATTATGATATGCTAAAGCAGGCTCTTTTGTTAAGATATGAAAAGAATGCTGAATTTTATAGGAAAAAATTTAGGAATGCTAAACTACTGTCAGGTGAAACCTATCACCAGTTCTCTGCACGAATAGAGACATACTTGGAGAAATGGACTTCTCTGGGGAAAACCCAAGATCTTAAGGAAATGGTCCTTATAGAGCAATTAAGAGAGTCCATGGCTCCAGACCTGAGAAAGTTTCTCATGGAACAAGGTGCAGAGAGGCTGGGTGAGTTGCTAAATGTTGCTGAAAGGTATCAAGCAGCTCAAGCAGAGGTAACAGGTAATAAAAAGAAACAAGTGGATAACTTTAGGGCACCACAGAACTTTAATAAATTTGATCCTAAGGATCAAAATAAAGGTAAGCACCAATTTTGATAGGCCACGGTATGACAATAAAAATAAATTCCCACAATTCGATGAAAGGAAATATAATGAAAGAAAATCTTTCAACCAAGGAAAAAGGTGGTGTAAGAATTGTCAGATGGACAATCATGACACTGACCGTTGCAGAAGGAAACCTGTGTATATGGCAACCCTTCAGGTCAGGTCGACCTCAAGACAGGAGGAGGATATTATGTTGGATACCACTCCAGAAGAGATGAGGAAGGCACAGGCTGGGGATAAAACACTCAAGCCTTGTTTCAGAAAATTGTCAACTTGTCATACAACTCCAGGCAAGGGAGATTTTTACATGAAAAACAAGTTGATGTATAGGAAGGCCGGAACTAGATCCCATGGTCACGGACAGCTGGTTCTTCCAAAGAGATATAGGACAGAATTAATAAGGAGCCTACATGTGAAACCAGATGGGGACCATGAGAAAATAGGTACCATCATTCAAAAGGTGGCTCACAATTATTATTGGCCCAAAGCAAGATGGGACATTGAGAATTTTGTAGAAAGGTGTAGCATAGCACATGAGGGAACACCCACAAGTGGGAACATGGATCAGGACCTGGACACGCCCCGGGGCAAAATTAGGCCTGATAATAAAAAGAGATATAAATTTGATAAAGTGGACCAAATGAAATGGGAAGCCCCTTTTCACGGACAAGCTTCACTTAACTGTTTTACAATGGCCACTATGCGGAGAGTGCAAAAAGATGTCTTACCCCAGGATAAGCCGAAAATCCCTCAATCGGACTTAAACAAACTGGAGGAAGAGGATGTAGGGAGGAAATCTCTCAAATCATCACTATAAAGCTTCGAGTGGAAGAGACCATACCGGTGCATGGACAAATAGGTCCACACAATTAAAGGTCCATATGTAGCTTTGTTAAGAACGTGGACTGATGAAAAGGCAGAGGAAAACATTACATCTTCATACCAATATGTGAATGAGCTGACCACTCGGTTAAAAACTGGCTGGAAACTTGCCAATGAAAATTTGAAACAAGCCAGGAAGAAACATGCTGCCTATTATAACAGGAAGGCGAAGGACAGAAATTTGGCTGTGGGAGAGAAAGTACTGCTTCTTTTGCCTGGGAGTCAGAATAAGTTACAAATTGGATGGCAGGGTCCATATACAGTTTTAGAGAAGGTGTCTAGAACAAATTATAAGATAGATAAGAAGGGGAAAGAAAAAAATCTATCATGTGAATCTCCTGAAGAAATATTTGGAAAGAGAACATCAGGAAGAGACACACTTGTTGACCTTGTCCATCGCCATGGAGATGAAAAAGGAACCACTTTCATCATTTGAATATCCATTACACCCCTGTGAGACAGCAGCACAGGTGAAAATCAGTACACATTTAACGAAAACTCAGAAAGAGAGAGTGCAACAGGTTCTAAATAATCATGCACAGGTGTTAACAGACCGACCAGGGCATACAAACCTATTGGAATATGATATGAAACTAATAGACTCCACACCTGTCTGTATGAAACCATATTCGATTCCGTTTGCTAAGGAGAAAGCTTTGAAGGAAGAGATAGACTATCTATTGAAGGAAGGAATTATTTCGCACAGTGAGTCTTCGTATAGTTCCGGTGTTGTACTCTTAAGGAAGCCCTCTGGAGAACATAGACTCTGTATAGATTACAGGAGACTGAATGCTATTACAGAAGGACAGGTGGATCCATTGCCGGATACAAATCAGCTGTTTGCCAGGCTAAATAAAGCTAAATATTTCTCAAAAGTGGATCTGAGTAAAGGATACTATCAGATTCCAGTAAAGCCTGAGGTTAGACCATACCTAGCTTTTAGTACCTCAGAAGGACACTATGAGTTTAATAGATTGCCATTTGGATTGAAGAATGCGCCTAGTGTCTTCTCTAGAATGATGAGAAAATTATTGGATCCTCTGAATAATCCCTGTATAACAAATTTTATGGATGATATCCTTATAGCAACAGAAACATTTGAGGAACACATTGACTCTCTGAACATGCTGTTTGATCGACTTAGGGAGGCAAATTTAACAGCCCGACCAACCAAATGTTGCGTTGGATGTAAAGAATTGGAATTTTTGGGACACACAGTTTATCAGGGAAACATGACCCCTGACCCAAAGAATTTAGAGAAACTACAGAAAGCCCCGAGACCACAAACCAAGAAGGACGTGAGATCCTTTGTCTCATTATGTGGTTTCTACCAGAAGTATATCAAAAACTTTAATTCCATATGTGCACCGTTAACTGAATTGACACGTAAAGGACATCCAGATCGCATTACATGGACACCACAATGTGAAATGACTTACCAAGAATTGAAGGAAAAGCTCACAAGTAAACCCATTTTGAAATTACCTGACTTAAGTCAAGAATTCATTGTAAGGACGGATGCCAAGTAATATTGGGTTAGGAGCAACTCTACTACAGAAATCAGATGCATTGGATGGGAATTAAGCCCAGTGGCATATGCTAGCAGAAAGTTGAATAAAGCTGAAATCAACTACTCAACTAGCGAAAAAGAATGTCTTGCAGTAATATGGGCGATAAAGAAATTCAATATTTATCTATATGGGAAGGCATTTAAGTTGCAAACAGACCACAAACCTTTATCGTTTCTAGCACAGGCTAAGCATGAGAACTCTAGGTTACTCCGATGGTCTTTACTTCTGGCTCCATATAATTTTAGCATTGAGTATATATCTGGAAAAACCAATTTGGGAGCGGATTTTTTAAGCCGCCATCCGTGTGATGAGAATCACCGTAAACCCCAGAAATAATAATAAATTTCTCTATGTGAATATAGAATAAAGGACTGACATATAATGTCTGTTTTAAGAGGGGAGGTGTCGTGGAATATTCTAATCCACATATATAAATTATCAAGTAAATATAAAGCCTAATAAATACATATAATAAATAAAGGAAGAAGAATGGTAAAGAACAGTGCTGTCACAATGACTGTACTCGAAATCCCTTGTTTTCTACTGCGTATGCAAATTGTAACGTTTCACGTTGATATTAAAGGCCTTCTGCAACATACACGCGTTTCCCAAACACACAATAAAATGTGCTGCCTTTCTAAGAAAAACCTTGAAATATGCAAGTTGACCTAAATTTTAAATTCCATTCATGTCTTTTTCTACACTATGTTACCAAGATCAAAAGACAGATGGACAAAAGGATAGCGAGAAGGGAGAGGCAGAAAGCCGAACACTAAACACGCTTCGCGCGATACACAAATGCTGCCATCACGCGTGTAAGACTACAAGCACTAACTTTTTCGGACGGACAGTGATAAATTCACTACCCTTCCCAGAGTTAGGTTTTAAAATCATAAAAAACGCTTATTAGGAAAGATAACATTATATGGGTTTACGTTTGAAAACATAACAGTACCCAGACAGCACATCTTCGAAACAGGAGGTAGAAAATACATATTTTGAACGCAGCCACGTAGCTCTTTTAAATTTGGATATTTGGGTTCCTTAGGGCTTGCTGACAAAGAATATGTAAAACGTTACGCAAATAGTCCAGGAATTAATAAATTATACCCAAAATAAAATAGTGGGGATGCCTGACAGCATGGAATCATTTCTGCTCATAAAATTTTTTTTATAACGTGTTTGAAAAAAATCTTACGTTACAGAATTAGCCTACCATGTAAACTCCAAATTGATTGGAGCGCAACAAATGAAAGACTAACCACGATTGGTCGGGCTATAAATACTATCTTTCGTTGTTAGGGGAGATGTGAAAAGGTAACATTTTTTCAAACACTTGTCGAAACGTGGCCTCATTGGCTAGACTCGCTGATATACTCACTTAGGAGCGTTAGTTCGAGACCACTAGTGCAAATAATCTTGATAAAGCAACAGTGCGTTGAAGCCAGCTCATATTTGTGTTAAATAAAAGCCTGGAACATAAGCAGATGGGAATTTGTGCCAGTAATTGTGCCAGAATTCATTGCTAATCAACGTATCTGTGTTTATTTCCATGAAATTGTGGTAAGCTTGAACCATTCAGTATCTTTTAATGAAAATTGAATGTAAATTGTTAATTTATGCCTGTATATATATGTGTAGTTCAGTGGCAAACAGGAGATAAAGCCTATAATGCTCCAGCCTGAACAGAGGGTGTCGGAGGGAAGTAAAACGGCATGGAATGGCCAAATAGTACACTGACACCTGGATGATTGATTAGACAGAAATAATGCTGGAAGTGCAGAGGCGTGGTAACCATTAAGGAGGTAAATACTGGTATAAAGTATTTCAGATGAAGCTGACAGTTGGCCTAACGCTCTGAACTCAATGTTTGTGTTGTATTGTGCTCAGTGTAGAACTAGAGTATCAATTAGTTATGAAGTAGAAGGTACATCCTTCTTGTTTACAGGGACCGTGGTCTTGATGGTACTGAGCAGCACCTGGTCAGAGCTTTGCTGAATCCAGAGTCGGACAGCATACTCCTTGGTCTTTTTAGCTATCAGTGAGTTGTCTCCAGAGCCCAGGGGAGAATTCGAGCAGAGGAGTCCTTTCCTGCCGCCATCACGCAAGATAAGCTGATTTGGCCAGCTGAGCTCAACATTATGTCCCCTCATCTTGAAATGACTTTGTAAAAATAACATTCAGAGGGGAATTTAATTGTCTTAATATCAGGAACTGAGAACATCTCCAATACTAGTCCCAAAAGACAAACTATTGAAGTCATGATGACAAATACCAACAGAGCTTGAACAAAACAAAACCAGTATTACCTCATATTACTACTACACAACTGACACACATAGGATATATTTAATAATATATGTCACTACAATATTCATATTGATAAAGTCTGTACATATACTTGTAATTAAAATTGATTGTGATTCCTGGTTCCTTTGTATTTGAATCAGGACACATATACCTTTATGATAACAGTGAATACATATTGTTATTTGAAAAGTTATCAGTGACTCCTTAAGATATTCTCATAGAGTGTTATATGTATGTGAGTGTCACAGTGTTGTCAAGAGTAGTGGATTAAATTAAATTGTTTATCTGTCTGTTGTTGTGACTTACACTTCATCATACACATACCCTAGACACATAACGTAGTCATCACACTATTCCAGAATAATTCTGACTGAGATATATAGATATGTGGTAGCAAGTAAGGTTATCTATAATACACTACTCTTAATAGATATAGATACCTTCACAGCTGATCTCAGTCAGTACACTAAGTCCCCTATAAATATTTATAACATCCCACTTCACCACAGGATGGAACTTTGTCTCAGAGCGCATTATGGTAAAACTAAAAGAAGGAGAAACCATAGTCAACCTTGTCATAGTGTACGGGCCAAATGAGGATGAGAGAGCAGAGGTCAAGGAGGAATTCTTTGAGTTGCTTCAAAGGACTGGATGACTGCCTAGATGAAATTATCATGCTCTGAGATTTCAATGCCAGAGTTGGAAATGACCATGCTAGATGGGGTGGAGTTATCGGAAGATATGAAGAAGATACTCTTAATGACAATGGAAAGTGACTCCTTAGATTCTGCAGTGAACAGAATCTGATCATTACAAACACAAAGTTCCCTCATAAGCGCATACATGCTTACACTAGATGTGAACCAAAGAATGAGAAGTCAGTGATCGACTATGCAATAGTTAGGAGGAGCTCATTCAAGTATGTACGGGATGCTAGAGTCTAGAGGAGGCCAGAGATTGGAAGTGATCACTACCTGCTGACCATCAAAAGAACAACTGAAAGAGTTGCTCAGCCTAGGAACTGCCTAACATCCGCAAGAAACTAAGTAAATAATAAATAATAATAATAAATTCTTTAAGCACCAAACACGGCGCATAAGGCAGAAACCAGTGCTCTCCAGGTTGTTCGTTGTGACGCCACTCCTCTTAGCTCTTGCACATTATTTAGGCCCAACGTTCTTCCTTCTCTTATTATTGTTCTTCTGAGTGTTTCTTTTGGTCTTCCTCTCTTCCTCTTACCCTCAGGAACCCAAGTGAGCGCCTGTAGTGGTATTCTGTTGTTTTGCATTCGTAGGACATGACCGATATATGACCATCGTCTTTTCCTTATATAGTCGGAGACATATTTCTGCCTAGAGTCTTGTCTTATTTGTCGATTAGTCTTGAATTCTTTCCAACTGATGTTCATGAGTTTTCTAAGACATTTGTTCTCGAATGTATTCAGCTTGTTCTCCAATGATTTTGTTATTTTCCAACTCTCACAGCCGTATGTTAACACTGAGATAACATTTGAATTAAACAGACGAAGCTTGGTATGTATATTCAATGATCGTAATTTCCAAATGTTAGATAATCTATTGAAGGCGCTAGCTGCCAAAGCAATTCTAGTATGAATTTCTCTTGTTGTGTCACCATCCTGAGTCATTTTACTGCCTAAATAATTGAAACTTTCAACTTTCTGTAGTTTTTTCCCGTTCAAGATGATATCAAAGGTCTCGTTAGAAAAGTTCATAACTTTAGTTTTAGAGGCATTTATTTGGAGACCTATTTTAACCGAGAGATGACACAAATTATTTATTGCTTCTTGGGATTGTCTTGGTGTTGAACTTAAGAAAGCTACATCATCTGCGAAATCCAGGTCCCCCAGGAATTTTCCATTTGTCCATTTTATACCCAATTGTTCATTGTGGGTATAGTTTCTCATAACCCAATCAATAGCTATTCCAAAAAGTAGTGGTGACATAATACAGCCTTGTTTCACCCCTGTTTCTACTGTAAACCATTCTGTATTCCCTTTATTTGTTCTAACACAACATCTTGCATTGTCATATAGTAAAGGAACAGGAGAAATGAGCATTATCATTTCTGGTAAGCTGAGAGTGCCAAAAATTAAGACCAGATATCAGGGGCTTATTGCAGCAGCAGTGGCAACACAGAAGAACGACCTGATGACTTGGAAACCCTCTGGCTTAAATTCAAGGACACCATAAAGACAGCTGCTGCAGAAGCATGTGGTGAAGTCCGACTTGGGAACAAGAGAAAGAGGACACCTTGGTGGACAGAGGAAGTTAAAGAGAAAATAAGAGAAGAAAATGGCATGGAAACAATACTTAGGAACTAAAAACACAGCAGGAAAAACAGAGAAATATAGAGAATATGTGATGCTCAGAACAGAAGCAAAGAACAAGGTGCTAGCAGCAAAACAGAAGTCCTGGGAAGAATTTGGAGAAAAGCTAGAAAAAGATGCGCAAGAAAACCAGAAATTGTTCTATAAGACCCTAAAGAACATGAGGAAGGAAAAACAGTGCCCTCTTAAATTTTTTATAAAGGACAAGCAAGACAAATTGCTTACTGCCCCGAAGGAAGTAATGGAAAGATGGAAAGAATATTTCTCAGAACTCCTTGATGGTGAGCAAGGTCAAGCATCAGAAATGATAACCACTAGCACAGAAGAGGAAACCAATGGTGATGAAGATGACATAAAGATGGAAGAACTTGAAGGCAGCACTGGAGAAAATCAAGATGGGCAAAGCAGCAGGGCATGATGGTATAACACCAGAAATGATTAAGTACATGGGAGCAGCAGGCGACCTATTACTCTTAAGGGTCCTACAGGCAGCGTGGTGCAACAAGACCATACCAAAGGATTGGGAGATTGCCATCATAACACTGATTTTCAAAAAGGGTGACAATCGACAATGTGGAAACCATAGAGGCATATCCCTTCTCAGTGTCCCTGGTAAAATCTACTCTAGAATCCTAGAGCAGAGACTCAGGCGCCTAGCTGAGCTACAATTGGATAAGGTCCAGTGTGGATTCCGAGCAAACCGAAGTACTCAAGACCTAATCTTCACACTCAGACAGCTGAGTGAAAAGGACCTTGAGTATAAGAGTGAGATCCATCTCTGTTTCATAAGATCTGGAAAAGGCGTTTGACAGGGTCCCCTGGAGCAAACTTTGGGACTGTTTGGCAAGGAAAAACATTCCAGCACCTCTGATTCATGCTATACAGAGCTTCTACAAGCCTTGCAGAAATTATGTGAGGACAGCAAACCATAAGTCAGAAGAGTTCAGTACCACCACTGGTGTAAGTCAAGGGGATATCCTGTCACCTTATCATTTCATACTCCTCATGGACGATGTCATCAAGGCATGTAAGGAGAGAACAAGAAAGTATTCAGTGGGGTACTGGAAGATGAGACAGGTCTGTATTTCAGAGCTGACATTTGCTGATGATGTTGCCCTGATTGTTAAATCAGAGGCACATCTCCAATCCAACCTGCAAGTCTGGATGGAAGAGCTAGAGAAGAGAGGGTTGGTCATAAGCAGCTCTAAAACAAAAACCATGGTGATATCATGAGAGGAAAGAAGACATCAGATTAAGCTGGGAGAACAGGTCCTGGAGCAGGTCGACCACTTTAAATACCTCAGAGCTGTTACAGACCAGAAGGGAGGCATCAAAGAAGAGTTGGCAACTCGAAAAGCAGCAGCTGGGAGACTTATTCAGGCCATAAATCGAGGATTCCTCAGCAAGAGAGAAGTTGGTAAGAAAACAAAGATGGCTGTATTCCCAGTCTTGACGTATGGATGCGAGTCATAGGCAATGAATACAACCCACAAAAGCCAGATCCAGACCTCAGATATGAGGTATCTGAGGAAGGTGGTTGAAATAACAAGAAGAGACATGGTCCACAACCAGACGACACGTCAAGGCCTAAAATCCCACCCCCTTCAGACCCAAGTAGAACAGTCCCAACTAAGATGGTTTTGCCATGTCTGCAGAATGGGAGAAGATCAGCTACCACGACAAGCATGGGAAACTAAGAGCCAGGGATCCAGACCTCCAGGATGACCCAGAGTCCGCTGGTAGGACAACATTAGACAATCTTTGAAGGACCAAGGACTAGAATGGAACCAGGCCAGGAGAAAGACAGCCGATAGGATAGTCTGGCACTCCCTCTTCCAAACCTCAATACCTCATGGTAGAAGGGGAACGACCAAGTAAGTAAGTGACCAGGTGGTCAACATAGACGTTCTAGCCGCCTCGTGGATATGTAGTGCTCTAAGCTCTTTTCCCCGTCTACTAATGTTCAATTGAAACTTGACACTCGTGTCTTAACTCAGATGACAACACTTGACATAGATTACTGAATCTAAGGCTTATGCATTTTCAAGACTTTATTCTCAGTCCTTTGAATGAACATATTTACAGTAATCTGGAAATAATACAAATGCAATATGCCTTTAATTCTTCGTCCACCCTTATGGGTCATGATTTTCTTCTCCGACTTTTTGTCTTAATCAATTTGCATCAAAAATCATATCTACTTGACCGACTATTCATTTCGAATGAGCGAACGAACTTTATTTTCAAAGGGTTAAGAATTGGGCACACAGGCCCATCTTTCTGTAGAACCAGGCTACCCCCGGGGAATATACTTTCATCAGTCGATAAGTTCTTGTTCTATAAAAATGTCTTTCTCTACACGTTTGTCAATCTGCTACACGTTCTCTAAGTTTTACAAAATATTATCATCTAATGTCTTTTCCGGCACAAAATTCTTGTCTTCTACACTGGTCGATTCCAGAGAGTTAAATTCTTTGTTACATACCAATGGATCGTTGATGAGTCTAGATATAATCTGGATCATGTAGTAATATCGTTAATGGTGTCTCTATGTCGCATCTGAATACCACAGATGCTGGCGTAATTTTACAGCCACATGTCTCGACAAGCTGAGTACCACTACATATCTGGTTACTTACTGCAAGCACAGTTGCAACTCAAGAGCCGTCAATTTTCGCTCAGGCACATCCTTATATAAGGAGCCGCGGTAGCATAGTGGTTAGTGCACTGGCTTCCTAGCGCAGTGGTCTATGGTTCGATCCCCAGATGAGGCGGGAATATTTTTAGACCACAAACGGCTCCTGGGTCGACCCAGCCCCAAATGGGTACCAGAGCAACTCTGGGAAGGTTAAGGCGGCCGGCGTGATGCCGACCACATCACCCCTAGTGTGCCGACGGTCAAGATAATATGGGCCTAACACCATATTCCCAATATGCCTCAATGGGCGTGTAACGGGTTCCTTTACCTTTTTTTACATCCTTATATAAGGGACCCTACGTCACTATCCCACGTAACCTCTATAACTCTGGTCGCCGTGTTATCTCTTAATACCTAAGTCACTTCCCTTAGACCGTGTTTATACAAAGATGTTCTTGTCATTATATTACAATGGTTCGTTAATTCAGCGGTGACACATGATCTGAGAGGAGAAACTGATGCATGTGTTGAAAATATAAGAACTAATGTTTTCATTATTGGTATGATTTCAAAACTATTTTTATTATCACCACTTGAAAGGCCAATGAATGAAATTTACAGTGATGAAAATGTTTCAGAACGTTAAAAGCCAGACTAGTGACTAAACAGTTGACTGTTGTTGGTTAAGTTTACACGTGAATAACCTTAGAGATGACATACATATTTAAACAGTTTACATTATACAGAAAGATTTTAAAATGTCTCACAATTTATGAATAGTGTCACAGAACTAATTTATGAACAGTAAAAGTGTTCAGTGTTAAAGAACTAATTTACAAACAATAATTTATGAAAAAGCAATGAAACTAACTAGGGCTGGGATCTTTAACGATTAATTAATCAATTAATCGGTAAAAAACTTTAATCCATTAATTGACAAAACAAATTTTAAACAATTACTAAATCTTTAGCAAATAAAAAAATGTTTATGTTTTTTGTTTAAATGTGAGAGCATTTGCTGTTAGAGGTTTGTGATATGGACTTTGGCAAGTATGATCAATAATAAAATATTGTTTGGTTGTAACATTTCAGTACTCTCATTATATTTTCAGGAAGATTTTGCTTAATACAATTAAAATATTTAAAGTCCTTAGTGATTTAAAAAAAAAAATGTTATTTATGATTTTTTATAATTTATCAAATTGTTCTAAATTTATAGATTAATCTTTGGTTAAAGAAATTTGATTAATCGATTAAGAATTGTTTAAATCAATCCCAACCCTAGAACTTACCTATTAACAATGTCAGAGAACTAATGTAAGAACAATGTCAGAGAACAAATCTGTAAATGATGTAATTGAACTAATCTATGAATAGTATCACTGAACTAATTTATCAGCAGTGTAACTGAAGTAGTCTATAAACAAAGCCACAAAACTTATCTATATATGTCATGGTATTAATAATATACAAACAGAGCCAAAGAACTAACATTTATGAATGTCACATGACTATATCTACAAATAACTTCACATGACTAATCTAAGAACAAGATCGTAATGAAATTATTACCAAAGATTTCTTCAGACTTGAAGAAAAGCCTTTAGTTGGCAGCAGTCCTACTGGCAAGTCACTCTTAATGTAAAAATAATAAATAACATCAATGTCAGTAAATTCAATATAAATTTGACATAAAGAGAAGAAAAGGAAAAAGGATCCCGTTACACGCCCATTGAGGCATGTCGGGAATATGGTGTTAGGTCCATATTTTCTTGACCATCGGCACACTAGGGGTGATGTGGTCAGCATAACACCGGCCGCCTTAACCTTCCCAGAGTTGCTCTGGTACCCAGTTCATGAAGCTGGGTCGACCCCAAGTTACTGGATCCAAGTCACATATTCACACAAGGATTTTTAATACTTCATGAAAAGAAATGTTTTTGTAACAAAATCAGCATCTCACCAATGAAAGTAAATGTTATATATGATCTGAAATGTTAATGCATTATCTGGCACAGTATGAAGTATCATCAGCCTTAGATCTTCTTTTACTTGGGAGGTAAACAACATTTTTGCTGATTATATTGCTTCAAATACAAAAGGAATATAATTTTTTAAATTTTTTTAAGATTGGGAGACAGTGAGAAATAAGTGTATGAAATTGAGAAGAGATTTAGGATTATTGGATACATGAGAATATTAATGAGACATGAGACTATTGAATGTAGCAAAGAGAAATATAGAATAAACAAAGGAAGAATACAACTACTGTGACCTGGATGTGAAAACTTTTACTAAAAACTTGTTAACAAAATATTATGATGGTATGATTACACCATCTTAAAAAATGTAATGGAGGACATTGTCCTCATCATTATTAACGGCCTATCTACCTTTGCTTTATTATAAACACGTCGGCCACTTACAGTAAACCCGACAGTTCTGACATCGCCCTTGTCAGTAGTACCAGTCAACACAGTACCACAAACACACCGGTAACAACTGGGTCATAAAGCTGACCAATGGGTAAGTCAAGCAGGCTGGACCCATTGTTTGACACCACTGGCAACATGGTTTATTAAAGACGAGTGTGATACTGTACTGTAATTTATTTTTTCAACAGGCTCATGTTTCTTCTCCTTGTAGTATAAACGTTCTTTTTCAGGAGGGGATTACGGTGGAGTTCTATCTTATCCGCCCCATGTTTCTTCTCTATGAATAGTAGGGGAGTTTAGTCTCTTTTTGTAGAGAATTAATTGCGTTTTTTTCCCATAGGGATTACTGTAGTTTGGTACAAATTTGCACCAGTGCTTTTCTCTGTAGTAATTTCGTTCTAGTAGTCGTATTTTGCTTTGTTAAAATAACTGCGGTCATTCTTTGTTAAACGGGGGATGGGGGTAGTGACCTCTACCCATGTACGTTCAAACAGGGCGCTTCAGCGAATCAACAGTTATTCTGCTCATGCCAACAGGTAAAGTTATTTAATATGACATAAAGGAAGACGCGCGCGATCTGAGTGACCATTGACTCACGAGTTGTGTACAATCTAATTATAGAGCATGAGCACGGAATATTTTTAGATTTTGCTGAATTATTATTGGTTTAAGAGTAAAGCGTGGCGTGGGCTTTTGGCAGTTATTCAAAAGAATAAATATCAGAGAAATTCTTTAGAAGGCCTCTCTTGGTCTCCAGATTCCAGCCGTGTAACTTAGGCAAATTCATTTGCTCTTAAAAGTGGGAAATTCGAATATTGGTATGTTCATAGTTAATTTAGCGTAGGACTTAGACTTAGTTTCTTAACAGAATATTAGCCATTTAGTTAAGTAATTTTTAAATAAAAAGACAGCGCCATCAATTGCTATCTAGAATATACTCATAGTGCGCCTATATAGTTTCTGTGAATAGTAGCTGTATCTCTGATTTTGGGTACAGGCTTTTAGTGCTATTAATTGTGTGGCAAGGCTTTTGAGATGTTCATGGTGTAAGGTTAAGCGCTAAGGTAAACCGGCGCTCAGTAATATGTAGAAGGTAGTTGTGACAAACACAATTTAATTCTGTAAATTACAAAAATATATATGGGAGCGCATGTACATATTTTATTTCATTGAAAATTTAATTCTGTAAGTTACACACACACACACACACACATATATATATATATATATATATATATATATATATATATATATATATATATATATATATATATATATATATATATATATATATATATATATATATATATATATATATATATATATATATATATATATATATATATACGGGAGCGCATGTGCGTATTTTATTTCATTGAGAATTTAATTCTGTAAATTACAAATATATATATACGGGAGCGCATGTACGTATTTTATTTCATTGAGAATTTAATTCTGTAAATTACAAATATATATATACGGGAGCGCATGTACGTATTTTATTTCATTGAGAATTTAATTCTGTAAATTACAAATATATATATATATACAGGAGCGCATGTACAAGTATGTATTTTATTTCATTGAGAATTTAATTCTGAGAATTTACAAGTGTAGATACTCAAACTTAGTTGTGTATTTTGCTAGCGGGCTATTTTGTTAATGTAGTGGGAGGAGAAGGGATAATGAGGGGTGTATTTTATTTTCTGAGACGGGATTTCAATTTTCCTAGAGAGAGATATATATATATATATCTCTATATGAATAGTGGGGTAATTAATTTTACCGAGGTGGCGGAACAGAGGGGGTATATATATATATATACATATAGATAACCTCGCTTGATTCTAATATGTGCAGGGTAAACTACGATAGCGTATTGTGTGTATGATTATTTTATTCGGCATTTACTCATGTGTACGTTATTTTATTTGTGCCTTAAAGTATTATGTAATCAGGATGTAATTAATTTTTCAGAACTGGAATTTAGTGATTCCTAGAGTAGTTCTAATTTTATTTTGGGTTAATCAACGAATCATCAAGGGTCAGTGTAAAAGTAGACCTTAGTATTTTTGTACAGGAGTTCCCTCAGTTAATGTATTCAGTGTATGTAATGTTGTGACAGCTGACGGACCAGAGATCGGGGTCAGCCTGTGTTGGGTGTCTGGGTTTACATAACAGACATTGTTAAGAAGAGGGGAGTGTATGGTAGAGTGACCTGTAGTTTGGAAAATATTTACATATCACTTGTGCGACAATAGAGAGGGAGCTGTATTGATTTAAGGGAGGTATTCATGGGAGTTAGGTGTTAAAGATGTGTAATTTTTGATGTGTGGTACATTACATTGCATTATTTTTGTCTACAGCGGTTCACGGCTCAAAGGGAGGGTTGAACCAGGCCCTTACAAGTACCAATGGCAAATCTGTCATCTCAGGAGCATAGCGCTCGAGATATCGCCAGAGGTGAAAGAACCGAAAAGTTCCATTGCAGTGAAGAGAAAAATCTTCAGCTGGACTGGTTCTCAACAATCAGGAGCTCTAAGCTCACTAAAAGCACATCGTTATTGGCGCGTTGCCAAGTGCTTATCTGAAGGCCATAATAAAGCCTTGAAATCTAATTTCCGCCTTTGGCTATCACATATGGTGGTAGTGAACCAGACCCGTTATCAGTACAACGGAAAAGAGATTGGGAAAACATACTTTTCCTAACCAGCCACTCATCAGATCCTCAGAAGCTAACTGTCGCATCAAAGAGTCACTGAGTCTAAAGCCCAAGTCATCAACAGCAAAAAATTAGTGGACGGAAATAGGGTTCACCCGTGTGTTACCGGGGCCCGAAAGGGGAGCAAAGAATAGTAACACTGCACCCTACCACGCATGTCGTAAAAGGCGACTAAGGAGGGTATGGGCATGGGGCTGTTTACCCCATCCCGTAAAAACTTCGCACAGTGGGCTGATCACCTGCTTGCCAACCAATCTGATTACGGAAACAATGATAGATTGTTTGGTCTGTTTTTGTTCCACAAAGACGCCACTAGGCGTGGTGGAAACAGCGATAGATTGATCAATTTGTTGTTGCCCTAAGACGCCACTAGGCGTACTGGCCACATACTGCTTTGCCGGTTGATGGCTAAGGATGGAAGAGAAGAGAAGAAATAGGGTTACAATTCCTTCGGAAGGCTTTAGAGTGGAGAGACAGAAGTGTTAAAGAGTTATAAAATCATAGCAGAGGACAGCTTCTGAAGTTTTAGTGAGGAAGTTAGTTGTGGAGCAGTGTTCGGGAGTTGCAGTATAGGCTGTTTAGAAAAGAAGTCCTGCAGAGATTGTGCAGACATTTCATAGGGTCTACAGCTGAACAGGGGTGTTCAAATTATAATTTAGAATAGCTAGTTGAGTGGAGGCTCGAAATCCGAGACCCCACCAAGTTCATTGTGGGTTTGTTTAATCGTTAATTTTTTTTCCCATACAGGTTGAAACTCGTGGGTGAAGGGTTGGGATTGATGACAAATCAATTTAATTGTTCTTGTTCTTTTTTCCAGGTGTGCGAACACGCACTTTATTTATTTATGTATGTTATTTGAATTGTGGTGTAAATAAAACTATTTAAACTTTAGTCTGGATCAGTCACTTACTTTACTATTCCTGTACGTATATACATATATATAAACTCTGTGGTGTTTAGTTAAACCTTATCTCCTGAGGGCAGTAAGAGGTGGTGGGGCTATAGCAATCATAATATGTCACAAGTGGCAAGGGAGAGTCAATCTAGGTTCTCGCCCTTGATGCCAAAAGTCTCATCTTTCCACAGTCACTGTCATTTTCATCTAAAATCTATCTTCTAAGACTTTCTTCTCACTAGTGTCTTGTCTCTATATTTAGGCAACCTCTAGTCTTAAATCCACTTCGTGACAAAGTGGGTGGCCATCGTCCGATGGATCATCTCTGTTAGGATCAATTCTGGAATCTTATCTAGATTCACAGATTGTTTCTGTAGAAAGTTCCGAGAATAGATTTTCTTTAATTTTTCTCCTAGACTTGAGCTATTAAAAACTGATCCAGCTATAAGCTTTTTTTTCACAGAAAGTTTTTTTCCACAGAAAGTTTTTCCACAGGGCAGTCATACTAGAGTGTAGTTGTAGTAAGGTTGCTGATGACTTAGAGGTAATTGATGGCTAATTGAAATTTTTTTTCTCTAATAGGAAGGTAATTTCAGGTTAGGGTAGCTGCATAATTAAATTTTTTTCAGGTAGCAGTATTACTCAGATTTGGTGCTAGTCTGAGGTCGGGTTTTGGGACAGCAGTTATAGAGGGAGTATTGCCGAGTAGGTAACAGGTAGTTCCTTCTTTTTTTTTTTTTCTTCTCTTTCTGTCATTCTCTGTATGTCATGAGTTACAGCAGTAACAGGTAAGATGGCGGATATGGCCAAGTTATGAGCTGCCTGGCATGAGGCCGCTCAGGACATGGGTATGGATAAGGAGGAGACTAAGGCCTATATGATAAGGGAAAACGATAGGCACGTCCAGAAAGAAGCCGAGTTGGAAAAATTGAAAATTTCGGCAGAGAAAGAGAAAGAGTTGAGGGCCAGGCAGGCTGAGATGGAACTTCAGAAACTGGAAGTAGAGAAAGAGGAGAAGGCAGCAGAAAGACAACATGAACTTGCCATGCGGTCTCTGGAACTGCAAAGTAGATCTTTGGAAGGCAGTTCAGCCAATATATATATATATATATATATATATATATATATATATATATATATATATATATATATATATATATATATATATATATATATATATATATATATATATATATATTGTCTGTGTAGTGTGTCTGTGGTGTTTAGTTAAACCTTATCTCCTGAGGGCAGTAAGAGGTGGTGGGGCTATAGCAATCATAATATGTCACAAGTGGCAAGGGAGAGTCAATCTAGGTTCTCGCCCTTGACGCCAATAATCTCATCTTTCCACAGTCACTGTCATTTTCATCTAAAATCTATCTTCTAAGACTTTCTTCCCACTAGTGTCTTGTCTCTATATTAAGGCAACCTCTAGTCTTAAATCCACTTCGTGACAACGAGTACATAGACATCATGGGTCGGAACAGTTCATAAATGCAGTTGCAGTAGAAACGAATACGTAGTTAATACATGTTATTAATGTTGGACTTGACCGAACTCACTAACCGCAGTCTCAAGGGCGACGGAAGCTCTGCGGTAATAAGTCTATACAATCCCAGTCTCCATTACATGACTGTATATTAATTTCGGAGGTCTTCCATTAAGACGATGCGTTACGATCCATTATATATATTTTCAACAGGCACTTGGACGCACTAGCGACATGCCATAGCAAGACATGCCAAAGCTCTGCCAAATCCTGCAAAGGACAAATTGAGTATCTATCATGATACTGAACGAGCCAGACTTGGCTAATATATACGCTCCACTCAGGGAGATATCACCATATATTTCAGGGTGTCTTCCCACGACTTGGGGGCTAAGACACATCACAATATTCGTCTAAGACGACTGTCCTTACAAAAGGACTTTTTGGATCTGCTCAAGCATCATTGCTGTATGGCAACAAATCGACTGCAGCAAGCTGCGCTTTTCTGTTCAAATATTGTGCACGACGGCACGCAAATAATTAAACACATACAACTTACTTAGATGCGCTCACATGTGCGTCTATAAAAGACTAGACCCACATGTGAGAATCTCAAACACTTAACTCCCACGTGAAATGAACTTAACAGTTCACAAAAGATATCCTATTCAACCATTTGGATACATAATATCTATAGAAATCTAATATGGAATGATAAAAATCTAAAGAGAAATACGAGTAAGTAATTTACTGAGACTTGAGTGTTGAAAATGTATCTAGTATTTTTTTTTCATGAAAGAGACCCTGATTTTCAAATCATACATCGAATTTGGATTAAACAGCTTACTGAGAATTGCGTATGCAAAAAAGTGCTGAAGATTTCAAGTGTAAAAAAACTTACTGAGTAACTAACTGCAGCCTGATGAAGCTGAGCTGCCTGCCTCTGGAGGCTTTGTCGCAAATAGCTCTCATCCTTCAAGGCATGCATGCTTAAATTTATGAGTACACAGCAAGCATCATTTTAAATTAATGAGTACATAGTAAGCATCATTTTAAATTAATGAGTACATAGTAAGCATCATTTTAAATGAATAAGTACACAGTAAGCATCATTTTAAATGAATGAGTACATAGTAAGCATCATTTTAAATTAACTCTTTCAGTCCCAAGGAAAAAAGTGGGTTTGGCCCAAGCAAAAATGGCCACCCCAGTGCGTTTTTATTGTTGTTGTTTGGAAATAATTTTTTAGAATGTTCATATGCATAAATAACTTTGTTGTTGTATATGAAACTGAAGGTAATTGGATGTACTTTACTCTTGTGCTACAAGTATAAAAGCTTTCATTGAAAAATGATTAGTTATTCAAGGTAAAATGGAGGATATGCGCTTAAAAAAAATGATTAGTTATTCAAGGTAAAATGGAGGATATGCGCTTTAAAAAATCGCTTTAAAAATCTAAAATAAATATCTCAAAACAGAAACACGTTCATTCTTAAACACGTGCGGTATTTAAAAGAATGTACTTGCAGTCGGAAATGACTTTGTGGGTAGTTATAATTAGAAACAGTCTCAAACAGAGGCACATATACTAAAGGCTTTTTAAAGTCGATTGGGCCAAGCGCGTCTAACCCCTGAGCCTTTATAAAGTCGATTGGGACTTAAAGAGTTAATGAGTACATAGTAAGCATCATTTATATTTGCAATCTGTACATATATTTATGTTGTTGTTTTTAGCCCATGTACAACAAAAAAGAGGTATTTCTTGTGCAAGCAATACTTGGTTCAACCTTATGTGGGTTATAATTAGGTATATAGTGTTCTCTATTTAATATCACTCATCATTTTCCCCCCTTTTTTCCCCATATGGAGCATGGAGCCACAACAGTAGGTGGCCCCCATACCCCTTTATTCTGTAGAATTGTTCTCTACCGTGGTTTTATCCATACTGCAGCTTCTGGCACGTCTTTTTATGGTATTTCATAATGTCTATAGTGTATGTGGAGTACCCCTTTCCAAGATTTGTAATAAATCTCTCTCAGAACTGTAGTCTTCAGGTGACTAGTGGACCTTAATTACTTGCTTTAGTTTGAGTTAATTAACCCTTAAACTCCTGACCAACGCTCACAGTGTTGCGAAATGCAACGCGCCGTGCCCGCGCAATGGTCAGAGCATTGTTTTTAGTTTATAACAAATAAACCCCAAAAATTGTCCATTTAATGCAGTTCATATTTTAAAACTCATAGAATGACTTCCACTACTATTTAAACAACTAATGTGAGTGTAGTTAAGCAGTACGTGTGCGTGTTTTGATGTTATTATCACAATTTGTGTGACAATTCGGTGCTTGCGTTTTTCGTTGTTATTGCTGCAGAAATATGTCAAAATTTATATTTACATTTTCTAAGTCTCCTAAGCGAATATTTGCATCAGACTACTTAGAAACATTGCAGACATTGACGATTATTGTTTGGTAGTCACAGTCTGTTGTTAAATAATGGAATCGGTGCAGAAAAGCTAAACACATTAGATTTAGTTGATGAGTGGACGTAGTCCTTTTCTGGCCGGTCGAAAAGCAACAAAACCAGACCTATAGTAACATCTGATCACTAGTCCTAGGTAGAAAATGAAGCTAAGGATACTATTAAAACATTAAACAAATGTAAAAAGTTTTAATATGATGTTATTCTTCTTTATTTGCTTGAAAATTACATAATGCAAGATTGCATAATTTATTTTTTTCTTATAAGGGACCACAGTAAAAACTGGTGTGAATAACATTAAATGTACTAACTGTGGTCATAAGCATTGTTTTTTCACTTTGTAAATGGATTTCCTTGATGTTTGAAAACTAAAAAGAAAGTTTTATTGTCTACAACAGTAATTTGTCTTTGGTAAGCTCGTATTCTACAGTTAACTTTTTAGTGTTTTTCAATTTTACATGCAAAAACCGAACATACTTCTGTTAATACTACCAAAGACACTATATATTACAATTCTCTATCTATTTCTCTACAATCTGGTATATAATAAGTACATGTTCACAGAAAAGATTAACATAAAATTTACACTAAAAGACAGTACACTTCACCGTTTAGAATTCTTCAAAAAATAATTACGGCACAGGATGGAAAATAATTATGGAGTCAAAGAGTTAATCTTCTTCTATTTAATTTATTGTAATTAACATTATTATTTAATATATCTGTTTTGTATTAATTGATTTTCTAGGTTTAACATACTTTTTTGCATTGAACTGGCGTGATGAATATTATTTTCTTAATGTATTTGTCCTTAATTGTTCTCATCTCATCTAGCTTTTATAAACTGTTTTTTTTTTTTTGGGGGGGGGGGGGGGGGGATGTTAAATTTTAATATATTGTGTAGTTCTTTTTGTAGGTCAGTTTTTAGCACCATCATAATTAACTTACATTTGTTCTATCATCAAATAAAGGAAATACCTTCAAAACGATGCAAACCAAAATGTAAACTTTCATACCATTTACAAAATTTATTAAATTGTGAACATTTTATTCAGAAACAACTAGATGTGGTGAATTCAGAGAAGAATGGAGAACACTTATGATGACAATTAAGAACTATAAGAGCTCAAAATGCAGAAGTAAAGAAAGAGAAAGAAGAACTAGAAAATGAAAAGTGGACAACTGCTGCCACCTGAAATGAAATTATCTGCAGCTGTCATTTTTGTTCCCCAACATAACAAAAGAAAATAATTGGTCTGCTGTATAATACATTTAATGATGTGACAAGATTGCCAATGTGAACTGATGACAAGAACCAGATGAGTGTCAGTGGAACTTGAGATGAGGAGAAGACTCTTAATGGTGTGACAAGATTGGATGGGTGTGAAAAAAAATCGAAAAAAGGTAATTCGTCTTACGAGGACAAAAGACAAAGAAAATAGCCACCGTTACAACCACAATGCCTTCGTCAGGGAAAGGAAAGAAAGTGAAGGCTAGATAGGACACATAAGAACCTAAATAAATATAAAAAAATATAAAAATTAAACCTAGGTACTTCCCTGAAGGAAACTTCCCACAAACCGATTGGCGTGCCCGGAAAAGGAAATGACTATCACCACCGGATGTATACAATACATACTACGAAACTAAAAAACGAAACTGAAAAATAAACTACCCAAACGTGATATTAGTGGGGACTGGAAATAGAAGAGGACAGAATGAGTTGGAGATAAATAAATATGAAATAAAAAATCAAGACATATTAAAAACAGTGTATTTTATATTCATACATATTATTAGAAGGCGGCAGAAAAATAGAAAAATAGGATAAGAGTGGAAAGAGTCAAAATGGAACAAGAGAGGAAAGGGGAGGGGGGAAGGGTGACCTCAGACAAAGGTGTGCAGAGTGTTAAGAACGGCTGGTTTTAGACACCCTATGCGGTGGATAAGACGGTACTCAAGCTGTTCTCGGCTAGCAGTGTCAGAGGAGCAGGATCTGATCGCCGTGACCTGGATGTCGATGGGACCATGATGGTCAGGACCATTAAAGTGTATGGCAACTGGTGTGGATTTTTGCTGAGCGATGTCATTCAAGTGCTGGCTGAATCTGTCCCCAAGTCGTTTGCCTGTTTGGCCAATATAGGTTATGCAGCAACGTTTACATATGATCGTGTAAATGACATTGCGCGACTCACACGTGAAGCTATTGGTGATGGTGTACGTAGCCTCAGGAAAAGATTGTGACAAGATTGACAGTGTGAACTGATGGCAAGAACCAGATGAGTGACAAGTCTCTTAAATTGACAGTTGTGAACTGATGGCAGTGTCAGAACCAGATTGATGTGTGAGTGGAACCTTGAGTGAGTGGAGCACGAGAGAGAAGACTCTCTTAAGTGTGTGTGACAAGATTGACAGTGTGAACTGATGGCAAGAACTAGATGAGTGTCAGTGGAGCACGGACAAGATTGCCAATGTGAACTGATGGCAAGAACTAGATGAGTGTCAGTGGAGCACGAGAGAGAAGAAGTCTCTTAATGGTGTGACAAGATTGCCAATGTGAACTGATGACAAGAACCAGATAAGTGTCAGTGGAGCACGAGAGAGAAGAAGTCTCTTAATGGTGTGACAAGATTGCCAATGTGAACTAATGACAAAAACCAGACAAGTGCCAGTGGAGCACAAGAGAGGAGAAGACTCATAATGGTGTGACAAGATTGCCAATGTGAACTGATGACAAGAACCAGATGAGCGTCAGTGGAACTTGAGATGAGGAGAAGACTCTTAATGGTGTGACAAGACTGACAATGTGAACTGATGGCAAGAACTAGATGAGTGTCAGTGGAGCACGAGAGAGAAGAAGACTCTTAATGGTCAAGAATTGACAATGTGAACTGATGGCAAGAACTAGATGAGTGTCAGTGGAACTTGAGATGAGGAGAAGACTCTTAATGGTGTGATAAGATTGCCAATGTGAACTGATGACAAGAACCAGACGAGTGCCAGTGGAACTTGAGATGAGAAGACTCTGGTAATGGATAGAACAAATATTGAGGACAACTGCTGATGGCATAACAGGGCTGTCCTTGTTTTGAAGTCCCTGGGGTAAGAGAGGTAGAAGGAGAACGAGGAAGAGGAATAGAGATAGAAATAAAAAGGATAAACATGGAAAGATCTTGAACAAAAGGCACAGAACAAGTGGAATTTGGTTAAGAATTTGTTGAAAGTCTATGATCTTGTTTGAGTTGAAGGTCATTGATAATGATGAATGATGTATAATGTACTTGTTAATGAAACATACATGATGTTTACTTCACTTGTGAGGCATAAAACCTAGATTTCTGAAAAAAAAAAAAAAAAAAACGTCATATCATACTTGATCATTTATACTAAAACTCAAGCAGTAGTAGGTTACAAAATAGAGTGTCTTACCTTTGCTCTAAAATAGTAAATTTCTTTTCCCAAGATCGATGTGTCTTTTCCAGCTCCATCTGTAGCCTGTGTATGAAAAAATGTGAATTTGGTTTTTCATTCATTATTTTAAAAAAAACTGCATGATTCTAATAATGCAAATACCACAGGCAGTGCAATGGTTGAAATGCTTTGTGATGCTGAATATATAGATGATAATGGCAGGGATGATTCTGTCAAATACCTTTTCACAGTCCATAAACCGACGTAAAGTGGTGAGCTGAACGCCAAAGACTGTTCAACTAGTTATGTGCAGTTTGGATGTCTGGTCTGTACAGGATCTGAACACCTGCTTGTTCTTCTCTCAACTGTCTGTCTATTGTCTCTTTTAATCTCTTAAAAATAATCCTGTTCAGTATTTGTCTTGGCACTGTTAGTAACACTATTTTTCTGTAATTTGTGCACTCCTGCAGATCTTCCTTCAGTCTGGTGATATTTCATCTCTCTCCACACTTTATCAAGTAATTTGGGTAATATGTATGTGGAGTTATCAGTGCCTGTTTTGATGTCCTCCAATGGAATGACATCTTGGCCAGCTTATTTTCACCTCATAAAAGCTTAATGGCTTTCTTTATTTTTTCCTTGTTTGCTTTTTCACAGTTTACTGGTGACTTCTTTCATGCTGTCTAAATATTGGCTTCCCTTTGTTTTACTGGCTTCTGTTGGCTTCCTCTACCCTTGGTTTCACTTCTTATTTCTGTTTGTGTTAAGCATTTGTCGAGTGTTACTTGTTCAGTCACTGGATACAACTTTACATCAGACCATACCTTTCATTCAAATTATTTGATATTCTTTGCTGTGTTGCTAAAGTCAGTTACGGTCTTTTATATTTGGTAATGTGCCATAATATAACTGGTGGACCTTGTGTCTAGGCTAAATGGGACACATCTCACCAAAATGAAGCAATTTAAAAAAAAAAAAAATTATATCATCATTTGTTTTCTGTTTATGGATGTGGCTGGCAAAGGCCTTTCCAAAACATGCTTTTGTAAAATTGACAAAACAATTTTTTCTTTTTAAATTTTCTGATGGCTGGATGTCTGTTAGTGATCTCGGCCTATTTAGATAAAATCCTGTGGACAAATAAAAAAAACTCTAAATAAAAATCACCTGAAGGAGATCACCAGGCATAAGAAAATCATTGTAAAAAATAGGCATAGTTTCAGAAAAGCAAATTTGCAACATGCTGTAAAAGGTAAAGGATCCCATTACATACCCATTGAAGCATATTGCGAATATAGTGTTAGGCCCATATTTCCTTGACCATCGGCACACTAGGGGTGATGTGGTCAGCATCACGCGGGCCGCCTTAACCTTCCCAGAGTTGCTCTGGTACCCAATTCATGAGGCTGGGTCGACCCCAGAGCTGTTTGCGGTCTAACAAATCCCACCTCAACTGGGGATCAAACCATGGACCACTAAGCTAGGAAGCGAGTGCACTAACCACAATGCTACCAAGGCTCCACTGCTGTAAAAAAAAGGTAAAGGAACCCGTTACATGCCCATTGAGGCATATTGGGAATATCTTGACCGTCGGCACACTAGGGGTGATGTGGTCGGCATCACGCCGGCCGCCTTAACCTTCCCAGAGTTGCTCTGGTACCCATTTGGGGGCTGGGTTGACCCAGGAGCCGTTTGTGGCCTAAAAAAATCCCACCTCATCTGGAGATCGAACCATAGACCACTGCGCTAGGAAGCCAGTGCACTAACCACTATGCTACCGCGGCTGTGATATGGTCAAAATTCCTAGAAAAAGAAAAAGAAAGTGAAAAAAGAAGACAACTGACAGTCTTACAAAATATCAAGGGACAGCATCAACAAGAGACTTCATAGAGAACAACTGGCACTAATAATATTTGATGATAACGTCATAAGATCATGGAATAGAAGCGTAAGAAGTATTTTGATGTCAGAACTGATTTTAAATAACCATCACTCATCACTGTTATATTTCTATATTATGGTGATAAAGATAACTAGTTACTGATAAATACTGACTGCTTCTTAAGTCAATATACAATATAATGAAACAATATTTGTTAATACTGAAATATTTTAAATAGTAACAGCAACTATATTTATGGCCACAAGAAAACTTCAAGCTGTCTGTTTAACAAGAAAGATATAAGGAGTCTGATTTATTTTCTGCGGTTTAGTCTTGTTACCTCTTAATTTCAGCTTTCAGTTTTTCATCTGAACCTGGCAATGTCCTTGAGCTAACTGAAACTTGGGTCCAGACACTGGACTTCTCCTTCTCCTGAATTAATTACATGTCACCAATTAAAAACATTAAATGAAGCAATCACATATTACAAAATCAGTATACACAACAAATGAAACAAGCACATATCATAAAATCAGAACATACAATAATTTCTTTTTTTCTACTTCAGCAGTTGCTATTGCAAGCTGCTTTTCAGTTCACCTATTAGCAATATAACTACACAGTTAATGACTTTCATAAATGGGTGGTTGAATAGAAGGATTAAAATGGTATGACAAGATCATTAATGCAGAACTGATGTCTTAGAACCAGAACAGTGCCAGTCAAACAAGCAATTAAAAGAAGATTTAAAATTTCCTGTTTGATAGGAAACACATTGAGGAAACCTGTTGATAGTGTTACAAGGCAGTCCTTGTTAAGGAATCTCTATGGTAAGGGAATGAACAAACTTTATGGAGACCAAAAACACATGGTGAAAGGAACTGGAACAGACATTAGGGGGTTAAAGAGGACATAGAAAAACCTAAAACAGATGTCACAGGACAAGGAGGTCTGGTATGAATTGGTTGAAGGCTTATGATCCTAAGGGAGCTGAATAGAAAGGATGATTTATGATGATGATTATCAAGATGCATTTATAAATTAATATTGTCTTTGCAAGTAATTTCGCATTAAAATTCAGCTATTACCTTCGCAAGCTGTTTTTCTAATTCAGCAATCTGATCTGCCATCTGTTTGATCTTACTCTGCTCCTGTGTTGCAGCCTTCTGAGCCTCTTGTTTCATCTTGTTCATTGCCTAGGCCAAAAAAAGTAATGATTATATAAAGCAAAGTTTTATTGGTGTTTTTAGAACACTTTTTTTTTACTGTAGCTTTTGAAGCAGTTAATATTTTTGGCAATGATTGTGAGTTGTGGTAGCTATGACTTGTGCTGCCAGTGGTACTGAAGCTGATGATGATCAGAGCAGATGCCTCAGCAGGACAACTTATTTTATTTTCCAAACTCTTATTTGTTTATTTGTTACTTAGTTCTTTTTTATTAAATTATCCGCAGGCTCTTACCTCATATTACAAACTATTCTTCATCCTTCTGTTTGGCAAAGTTTTTTTTTCTATTTATCACGGATGAAGATGATGATCATATTGGTAATTTTTAAAAAAATGATCAATACTGAATTTGCCCCATGTAGTTCCTAGGGATGAAGAAAGAATACGACTACTACACCCACAGGCATGTCATACGAGGCAGTAACATGAGGTTGGGCATGTGTTTGGCAACCTCATCATGTAAAACTAACTACCACAAAAACCACTGCTATAAGACCATTTGAATGTTTGGTGCAGTCTTCTTGCAATAGTAGCTTCATGCTCCATAAAGAGAACACACAAAAATGATGATGATGAATACTGAACTGAGAATAATAAGCTCATGAGTTTACAATAATTTAAAGGCAGAAAGAAACTTGACTTTGGCCAAATATGAACACTTCAGTGTAAAGGGAAGAAAAATCTAAATGCCAAACAAAACTGGATAAATATCACACAATTCTTAATTATAGAGGAAAATATCCTATTAAACACACGACAGGTTATAATTAGGATATACAATGTCTATTGTATATTTGTGTATTCAATCAATCAACACCCTTAACACATTGACTACCGAATTGAAAAACACACTGTGGCCGATAAAATTTTTTTCCCCATTTTCATCCTGTAGGTGTTTGCACAAAGTAAGCTGTAGTTTTCGTAATTGTTTACAGATTTTTATGAATTACGCGTCATTTTAAAGATAAATGAATGTGCTATTACAATAAACACCGGTTGTAACTCTAATAGAGGTTGTTGCTATTTAACGGCCCTCCAATCTCTGAGGACTTGCAATATTTTCACAATTATAACTGCTTGCGCCCCATCTCTATCAAAATCACAATTTCAATCAATGTGCACAACGTTTTCACTCTTGTCCTCGTTGCTAGATCTATCAGTCATTTGTTGAAACACGTTTCTATCCTATTCAGCCGTTAGACGAGATGTACACGCATTTTTTGTAGTCCTATCACTAGTTGCCACGGTAAACAGTTTTACATGATTTGGTAACTAACCCAAACACTGAAAAATATGAACATAATATCAATTTTCCAGTGTTCTACAACAACCATGCTTTGGGAATTTGTTTTCCGGTGGCAACTTAAAATCTCGAACCAGATCAGAAAGTGTTTCAGTACATTTTTCATTTGTTTTATTACTAAAATTAGATTGGCGCTCTGAGCGGCTTGCGGTCCAAATGTGATTATTTTCTGAGCTGCTGACAGCGGCTTGCGGTAGTTAATGTGTTAAGCACCTAAAGGGGCTTAGGCATGTGTAATGATCTATAAGAACATGAATGTAGCAGCCATATCACTAATCTAAACTCCTGAACCACAAGACAGTACTGCAATATACCGGAATGTAAACATGTAATATGTGTACTTTAATGCGTACTTTGATGCCTGCATACTTCTGGCTCAAAATATTTATGATGTAATTAATAGTGTACCCCCACAAAAGACACCTTTCAAATGTATAAATGACACTTTCATTCATTTCCATTTTCTTCTTCTTACGGAGCAAGCATGAAGCCACCACTACAGCAGGTCTTTTTGCAGGGGAAGCCTATTCTTGTTGAGACCCCCGGGAAATAAACACCAAGGTGACACTTTACAATGTCCAGAAGACAGAAAGGAGGAATAAGCTTTATAAGAAAAAAATTAAAATAGGTAGATAATGAAAAATGACATCTTTGGTACATTCACCTCCTCTTTGCTTTTCAAGGAGGATCATGTAGAAATTCAGAAACATCCTACACTGATCAGAAAGCAACATTCAGAATCATCACAGAGCAAATGAATGGCAGACACTCCTATACATCAACTATATGGACTTTTAACAAAGCATTTGATAGTATATACATTTACAGGCATATGCAAAATGCTGACACACTATAGAATCTCTTAAAAAGATTTATAAAATATTCAAGATTTCTATCAAGAGCTGCCTGTAGACAGTCCACAAAGGCAAACTCTCAGAGCCCTACAGGCAGTGAGTTTAGATGAGCAAGTCTGCTTTCACCAATTCGTTCATTGTTCCTAGTCCGTGTTTTCCTATGATTTCTTCAAAGCCTCTATTGTCTGTACCTATCTTTGAACTTAGGTCACCCATCAAAACTGTGATGTACAAATAAAAGAGGAATACAAAGAAAATTTAACAAACAGCCAGAAGATCTTGATTTTGCATATCATCTCTGTCTTCTATCACACAAACAATGAGACATGCAGGAGAATACAAATAGATTAACAGTATATGCAGCAAAAATAGGGCTGTGCAACAAACCAAATAAAAAAAGGAAAATAAGAACAAATAAAAAGCAAACAGATTCAATTAAGATCAATGTTCAGATAATTGAATAAATGAACAGTTTGACTTGCTTGGGAAGAAATATCAACAAAGAAGAAGGAGCAAATGAGGATGTCATCATAATCATCCTTCAACTCCCCAAGGAGAATATGCCTTCAACAAACCTATACCAAGACTTCCTGTCTCATGCTACCAGCTCGTTCTTCCCATGCCTGCGCGCCCAATTCTTTACCCTTCAAAAATAAAGTTCGTTCGTTTGTTCGTTCGTTCGTTTGTCTTCTTCATCCCTTTCATGTCTGTCCTCATTTCTCTTGTCCATGTGCTCTTTAGTCTCCTTTCTACCTTTCTTTCCCTGGGGATTTCATAACAAGGACTGCCTTGTAATACTATCAACGTTTTCTTCAGTGTATGTCCTATCCATCGTCTGCCTTCCAGTGTTCTGATGTAATGTATCATTCTTAACTGTTTCTGCTAAAATGTCTTTGCACTGTTTGAAACATTACTGAGTAAGAACAACTTATATAATTAATTTCAGACTATTTCCTAACTAAATCTTTTGCTCAAGATGCACTATCACCTGTATATTATTTCACCAATAGAAAACTTTTAAAATCAGAATTAAAAACCGTAGGGAATAATTCAATGGTTCAATTTCTCCTCAAAATGAAACATGATGGAGAATAAAACATGATATGAGCCAGTGCGTGAGAATGGAGTATAACATTATAGTGGCTGTCCTCAGATGAACTTCTTAAATGTTTATCTAGCAATATGACTATGAAATGAACGATACACAGATTTTTTTATTAAAACAAAAATACCCAAGACTACCAAAATGGCCTATTCACAACATGTTTAATTTGGAACACTCTTCTACATAAAAGGTAACAAAAATGTCTTGTGATACTTACTATTTTAGTGTTTGTTTCGTTCTCCCTTGCAACAACATCAGCCATTTCATTTTGTTCATTCTTCAGCTAGGAAACATAACAGTACTCATTAGCAAATCCTACAACTAAGACATAGTACTAATGTGCAAATCCTGCAGCTAGGATATCATGATAGTACTCATACAGCTAATTCTACAGCTAGGATATCATTATAGTACTCATGAGCTATCCTACAGCTAAGATATAAAATTACGCATGTGCTAAGATATAAAAGTATTCATGAGCTAATCCTATAGCTAAGATATAATAGTACTCATGAGTAAATCCTACAGCTAAGATATCATAACAGTACTCATGAGCCAATCCTACACCTAAGATATTATGACAGTACTCATGAGCAAATCCTATACCTAAGATATCATGATAGTACTCATGAGCAAATCCTACGGCTAAGATATCATAATATTACTCATCAGCTAATCCTACAGCTAAGATATAATAGTACTCATGAGCTAATCCTTCAGCTAAGATATCATAATATTACTCATGAGCAAATCCTACAGCTAAGATATCATAATAGTACTCATGAGCAAATCCTACAACTAAGATATCATGACAGTACTCATGAGCAAATCCTATACCTAAGATATTATGATAGTACCATGAGCAAATCCTATGGCTAAGATATCATAATATTACTCATGAGCTAATCCTACAGCTAAGATATAATAGTACTCAGCTAATCCTTCAGCTAAGATATCAAATATTACTCATGAGTAAATCCTACAGCTAAGATATCATAATAGTACTCATGAATAAATCCTACAGCTAAGATATCATAATAGTACTCATGAGCAAATCTTACAGCTAAGATATCATAATAGTACTCATGAGCAAATCCTACAGCTAAGATATCATAATAGTACTCATGAGCTAATCCTACAGCTAAGATATCATAATAGTACTCATGAGCAAATCTCACAGCTAAGATATCATAATAGTACTCATGAGCAAATCCTACAGCTAAGATATCATAATAGTACTCATGGGCTAATCCTACAGCTAAGATATTATAATAGTACTTGTGATGTGGTACTGTGATTTTATTTTTCAACAGGCCCCATTAGTCCTCTCTAGATAATTATTTAGGTTGTTATGAGACCATTCTTCTTCTCCCGGTAACTATTTGAGTTTAGTCTTCTTCTCTTGGTAATTTATTGCGTTTTCAGTATGGATGACGGTCAGGTTTAAGTTTAAGATTTGCACCAGTCTTCCTTTCCCTAAATTAATTGCGATCACGTAGGCTTTTCTGTGTTAAAATAATCACGGTCATTTTATTGTATATCAGCGCGTGAGTATTATTTGGGCTGGGTGAAAATTTTCCGACGGTAAATAACCCCTACCTGGTAAATCGATGGGTGGGTGCTGAAGCACTACCCAGGTACGTCGGACTTACGTTAGAACAAATCAAAATTTATTTTGCTCATGCGGTCGATGTAATATTATCTTACATGACGCAATCTTGGACATGCGGGCAGTAACAAACATGACTCACGAGTTTGCGTACGTTATTATTGGCGGAGGTCACAGTTATTAATTTTTGCAGTGATTCCACTGGTTTAAGAGCGACGCCAAGCAATGACGTAGGGCGTGGGCTCTGGCATGGGATCCCTTGGATAAATAACAGGGTAAATCATTAGCGGGTCTCTTTTGCCTCCAGAAATCCAGCCGTGTAAACAAAGTCATTACCGCCTGCTCCAAGCGGAAGAAACACGATTTTGGGTATGTTCAAATTTTAGTTTAGCGTGGTACTTATAATTCGTTTTAATAGAACCTTAGCACGATAACGTAGTTTCTCTTCAGGGAGTTAGGTTAACTGTTATATAAACGAAGGCGCCATCAATTACTATCTTGGAGAAAGTATTTAATGTAAGAGGTGCATATAATTTTTTCTAGGATAAGCTAGTTCAATCTTTGGTTGTTGGGGTAGCTTTGTGATATTATCTGTCTGAGTATAGCGTTTAGATACGGGAGTGTAAGTTGTGTATTTTGCTAGCGGGCTATTTGGATAATATAGCCAGAAGACAGGGGGTACTTAATATTTCCGTATCTTTTGATTTATAATATTTGCAGCGTAAATACGCTTGCAAAATTAATTGTAGAAGGTTAAGTCCTTAGGCTTTATCAATACGGTAATTGTGAGGTCCGATATAGGTAACCTCGATTTGATTACACTAATTGCAGTTTAAATACGCTAGCGTATTTGTGTACGTTATTGTGTTGTGCATCCAATTGTTGTGTACTCAACAGGGGAGTGAGGGGTGTATTTAAATTTCTGAGATGGGATTTAATTTTCCTAGAGAGATGTATATATATATATATATATATATATAACTCTAAATAAAGAGTAGAGTAATTAATTTTACTGAGTTGGTGTAACAGATGGTGTATATAAAAACTTGTAATCGATATAATGGTCCTGAGTCAGCCTGTAAAAATAAAGTAGGGTCTAGTTTTAAGTACAGGAGTTTTTCCTCAAATTTGAATTGTTGTGACTCCGTGGCTAGACTGGCGTAACAAAAGATTTAGGTCAGCCGTGTCTAGGAGTTTATTACCAAACCAATGTTTTACTTTGAAACGGGGTAGAGAGATCAAAAAGGGAATTGTATGGGAGGCTGACTTTGGGGCATAAATATTTAATTATCGCTGTGCATAGTTGAGTAGGTGATTGAGTGGAGCGGTCTTTATTTAGGTGGTTATATGCTATGGTTGAGATTTATTGGAAGTTGTTGTACATTAGTTGTTATTTGTTTTGTTTTCAGCAGTTTCACGGCACAAATTGGGGAGGTGTAACCTGCCTTCCAATTTAAAACTGAAGGATGTTGTCTCAGGAGCTGAGGGCTCGAGATATCGCCAGAGATGAAGAGCACTGGTGACGCGGTGGTTACCGGCGCCAAGTACGTCTGCAGCAGTAAAAAGAAGCAGTTCAATTACAGAGAAGCATTCTTCAGCTAGAACGGATTTCTTAAAATCCTGAGCTCTAAGCTCATATCCACACACCAAAACAAAGGCGCGTGGCCTGGTGTTGTCGTTTAAATTCGGTCATAATAAAACCGACGGCCCTAAACCCAAAGAGGGGTAACCAGGCAGGTGAAATCAGTTTTGCCAACAGTGAAGCCTCTACATCCGAAGTCAAGTATCCAGTCTAAAAACCCAAGTCATCAGCTACAATATTCGTTTGGAGGAGAGAGGGTCAAAATTCCTTCCAAATGCACTAGAGAGAGAAGGGGCGTAGCAGAGAAGCCTCTCAGTAGGAACCAGGAGTGTCAGACAGACACTGAACAGAGACATACGTATAAATTAGTCATTCAGATTGTGTAGGACTTTGAAAAGTTCAAATCAGCTTTCGGTGTAGGCAGTTAGTTAGGTCTACAGTTAGACAGTGGTGTTAGTTAGTGGCGTGTATATCGCCTACAGCATTTGTAGCTGTGTAGGCAGTTAATTTAGTCATCGTCAGTAAGACAGTGACAGTGGTAACTTTAGGATAGTTTAGGGTTCCCATAATGTTTTGTTTAAAAACCGGGACATTTCCAAATTTTTACCTAAAAAACCCTGGACATTTTGTAAAAAAAACGGGACATGTTAAAAATTAAGGTAAAGCACAAATAAATCTATTATATATTATATGTTGCACTTAAAATAAGATACTGGTATAAAAATACACATTAACTAACACTACTTCCACTTTAAAAAAGAATTCTAAATTACAAACATACTTAATTAGAAAAATCGCACCTTTAAAAAATACACAATAGTCAAGTTTATATTTCAGATTCATCAGAATATTTATCAGATTTATGGGCCTGTTCAAGAAGTTTTTTTTCTTCTGATATTTGGACATAGAACTCAGCACAAGAGAAATCCTTAAAATGGGTCTTTATAACGGATAAAGCTTTCACTGTCTCAATTTTAAGTCTGTTTTTTCGTCTGTCCAAAGCGCATTTATTAATGAAAAAACACGTTCAACAGCTGCACTGGATCCTGGCAGTGCCAAACAAAAACTAACTAGGCATTTCAGGTTCTCAGCATTTATATCCTGCTTTGTAAAATAAGTGAACATCTCACACCATTTTTCACTGACACTTTGATCCTTCAGTTCACTCCACACATCAAATTTGCTTTCACAATATATTTTTACACATGCAAACTCATTAAATAAGTCCTCTTACATTCGCAGTAAAATTTGGTGACACTGTCTTCATGAATATGTGGCTTTCTTTGATGTTCTTCCAAGTCACAGACTCCTTTCCCTTCAAATTGATCCAATCCATAGACTGAAGAGGCGTAAGAAATGGTGTACACCACTCCTGAATATATTCAATGCAGGTGTCATAGAAATCTACTGCATAGCTTTGAAACTTTTCAACTGTTATGTGTCCTTCTTTTTCTAATTCTTGCAACTGATTTCTCACAGTAGTGATAAGAAACTTTTCTACCTTCCTGTAGTTTAATTTTTCCACCAGTTTGTTTACTTTATCCTTCACTTCAATTACTGTTGTCTCTTGCTTTTCAACACATTTGATGGTATCAGAAAAGGTTTCTAACTGGCTGGCAATGAAATGCAGGAGTGTAATTGAAAGTGGATTTTCAAAGAAATTTTTGAGATTGGTAGGATATTTGTGAATGGAAAGGAAATATGACTTCAATGCAGGGAAAATGTCAATAACTCTCTGGACTGCAGGCAAGAGAGAGAGCCATCTTGTCTTGCTGTTACCCAAAACAGTTTTATATTCTGTATTGGTGAATTCGCAAAATGATTTGAGTTCCTCAACTCGTACACAATAAATATGGAAATGCTGGTAAATCTTGTTAATTATTAACTGAAGATCAATAGGTAAGCAATCCGCAGCAGTCTGCACAGCATTATGCATCACATGTGCAGGACAACCAATAACAATTAAATTGTTCACAGTGTTTTCTTGCATTTTAAAGTACAGATTATTCTGTCCCTTTCTCTTCCTTCCACCAAAGTTTGTATTTGTATTATCTGCTGATATAGCAATAAACTTTTTAAGGAGATCTGACTTCTGTAACACTTCCACTGTAACACTACTAAAACACGGAATAAAATCCATTACCCAAAGATTTTTTTTTCAGGAAGGACCCTTAAAAAGTGGGACATTTGGAATAAATTCGGGACACAGGGACATTTTATCAAAAAACGGGACTGTCCCGGGAAAAACGGGACAAATGGGAACCCTAGGATAGTTAGTAGTGTATAAATATTCTGTATAGTGTGTCTGTGGTCTTTATTTAAACCTTATCTCCTTAGGGTAGTAAGAGGTGGTGAGGCTATAGCTATCAAAGACATCAGGAATGGCGAGGGAGAGTCAATCTAGGTTCTCACCCTCGAAGCCAATAGTCTCATCTTTCCACATTCACTGTCATTTTCATCAAAAATCAATCCTCTCAGTCTTTCTCAAAATAGTTTCTTGTCTAAACACTCAGACAACACTGTATACTTAAATCCACTTCGTGACAGTACTCATGAGCTAATCCTACAGCTAAGATATTATAATAGTACTCATGAGCAAATCCTACAGCTAAGATATCATAATAGTACTCATGAGCTAATCCTACAGCTAAGATATTATAATAGTACTCATGAGCAAATCTTATAATAATAATAACAGCCCCATAAGGTGACAGCCCTCAGCTGCTTTTTTCTTGGTGTTCCTTTCAACGTTTTCTTCACTCTTCTGCTTGCTGTGAGAGCTTCTTTTCGTCCTATCTGAGGTGGCACCATAGAGAGCATCGCCATTTGGTGTGATCGGCAGCTTCACCCTCCCAGGTTGCTGAATTTATGTCCAGCGCCCTCAAGTCTCTCTTGTACACATCTCTGAATGAATCTCAGCTGTGGTAACCCAACTGTTCTTTTGCCATCTGCCAGATATCTTTCAGGATGCGACAATCTTCCATGTGGCGGACATGGCCAAGCCAGCATAGTCTGCGCTGTCTAAGCAGTGTATAACGCTTTAAAGGCGAGCATCTGACTACACCTCGACATTTATCACTTTATCTTTCCACGAAATATTGAGGATGTAGACATTGTAAATGGAAGGTATTGAGCCATCTTTCTTGCTGGGCTTAGGTTGTCCATGTCTCGCTGCCACATATGACCAAATTTACAGCTAAGATATCAAAATAGTATTCATGAGCTAATCTTACTGCTAAGATATCATAATAGTGCTCATGATCTAATCTTACAGCTAAGGTATAAAATTACTCATTAGCCTTTGCTACAGCTAAGATATCATATAAATACTTATGAGCAAATCCTATATATATATATCCTTTAGCACGCTGCATTCTTTGGCGAAAATTTGCGCCTGCAGCTGCATTCTTTTTCACAGCGTCCCGTTTTTATAGTGGGTGACTTGTAATGTCTACAGTTTTTGTGTTTCTTGGTTAATGAGCTGACATTATTTTATTGTAGTGACATGGTTACGCGAATATGTAGACACATCAAACAGTCATTATCACAGCAACATTCAATACAGCAATAGACGGTAGACAGCATTACAATGATGAGTCAGATGCATGTTATATTTCATAGTGCTGTAAATGTAGTCAGGTGGAAAACTCCATCCCTTTCTATAACAGCCAGGAGATAACCAGATGTATGAGATCAGTTCACTCTCCTTAGTTTGACTTCAGCAAGACAGACACGTCTGCCGAAGTATAAATAATGTCCTCAAAAATATCCTCTAGATAATAAAGGTTTTCCAAACCTAGTTCATTTAACAAAGTAGCAAGTAATGGTCCTTGGTACCTGCATCAACCGATGCAGTACAATACAGCGACATGTGAGCTAGGAAAACATCTCGTGACGACGACTTTCGAAGACAGGCTATGAACCAGAAATCGTTTCACGACCAAAAATCGATAGAGTTAATGAAAATGTTAATTTACCTTGCCTTCCGGAAATACACAGAAATATTATGCCTCCCGGCATGTGCAAATACACTAGAGGTATTATCTCGAATAAACGAAATATCCATAAGAGGACTCTCACATTCCTGACAGAACAAAAAAAATAGCGGAGATCCCCTCTTCAACGAGGCATCTCTTTCGCCATTCCAAATCGCTCACTCCACTAGTGGTGGGCGGAAACCGATCGACCAAGAAGCAAGACAAGTCATGCGCAGTCCAGCGCAAAATGACCACAGCTCAAACTTAACTGCATTCGATACCAACGCGAGAAGACAAATGCTTACCGAGAAAAGTGACTATAAATTTCAAGCAGTTGTTGCCCTTGCGTATAAAATAGATATTGAAATAAAACGATGTTGCGAGAATTTATCACGCAACATATCACCACCTCCTCCCGATAAAAAAAAATGTGGAACATATTTTTTTTTTTCAATATCAAAGAGCATGCGATAAGCGGCTCAAAACGCACGAATTATGCGCTGATAATTAACTAAATTGCCAAACAATAGGCTAATTATAGAGTGTCTGGTGAGGATATACCTCAACAGAAAAATAAATATGTCTCAAAAAATATTCACATCGGGGAGGTGTCACCAACACACATCACGTTAGCATGTAAACACAATATACGTATGCAAGTTACTATAATCATCATTAAACAGCATACTCTAATATTGTCTTTAAAAATGGATGTACAAATCTGATAGGAAAATTTAAATAGTACATTCTTTGACATGTAATGACATAAGTACATAGTAAAGTTAAACTACATGACGATCCAGGACATATGCTCTGGTATTCCGAGGGTAAGTACACAATCTAGAACTCGTCATGCTTGATACTAGTAAGGTAAGTCCTCAGCTCAACAATGACATTCTGAGAAAGTACAAGCAATATAATGCTAATTAATAACTAATATGCTTCATAAGGTACAATACATTATTAATAATTGTGGCTGTTTAGTAAACTAACGGCCCTTATATTAACTACTCAGTCCTCCTCTATCATCTTAAAAAACGAACAGAAGAAGATGACAACAAAGCACGATAGTGTGTACATATAAAGTAAGTACAGATGTGCTAATCTATTGTAGAAATATAGGTGTGTTATGACTCTGTAATATATGGAAATATAGGACAGAAGTATTAGTTGGAGTCATGTGGGCATCTAGACAAAATGTCAGCCATCACATTATCCGCACCACGGATAGCTCGTACCGTGAAGTGAAAAGGTT
Source organism: Oreohelix idahoensis (assembly GCA_024509875.1). Classification (NCBI taxonomy): domain Eukaryota; kingdom Metazoa; phylum Mollusca; class Gastropoda; order Stylommatophora; family Oreohelicidae; genus Oreohelix; species Oreohelix idahoensis. The sequence goes on along the minus strand of JAMPIV010005294.1, from coordinate 430,305 downwards.
GAAGAGCTATAGCATATCGAGTGGATCTCGAACTCTTCAAATTCTTAGTCTGAATAGCTGTAAGAGCTTTCTGATCAGTCTCTAGAATGAAATGTGCGCCCAGGAGGAATCTTTGTAGTTTTAGAATTGACCAAACCATCGCTAACAACTCACGGTCTAAAACCGAGTAGTTTCTCTCTGCCGCATTTAGTTTTCTAGAAATGTACATAACAGGATGCAGAGTATTTGCATATTCTTGCATCAGTGCTGCTCCAATCCCAGTGGATGAAGCATCACTCCGAAGAACAAAAGTCCTATCAAGAGTAGGTAATCTTAAGATGGGAGGAGAAGAAAATATATTCTTGATTTGGTCTAGTGAAGATTGGCATTCTTCAGACCAACGGACCAGATTAGGCGAACCTTTCTTCAACAATGTTGATAGAGGTGCCATGATCGAAGATAAATTTGGAATAAATCTCCCATAAAATTGAATTAAATCTAAGAGACTCCTAACTTGTTTCTTCGTTTTAGGAACAGAGATGTTCAGTATTTTGGAAGTATTGTGGTCTTCTGTCTTCAAGAGACCATGACCAACACGATGACCCAGGAAAGAGATTTCACCAAAACCAACAAAAGCTTTAGAAGGTTTTGCTGTCAAATTATTCTCACGTAGAGTGGACAGTAAGTCATATAACCCTAAATAGTGATCTTCCCAGGTATCACTGAAGAGACAGATGTCATCTAAGTATGCGATGACATCCGAACGATGTGACAGAATTCGACGCATCATGCGAACGAAAGTGGCAGGGGCGTTCATGAGACCAAAAGGCATAACATTCCATTGAAATAGACCCCTAGGTGTAGAAAAAGCAGTAAGAGGTTTGGCATGCTCTGCTAAATGCACTTGCCAATAACCTTTAGACAAGTCAAGTTTAGTGAAGAATCTAGAATTAGAAAGTCTAATCAGTAGATCTTCTAACAAAGGCATCGGTTCAGCGTCGAACTTTGTGACCTGATTCAATTTGCGATAATCAACACAAATTCGTATGTTCTTATCCTTCTTCCGGACAATAACCATGGAAGAAGAATATGGTGAAGTCGATGGTTCAATTATATTTAATTGAATCATTTCATCCAATTCCTTTTCCACTTGCGACTGAAAGTGTATAGGAATAGGATACGGCCTAACCCTAATTGGATTATTGTCGGTAAGAATTATGTCATGTTCTATGACATCTGTGTGTCCAGGAATGTCAGTGAGAACATCCTGAAATGTTTGTAACATCGACAAGTCTCGTCGATGTTCGTCACCAGAAAGATTAGGAGAAACAGAAACGTTTTTCCAAGATTCCGTGGAATGTAATGGAACCACTGGAAGGGGAAGGTTGACATCAGAGAAGGTAGCTTCCTCATCCTGAATGACAGACAGGGATGAATAATGACCGTGAGGTGCAGGAGCATCATCTGTTGCCTGGAAAATAGGCAGCAAATAGTCCGGACGTTCGTGAAATTCTGAAAGCATGTTTATGTGGAAAGTTTTATGCTTTCCATCAATATCGACCACATAGTCAACATCGGAAATCCGAGAGACTATTGCATACGGACCTTTCCATGCAATAAGAAGTCTATTTTCCCTACTGGGGAGTAGGACGAATGCTTTGTCACCTGGACAAAGTTGTCGTAGACATCTATTCTTGTTAGCAAACTGCCTTGCCTTCTCTTTAGCAATTTCTGATGAAGCAGTTGCTAGCTTACATGCCTCAATGATCTTTTGTCTAAGAGCAATGACATACTCATATGAGGATTGAGTTTCATCGCTAATATCATCGGCAGTGATGAGATCGTGTAATAAAGACATAGGGCCGCGTGGACGCGCGCCAAAGACAAGTTCGAAGGGAGAAAATCCTGTGTGTTCATTAGGGACTTCTCTATAGGCAAAGAGAGCCGCGGGTAAAACCCTGTCCCAATCTTGAGGATGATCTTCAGTTATCTTACCAAGCAAAGTCTTGAGCGTTCTATTCAGACGCTCAACTAACCCATTAGACATAGGATGGTAGATACTACTGAGAGATCGTTCAATATGTAAGGTAGACATTACCTGTGACATAGCGTCAGATATGAGTTGAGTGCCATGGTCTGACAATATTTCTCTGGGGAACCCCAAGCGAGAAAATATCAACCAAAGAGCATCTGCGATATCTGTAGTAGATATGCTCTTAAGAGGAATAGCCTCTGGCCAACGTGTGCACATATCGACACATGTAAGGATAAACTGATGTCCTCTGGCCGACTTGACCTTAAAAGGGCCAATAATATCTATGGCCATTTTCTGAAACGGCCGAATAGGAATGTCAGCAGCCTGGATAGGCGCAGCATGTCGTGGTCCTCTAGATTTGACCTCCTGACATACCTTGCATGATCGGCAGTAAATACGAATGTCCTTATTGACAAAAGGCCAAAAGAAAGCCGCAAGGACTCTCGACTTCGTACGGGCAAAACCCATATGTCCAGCACATTGCGAGTCATGAGCATGTTGTAATATTTGGACTCTCATGCTCTTGGGAACAAGAATTTGCGAATGTGCCGACGTAGTCGAATCTTGTACCATACGTACAAGTACGCCGTTTCTCATTGCAATCCAAGATTTTCTATTTGTATCCTGATTCGGATCACCTTTCTTCGCAAGAACGAAGAAGAATTTTTTTAAAGAAGGATCTTCTTCTTGCAATTTTATGAAAGAGTCACGAGTGATCACTAAGTGACTATCTTGGCTATCAACTTCATTATCACTATTCAGTGAAGTTTCGGGTGTTTGTAGAGCTTGTGCTCTTGTAACTACTGCATTTGTAGCTTGCATGTTATTATCTTCCCAAGCAGCAATCTGCTGTGGGGTACACTCCCTAACTCCGTGAATACGACCAATAATAAGGTCCGCAATAGGATTAGGTAAGAGACAAGCATGCACATCTCCAGTAAAGAAAGGAGTGGCAATGCGAATTACAGCAGTAGGATATTTTTCTAGAGTGCCGCCAAATGTGACACATTTAATAACCCTTCCTGTAGCACAAGATGGATCTACAAGCGATTGTCTAACACCAATAGTGGTGCATCCGGAATCGAAAAGTAGTGAGACCGGAGTATCATTAACAAGACCCTTATGTAGAATTAAAGAACCCCTCCCGTCATGCGCAACAGCAGCAGGAAGAGCGGGAAGTGGGTGACCACAACTCAAAGTAGTTATGGTACCCGGTTCGAATAAAGTACTGCATTGGGGGCATTTGTTTGCTCTCTCAAAGTCAAAAGCAGAACCAGTGACAGCGTCAAAGTTTTTACTATCAACAACATGATTACAGGCTCCCTCAGTTTCCTGTTGTACAGCATTAGCCTGCTGATATCTCTTTTTGTGTTGAGATCTACCCCGACTATTATTACCTCTGAAGTTATCAGAGTTATTATTATCTCTGCAGTTATTATTGTCTCTATTGTAATTGTTATCCTGGTTCGAATTCCAGTTTCCATGATTACTATCATGTTCACATTGATGCGAACATCTATTTGTTTGGTTCTGAGGTCTTCGGCAGGAATAACCTCTATTACCATATCCTCTTTTGAAATGCTTATAATTATTAGGGTGATAGTAACGAGTACTATCAGGTTGTCTCCAATTCTTCGAAGAAGAATCACCATGAAATTGATTTCCATGATTTTGACAGAAATTACCGCTACTCTTTCTATCAAAATTTTGTTGGAATCTACGAGCAAAGTTTTGGCCATACGGAGCTGCCGAAGCAACTGGTAAACCTTCTTTCACCTTAGAGTTACCCATGGTTATGTGTGGGTGCGCAGTTACGTATTGGCAACAGAAATCTTCCATTTCTTTTATTGTTTTAGGTTTACGTTCATGAAGGAAAGCAAGGAAAGACTCATTGACAGACGACATGACTTTGTCTCTAAGTATTAAGTCCATAAGTCCTTCATAAGTTTTTTCCGTCTTAGATAGTTCAACCCATCGTGAGAAAGTAATGCGTATTCTTGCAATAAACTCGGAGAATTCAACTCCATTTTCAGGTAAACATGTTTTTAAATTGTAGACGATAGCCGTCTTCGTTAAGCTGATATTTCTTTAACAAAGCGGCCCTGACAACCTCATAATTGTTCTTGTCAGGTTCATCCACCATATTTAATATACTTAGAGCTTTACCTGTCAGTATCCCTGATAACTGATAAACATATTTTGCTTTGTCTATGTTATGAGCTGTACATGCTTGTTCAAATCTGTCCAGATAGAACATTATGTCATTGCTGGAAGGACTAAATGTTGGTAACTTAATCTTAAAAGTATCATTATTAGCCTTACCAGAAGATGAACCCTTGTTTGAATCATTACCATTACTCATGCTCGTCAATTTCAATTTTTCCAACTCTAAAGCTAAGACCTTTTCTTCATGTTCCATTTTTGCTTTCTCTTTCCTCTCATCAGACTCTCTCTGTAATCTTCTTTCCTCAGCCTGAGCCTCTTTTTGAAGTCTTTCATTTTCAGCTTCTTTTTCAAGTCTTTTATTTTCAGCCTCTTTTTCAAGTCTTTTATTCTCAGCCTCTTTTTGAAGTCTTTCAGCTTCTAGCTGTAGCTGGAGTTTTCTTTCCTCAGCTTCTGATTCCCTTTTTTGTTTTTCCATTTCCATTTGGAATCTTTTTTCATCCACCTGCATCTGCAGTTTCTTTTGTTCAGCTTCCATCTGCAGTTTCTTTTGTTCAGCTTCCATTGCTTTATCATATCGAGCAGTTGCAAATTCTTCTAACTTATCACCAGTCTTCCCAAGCAATTTACCCTGCTCAATAAAGTGCTCAAATGTAGACATGTTGTCTAACATATGAGTCCAAAACCTGAAATAATTAACTAATTTATTTCAAACCTAAGTGTAACAAGTCTTAATTAAGCACTTGTATATTCACATCACATTATATTATCCCAGTCTCTGTGGGAAACAAGTCTCCAATCAAAGAACTTGTATATGAAATATCAACAATCAATTCTTGATCATAAGTGCACTTCTCATTCAATAGTGCACGACACTATTCATCATTCATTTATCATCAGTGTAGTAGTAACAGTGCATTAGCATAGCCCATTAACTAATTACTATAACTGTAAACAATGACTATGTAAACACATGCAGAATGTAAACATTGAAAATGTAAACAATACAAACAATGTAAACAATAACAATGTAAACAATAACAAAGATCAGCAACAATACAAAAACGTTCGCAGAAATCAACTAAAAATAAAGCAGAAATTAATGAAATATCACAAAAAATGTGACAATATCTGCGATAGAATTAAACAAAATACATGACACCACAGTGTATAAACAAAAATGTTGTATGAAACTAAATTATAGACAAGAGTAGGCTAACAAATACAAACAAATCAAAACAAAACTAAAGAATGCGAAATAATAACGAAAACAATATTAAAACATGTCATCACAGCTAACATAAATAGCAACAGAAGCCGCTTAGCAAATTCCAGTATCGGAAATTTGCAAACCCTACAGAAAACGCTCACAATAGACGACCTCTATGACGTGGCATAATCTAACGGAGACACCACCCAACCGAGAACCCGCTGAAATATAAACATATAAATATACGAATAACATATAAACATATAACATATAGAATGAGATGATACACAGAAGACTCAGCAGAAGTATAAGGGCACAGTTTACATACAAACAGGCCACTTAACTTATAGGCTTCCAATCGTAGAACAGCAGAAAAAACGGATGTCAATCAACGTCCTAAAGAGCGAAGCTCCAACGATGATGGCACATCTGAACTGCTTCCACTGCTAACACGATGGTACAAGAGCTTCTGAAATACTGTGTGTTGAGTTGTTTCGGCACTTGACCTTCTAATCCAAAAGTAAGTTGATGGAAATCGGTACTTGGCCTTCTTCAGAAAACAACCCGTTTCAACCGGCACTTGACCTTCACAAAAACGACAGCACTGGAACCTTGACAGCAGCAACTTGCTTGACTTGCGTAAAAGATAACAGCAGTCCGAGTTATCCGGCAACATGTAACAACGCCGGGTACTGTCAAATTCTTGTTTTCGTCAAAAAGTTGAAATTTTGACTTTTACCGGGCAACGCCGAGTACTTTGAAAATTTTGAAGATGTTGACTGTATTGAAGAATGTTAATTTCTTGAAGGATGCTGATGAATTCTTGTTGAAAATGAAGTGGGTAAGGGACCCCGTGTTTGCTGGTACCAGAATCAAACCAGCTTATGGCCACCAAATGATGCGTGATGCCATATGATGATGGATGGTATCCGCATGTCTGGTTTTGTGTAGTGTGCAGATGTGTTCAGTCAAAAACAATGTTCATACAAAAATAACAGGGCAATCCACATAGGACGTCAGTAAACTCACGACGTATAAAGTCAATGATTCTTGAAACAGCCGTTGACGTTTTTCTTCATTATTTATTGTGGACGCCACAGTGACAAAATGGTTACGCGAATATGTAGACACATCAAACAGTCATTATCACAGCAACATTCAATACAGCAATAGACGGTAGACAGCATTACAATGATGAGTCAGATGCATGTTATATTTCATAGTGCTGTAAATGTAGTCAGGTGGAAAACTCCATCCCTTTCTATAACAGCCAGGAGATAACCAGATGTATGAGATCAGTTCACTCTCCTTAGTTTGACTTCAGCAAGACAGACACGTCTGCCGAAGTATAAATAATGTCCTCAAAAATATCCTCTAGATAATAAAGGTTTTCCAAACCTAGTTCATTTAACAAAGTAGCAAGTAATGGTCCTTGGTACCTGCATCAACCGATGCAGTACAATACAGCGACATGTGAGCTAGGAAAACATCTCGTGACGACGACTTTCGAAGACAGGCTATGAACCAGAAATCGTTCACGACCAAAAATCGATAGAGTTAATGAAAATGTTAATTTACCTTGCCTTCCGGAAATACACAGAAATATTATGCCTCCCGGCATGTGCAAATACACTAGAGGTATTATCTCGAATAAACGAAATATCCATAAGAGGACTCTCACATTCCTGACAGAACAAAAAAAATAGCGGAGATCCCCTCTTCAACGAGGCATCTCTTTCGCCATTCCAAATCGCTCACTCCACTAGTGGTGGGCGGAAACCGATCGACCAAGAAGCAAGACAAGTCATGCGCAGTCCAGCGCAAAATGACCACAGCTCAAACTTAACTGCATTCGATACCAACGCGAGAAGACAAATGCTTACCGAGAAAAGTGACTATAAATTTCAAGCAGTTGTTGCCCTTGCGTATAAAATAGATATTGAAATAAAACGATGTTGCGAGAATTTATCACGCAACAGTTAATTGCTATCATTTTAAAAATTTATATAAATAAATGAATGGTAAATCTGATGATATAACATTTGTTTGTGTACATGTTAGATGTGATAGGAAGAGAGGAAAGGAAAGATGAAAAAAACGAAAAAAAAACATGTTAAAAAATTAAAAAATTTTTTTTTTTAATTTTAAAATTAAAAAAAAATAACCAACAAACGAAGAGTCCATATCCCTTGCATCTCAATGAAAGTCATTTGACCAATACAAATCAAATGACGATCTTTTCGTTACACCCATCATCAGTAGCAAAGCAACAAACGCCCTCGTCAGCAGTGACATTCGGCTGTGACCCTAAACCTTTCCGATAAACCTAATCCTAACCCCTAAAATTATACATACTAGCAATGCCATTCTACTTTCGTTTCCATCTCTGGCATCAAACAAATTCTGAGAACCGATATCAGCGCTTATAAAGACAAAAATCTCATCCCCACCGCATGGCGTCAGAATCCAATAAAATTAGAGCGAAAATGGCCGCATTCTCGACGCCGATTGATTTCGATTTAAAAAATTTACAAAAAATAAACGCGAATACACCCATCACTTTTTTAAGATCGGAAACGGAAGCTAACTCTCCTGCAAATAACATTAGAACTTAACATCCGGGGCTGAAATCACGTGTACACAAGTCCTAATGCTAGAAACGATGATATCCGTAAGGCGACAAAGGTCGCCTCCAGCTGTCAGAACAAAGTTTTTTTTTGGCGACACATGTTGCTCGCAGCGTGCTAAAGGATATATATATATATAATGATATTTTGTGCATGGTTCCATAAGATCTGAAAGTTATTTCAGGATAAAAAGTTTGAAAAAGGCTAAGATAGAATGATGGCCCCACGCTCCATATGGAGCAAATAGGAAAATGATGGTGATAGTTGAAAATGAGGATCTTAATGTAAAATTAAACATTAAACAAATAACAATACCTTTTCCACCATGACATCAGCACTTTCCAGCTGCTCCTTCAGAGAATCTATTTCTTTGTCTGAAAAAAAAAATAGTGTTTCATTTTAGAAGTGATGATAATGAGCTTTTATGACAAGCATTCTTCCTTGAGTCACATCTTTTCATTAATTTATTCATTCTCCTTTCTTGCTCCTTAAGCAGCAGGGAACCACTAATGGCCTCCCTTGCAGGAAAACTATATCAAAGCATTCATGTGCTCTTACAGTGGTAGTTTCTGGTAGCCATTTGTTTAACATGATGAGGTTGCCATTCCCCCATATACAACCTCATATGAACATCTGCTTCAAAGGTGCCCAACATGAGGAACAGAGAAAGCACATATGGCCATCTCCAGTGCCATTCCTGGAAAAACTAAGGAGATACCAAGCCTCAAGCTGACCACTGCTTTCTTTGAACATATTCAAGTTGACGTCTGAAAGTGAACAAAGAAGAAGAAGATAAACAGCCTCAAGGTATATCTCTCCTCGTTTCATCCTCGAGTTGTATTTACCAGTTACTTCAAGATTCTCTAATTCTTAGCTTCTCATATCGTGTCCAAAGAACGTTGATTGTCTGCATTATGTCATATCAATTAATTGATGACTTTCTTCTGTTTTCTGAGAATTTCCTCATTTTATTTTCTGGCTGTCAGGGATATCTGCAACCCCCTTATTAGGAACCACATTCCCACATCTTTCAATTTGTGAAACCTGACTTATTAGGGATGATACCATAGTTGTTCAAGAGCTACAACTCAACAGACAGTACATATTTCATCTATAAAGACAAGCACAATACTTGAACAGAGCACATAATATAAAAACATAATACACAACTGTACACTTTTCTTATGAACCTACATAAAGAGTTAATTTCTTCATCTTTGACACTGAGAGTCTGTTCCAATTCTGTTGACTTTTTCTCACTTGTCTCCAACTTCTGGATGACTTCTGCAAGTTCTTCCTGCACTGTTGTCAGTTGCTCCTGCAGAACAGAATCTACTCGAGGCTACAGATCAATCAAATTAGAGCAATAATTATAACTTCAATAAAATCCACAGCATAATCTAAAAACATTTGCTCCTTTCTGTGAATAAACAGTAAATGTACGCATTTAAAATCTCGAAATTTCTCTGATTTAAGTCTAATTATTATCTAATTACACTGACAAACAACATTTTTCTTTCTTATATAAGAATAAGTGTTCTTAGGTTAGTTTCTTGCGCTGATTTCAAATCTGAAATCCGTTTATCTCTATCACGTCGGGTTCTTAAGATATTTGTGAATAAATACATTTTTGGGAAACCGTTATTTGCTCCGTTTCATTTTTACTATATAACTTATTAAAAATTAATAAAAAGCAACATAATTCTACTTTTTATACTGCTAAAAGATGCATGACATATGTTACGCGATTTTTCAAATAGTTACTGTATTTTGAAATAATTCTGAGCAAAATATGGCTTCTAGAAGTTGTAGAAATTCGGCTGATCTGTTCTGTTACGTGTGCGGATATTTTACCGATCGTGTTGACCAGAAAAACTTTACACCATTACTAAAGATAGCATATGAACTTTATTTCGATTCGAAAGTTGATGATGCAAATAAATCTTGGAAGCCAAATGCTTTTTGTTCGATACATTGGCAGGTTGGTTGCGAAAATCGCCGAAGCATAAGTCGATGCCTTTTGGCGTGCCAGTAATATGGCGTGAACATACAAATCACACTACTGATTGTTACTTCTGCTTGACAAATATCCATGGTTTCACTTTTAAAACTAGAAAGTCTGTGGTTTATCCAAATATTGAATCGGTTTCAAAACCAGTGCCTCATGATCCAATCACGTGTCCGATCCAAGTACCACCAGAACAGTATCCGTTGGACGTAAATGAACCATCAGAAAGTGATAGTTTACCTGCTTTAGAAACTAATTCTGACTCAGATTACATACCGGTGAATGATGGTGTTTACTTAATTAACCATTCAGAACTTTCAGATCTAATACGTGATCTCGCTCTTACCAAAGGACAAGCGGAATTACTCGGTTCGCGACTCAAAGAATGGAATCTTTTAGCGCCCAATACTCCGATATCTAAATTTCGTCATAGACACAGAGAACTTGTTCAATACTTTGAGATGGATGATGACATTTGCTATTGCAAAGATGTAAACGGTCATGAGCACATAGTCAACGAATGGCGATTTTTCATCGATTCTTCCAAGATTAGTCTAAAAACCGTGTTATTGCATAACATAAATTTTTTTTTCAACAATTCCAGTCGCCTACTCTGTTCATATGAAAGAAACTTATGACAATATGGCTATACGTTTGGAAAAAATAAAGTACAATGACTACCAATGGCGGATTTGTGGAGACCTAAAGGTCATTGCAATTCTCACGGGCATGCAGACTGGGTATACTAAATTCTGTTGCTTCCGATGTGAATGGGACAGCCGCAACAGACAGGAACATTATGCAAGAAAGGTGTGGCCTATCCGGGATCGTATGCAGCTCGGGCATAAAAATGTAATACGTGAGCCATTAATTAACAAAGACACCTTCATTTTACCACTGTTACATATAAAGTTGGGGCTCATGAAGAATTTTGTAAAAGCGTTAGATAAAACGAGCAAAGCTTTCACTTATCTTCAAGAAAAGTTTCCGCAAGTTAGCGATGCAAAGATAAAGGAAGGTATCTTTGTAGGACCTCATATTAGGAAAGTTATTGCAGACAAACAATTCGAGAACTTGTTACATGGTAGGGAACTTCGCGCATGGATGGCATTCAAATCGATCGTCGATAACTTTCTGGAAAATCACAAATCTGTCAACTATGTTGCATATTGTTAAGCAGTGCATAGATGCATACATAATTATGGGCTGTAACATGTCCCTCAAAATCCATTTGCTCGATTCGCATCTTGACTTTTTCCCTGACAACCTTGGCGAAGTCACCGATGAACATGGAGAATGATTCCATCAAGATATCGCCGTAATGGAGTCACGTTATCAAGGACGGTGGAGTGTGACCATGCTTGCCGATTATTGTTGGATGCTTCATCGCGATGTACCACATGCCATTCACCGACGAAAGTCGACTGCAAAGAAATTCAAGCCTACATAACTGTTATACTTCTTGTACGAATGATGTTGTAATACTGTATGCGTTGTTAAAAAACTTCAATTGCATATTTCTAGAGATCCCGACCTGATAGAGAAAAACGGTTTGCAGATTTAAAAACAGCGCATTAAAATTGACCAGAAAAACATAGAAATGTTAGAGAAAGAAAAAAAAAGTTTTTTTTTGTTAGTCAGTGTTATCAAAGTCATGAAATCTTGATAATGCACCTACTGACAACTCTGTTTCAATTCAAACAATGTTTCCTAGAGGATTTACTTTTAAATTTTATAGCTCTAACTTTAATTTTAAATATCTAATTGCTTCATTGATTCCTCTCTCTCTCTCTCTCTCTCTCTCTCTCTCTCTCTCTCTCTCTCTCTCTCTCTCTCTCTCTCTCTCTCTGTATGTGGATGTGTGTGTGTGTTCAATTAGCATACATGTCACACGCTATGGTTTACCCATGATCTGTACAAGGTGTTTGCATTTTCAGAGAGAAGGCCACTCTCTAAACCTCCGATGTCTTGCGGGCAGTGTTAGGATGTGCAAGAACATGGACAGGAAGACTCCACAACTTCCCCACTGAAGACACGCCCACGGCGACCGTTGCCTCAATTGGCTGTGTGTGGTGTACCCGGAAACGGGGCCTCCCAGTACTGAGGCACAGTTAAGTCCCCGATGTCACTTATCGGTGCAGAGTTGAGAGAGATGGCTGAGCATCACAATCCCCCCTGTGTTGCAGCATGATGAGAACCCAGCATTGCACATTGAGCTTGGGGGGATCACTTGGGCACCAGACTTAATACTGGCTCTTGACTGGATGGCCGCATGCAGGAGATTTCTACAATGGAGGGTTGGCAGGTGGTGGGTATCTGGAAGTGGCTCTGTGCAGGACGTGAGGGTTCCTTGGGAGAGCCCAGAACCAGAGCACAGCATTGTGCAAGCTCTGCATAGTTGGAGAGCCCCCTGGATGACGGGGAATGCACAGTGTGCTACCCCACCTATCCCCAACTGCTAACTTAGAACCAGAAGTGGGGTCCTCTGTATGCGTGCCAGGCCAGGATAAAATGCCTGGGAAAGAGACTGGAGCTCAGAACTCCCTAACTCAAAGTTGCAGGATGGCAGAAAAGCCATGGGAAAGACAGGGCTATTTTGAAGATAACGCAACCATATTTTCACCATACGAGCTCGGACGCCGCCTCGGTAAACAAGGTCCGCGCAGAGCAGTGACACCCCCAGGCTGCTTGCGAATAGTCTACTACTGGGAACATAAACAGATTAGGGATGAGCCCACTCTCCCGTTGAACAGGTGCTAAAGTCATAGATACTGGGCCAGAAGGCGCACCGGAAACCACAGTATCACGCAACTCGCTTTTTTTTTTCTATGGAGAGTACACCGTCAAATAAATCTCGTACTGGTGCTCGCCCTATGGAGCTCCACCAGGCAGGTGCAGTGCCGGGCTCTGAGCCTCGACAGAGCCCACCCTCAGCTACTGGAGGACCCTCTAGACCGTCTTGTGGAGTCAGCAGACGGCGGAGGAGAACTACTGACCAAAACAAAACAGAAAAAGAGAAACCCAGAGTGCCACTTGTCATGATGCACTGGAATGCAGAGGGAGTGAACAGCAAGCAGGCTGGATACAGCAAAAAGACAGAGCTGGAAAACATCTTGTATGAGAAGCAAGTCAGTGTTTGCTGTATCCAAGAGACTCACTTGAAAGCAGATCAAACCTTTAAAATAAGGGGATATCAATGCTTCAGATCCGACAGAAAAGATAGACGAAAAGGAGGAGTACTTACTCTTGTAAGGAATAACATTCCTGCACACGAAAGGAAAACCTTCATGGATGGAGCAGAATATCAGCTGTTGCAGATAAAGGTAGACAAGATGGAAATAGAACTCCTGAACTATTACTGTCCGAACAACAAACCCCTGAGTCTCAGCTCTATACAGGTACCAGCCACCAACTTTATAGCAGTTGGAGACTTTAATAGCCACTCCCAGAGCTGGGGCTATAACCATCTGGATCACAGAGGTGAAGAGGTTGAAACTTGGCAAGATGATCACTCCCTAATCCTAGTCAATAATGCCACAGATACTCCTACCTTCTACTCCAGAGGATGGCACACAACTTCAACACCAGATCTTGCCTTCTCCACACCAGATATAGCTGGATCTATTAGTAGAGAAGTAGGAGACCAACTAGGGGGAAGCGACCATCGCCCAATCTTTCTTACTGTCCAGAGTGCAACTCTCAGTACAGGCCCAGCCATTACAAGATGGAACTACAAAAAAGCCAACTGGGGTTTATTCAGGCATCAGGTGAACACGCTGCTGTCTACCCTCAAGGTACAGAACAGAGACATTAATGAAGTGGTAAAAGACTTCAACAGATGCATACTACAAGCTGCAAAAGAAACCATTCCCAAAGGATGCCGGCGTAACTACATACCATACTGGTCCAGCACACTCCAAGAACGTCAGGAAGCTATGGACAGGGCTAGAAAGGACGCAGAGTCTCAGCCTTCACTTGAAACTCACAACAAATGGAAAAAGGCTGTAGCAGAGTTTCAGAGAACAAAGCTAGAAGAAAAACGGAAAAGCTGGAGAACTAAAACGGCATCGCTGAACCTTGAGAAAGACGGCAGGAAACTTTGGAGATTAGTCAAGTCTCTAAATGAAGAGCGTTCCTCACCTAGGCAGACTATCACATTGGATGAAGGTGGCAAACTTTTCAGAGGAAAACAAGCTGCAGACTTGTTTGCTAGAAGATACAGTTCAGAAAGCAACTTACCCATTAACATAGATCATCAGAGAGAGATAAGAAAAGAAATACTGGCAACCATGGGACAGACAGATACTCCTGCCCCAATGAGGGAACCCATCACACTAGGAGAACTACAGAAGGCTATTTCCAAGCTTAAGTTTCAAAAGTCACCCGGCCCAGACAAAATCAGCAACGAAATGCTAGTAAATCTGAGCTCAGCAGCAAAGACAAAACTGCTTGAGATATTCAACCACAGCTGGTTGAAAGGAACGGTACCCCAAGTATGGAGAGAAGCCATCACAATACCCATACTAAAGAAAGGGAAATGTAAGACCGAGGCTGCAAGTTACCGGCCAATCAGTCTCACAAGCTGTGTTGGGAAGACTATGGAGCGAATAGTCAACCACAGATTGAAATGGTATTTAGAGTCTGAGCAGATCCTGGTGCCGGAACAAGCTGGATTTAGAGAATGCTACAGTATAGAAGACCAAGTTACTTACTTGTCTCAAGCAATAGAAGATGCCTTCCAGGAGAAGAAAAAGGTCCTAACGATCTGGGTCGACTTCAAGCAGGCCTTTGACAAGGTGTGGAAAGATGGCCTCATTGCAAAACTTAGGAGAAGTGGAATCCAAGGCAACATGATGAAATGGATCCAGTCATACTTGCATAACAGGAGAACTAGAGTCACTCTTGACGGTCTGCAGAGCAGAAAAGTGTTGCTCCATCAGGGGGTACCTCAAGGAGGAGTAATTTCCCCAACACTCTTCCTTGTTTACATCAATGACCTGGTGAAAGATCTCCCTGCAGGAGTTAAAGCTGCCTTATATGCAGATGACCTAGTACTCTGGTGCGCTGATGAAAATGTCACCACAGCAAATTATAGAATGCAGCGGGCAGCAGACATGCTAGTGTCATGGGCAGAGCAATGGCTTATCACAATAAACACAGACAAAACCTCCACAACACTGTTCTCCCTCGCCCCAAGGACAAATCAGCTAACATACACCTAGGGACAACCGTGATCAAGGAAGAAAGCTACCCCACCTATCTTGGGGTGACATTTGACCAACGGCTTACATGGAATAAGCATATTGAAAATGCAGAAGGAAAGGCCCGAAGACGACTAGGCATACTCAGAAAATTAGCAGGTACCAACTGGGGAGCAAATGAACGAAATCTAAAGAAGATTTATAATGGAGTAATAAGACCACACTTAGAGTTTAGCTCAGCAGCATGGTCATCAGCTGCTAACTCACATCTGCAGTCTTTGGACAAGGTGCAAAATCAAGCTCTCAGGCTCATTACAGGAGCCATGAAAACTACACCAATAACAGAGATGCAGAAGGTTGCTGGATTACAGACATTGTCCCATAGAAGAGACACAAAAACCATGATCCAGATGGAAAAGTACAACAGTATGCCAATGCACCCAATGAAGGCAAGACTAGATGATCTGGCATTGGGACGTCTAAAGCGTAGCAGCTTTGTGCATCGGGGGAAAAGACTTATAAGACAGCATCAAGAAGACCTATCCATGAAGACAACACCACTGAAGCCCACCCTATACCCTGTACCATGGGAGCAGGCCAGCAGTGCCCTCCAAATTAATACATCAGTCAGTGGTCTCACAAGTGGATGTGAGTATAATGATCTGCAAAAACGAACTGCTACATTGAGTATGATCCAAGAAAGCTATCCCGATCAATCATGGATACATGCCTATACAGATGGATCAGCAACTAATGCTGTTAGGAATGGAGGTGCCGGTATCTTTATCTCATATCCTGACAACCACTATGAGACTAGGCACATTCCCACTGGTAAATTCTGTTCCAACTATACAGCTGAGGTTCAAGCTCTAGAGCAAGCTGCAAATATGATTTATAACACCAACTCTGACTGCCACCAGGTAGTCATCCTCACAGATGCACTGTCTGTCCTGCAAGCTCTCAAGGGTGGTAAACTCCCGCATCTGAGAAATGAACTAAACAAGGTAGCTGCCAAAAAGAGAACCATACTTCAGTGGGTACCATCTCATTGTGGTGTACCCGGAAATGAAAAGGCAGATAAACTTGCAAAAAAGGGAGGAGAATGTGAACAAGAAGATAATGAAGTCACATACTTTGAGAAAAAGAGAGCTATCCAGACTATCAGAAGAGAACAGAACCAACCCAAAGACGACTATCACACTCTCGACCGGCAGGGACAGATAACTATTTTTCGACTCAGGACAGGGCATAACAAACTGAATAAACACATGCACAAGCTACGATTGTCTGTTTCACCACTGTGCACATGTGGATTAAACGAACAAACTGCTGAGCATGTTCTACAGGACTGTCCTCTGTATGACCAGTTAAGAAAGATATACTGGCCCAATGACTCAACACTAAACTCAAAGCTATATGGAGTTAAAGAGGAACTTCAAACAACAGTCGAATTCATCATGAGAACTCGTCTGACGGTGTAATCATCAAAGATGCGATCGCAAGAAGAAGAAGAAGAAGCATTTTCAGATGTGTACGCCCCATACATAATTTCTGTACAGGTTTATTTGCCTAATTATTCTTCTTCTTCTTCTTCCGTCCTTAGCCACCGACCGTCAAAGCAGTCAGTGGCCATTACGCCTAGTGGCGTCTTAGGGCAACAGTAGATAGGTTTTCTTTGCCATTGTTTCCCATCACGCCTATTGGCGTCTTTAGGGCAACGGCAAATCAATCCATTTGCTGTTGTTTCCGTAATCGAAGTGACTGGCAAACGGGTGATCAGCCCATTGGTGCCTAATTATTAAATATATATAAATCGATCGTCTTACGCATAAAAGGCAAAGTCTCCATGCCTCAATTATAATGCAGCTGTAATTGAAAACATTTTTACACTTATTATATCTTTTGATATGTTTTTCAGTTTTTTGTTTTTTTTTGTACAGGTTTTGCGGGTCTTTGTACAGGGTTTTTGAATGTTTTGTACAGGTTTTCATCTCCGAGGTGTGGCATGTATGAATTAGTGAACGCATTGTTAATATTAAATACTGTTTATTGAAGTTAAGAATGTTTTAATCTAAAAACACTTTCAGACTTATATTATTGCAGGGCGGAAATGTAAAAAAAAAGGGAATAATGCCTATCTCTTTACCCTGATAAAATAAAGATATTATTGTTTGTTCGTCATGTGCACAAAAAGTGCATATTTTAATTTATTAGTTAATTTTCTCATATTTAAATCATGCATGGATCTGAGGCCTCATCATGTAAAACAAATTGCTATGGCAAACCACAGATAAAAGAGCATATGAATACTTTAGTGCAGGTATCCTGCAATGATTGCTCAAGGGAAGCAAAAAGAGAAATGACTAAAAGTATGAATTAATGATATAATGTAATCATTTTTCCTGCAAGTAAATAGAGTTTATAGGTATCTTAATTTCTTTGCCATAAAACGAATCATCCTAGTGAATAATTTATAAGTATTTTAATATATCTGTGCTCTGTGTATATGGTAGATGGCTGAAAGGGCAGTGTTACAAAGAAATGTAGCAAACACCTAATAAACAATTTAAAAAAATATATCCGCTGTCTAAATTGTTCTGCTATAAATCTAATCATCCTAGCGAATAATTAACTTGTACAAGTATTTGAGTACTGTACATCTGTTATTAATATTTGCCTGCTTCAAATCTAACTATGATATATGGAAAGACTGTGAATATGTCTAAACTTTCTAGTTCCAGCAAGATGAATTCACAGATGTTGCATCTGTCAGCACTGATATGTTCATACTTTCAAATGTAACATATTCTTCCACTCAATATATAGGTGCTCTTAAAATTAAACTTCAACAAATTGAGCAAAAAAGAAAAACAAAACACACACACACACACTTGAAGTCCGCCCCTATGTTTTATTCCCATCTTACTGATCTTTCGTCCATGCTAAACCTCCTGTCTATAAATCTGTCCTCCGCATAATCATCATCATCATAATCCTGCTTCATCTGGTATTGTTGCAACTGGGTTTTCAGCATCTGAATCACTCCCTCGTTGTGAAGAATTGTGGCTTGCATCTCCCTGAACCTCTTCTCTTTACTTGCTAGGTCACTCTTCTGTTTCGTTCGTTCTCTTACCATTTTGCTTTGTAAGTTTTTCTGTCAATTAAGACAAAGAAAACAAAATGTAGAATTATACATATACCTTTGCAGCAATATAGAGATGGATAAAGGGACAGATAATAACATCAAAATAAGAATACAAAAGGCCAGAGGCGCCTCATTCCATTGGGATATATATGGAGATCAAAAGAAATCAGGACCACAGTAGAACAGTCCCAATTACAATTGTTTGCCTATGTCTGCAGAATGGAAGATCGGCTACCATTGTGATAATTTTACCATGATACAACGTTAAAATATCTCCAAAATTAACGATGAAATGTAGGGTTAAAAATAATGCGTCAGATACTAGGAGACATGCTCGCCCATGCCAGCCTTTCCAGCCACCATTCAAATTATCTAGTTAGACGTGCAGACGGAACGTTTACCCTTTGTAGACGGGGGGGAATGAAACGGAGATCAAAAAAGGAAAGATATGACTGAACACGTGTTTGAAGTTCAAACGGCAAAAAAGACGCAATTGGTGGTGAAAGGAAAAAAATTCACGTCACTAGTTGACATAAGTAAGGAAATGGACAAGAAAAGGACCTTAGCTCTTATTCGAGACAGTCATTTCTTGGACGTTTTTCGATACTTGGTCTATATTTGAATGCCGTGGCAAAACACATGAGAGAAGGTTCTCGAACAAATTTCAAAAACTAAACTTGAAAAAAAAAAAAAAAATGTTTTTTCTTAATAATAGAGTTATGAAAATAAAACCTAGCTAGTTTGATAGCCCATCTTGAGCAGAGAAATAATATGCTTTCAATTATACAGACGGATAGATAATAAGGAAGATATTGACAAAAGACTGTATTGTTCATATCAGACGAGCGACTGCACTGTTAACCCATGTCACTAAAAGTTTTGAAAATCTTGGCCTTGAGCATGCAAATGTAAAAATCGAGCTGTAATTAAAGAGAGGGGAAGTGGTGGAGAATTGTAGCTAAAAATAACTTAGGAGGCAGATTCGTGTAGGAAATACATGTAAAACCAAGTGTGTTTTTATGAAAAAACAAGTAGAGACAGACGGACTAACAGACCGTAATACATACTTGACTGAGATTTGACTGAAGTGACTTTTGGTTGTAATTTGAAAGTTAGGGGGGAAGTCGGCGATTGGCCAACGCATTTTATAGTAGCGGGACAGAGAGGTGAAATTTTGCCATTTGACATAAGTCTGTTCAGAGACGCAGTTTAAATTAATAGTGGTGTTGATTCCAGAAGAATACAAATATATAGTGGGACGCCATCATACAGCCAGCAGCTCAGCTGAGTTTTGCTAGCAAATTTAACTGTGTTCTCAATTCTGAATTCTGAATTGTGAGTTTCTGTTTGGCACCAAAGCGGTGTCAAATGCTGTAGTAATATATATACAAGTGTGGACCAGTGCAGTCTACCATTGTGTCAGAACAGCCGTATATTATCCCCCAGCACGGAGAGGAGGGGCCACCAGACTTCTGTACTAGATCGACGCAGGCAAGATAAGTGATATCTGGCCTGCTGGACGTTCACCAACTGATTTTACCAACTAACCCACCAACTAATCCACCATCAATTAAAGACTTACCATTGGGGAAATTAAACTATGTACTCATCCCCTAAATCAATGGACAATGTTTGGTAGTCATAGACTGGGAGTGATGACATCACCCCAACAGCATATCCAGTAATAAGTTCTCCTGGGACTATCTTAATATAATTATTATTAACCAGTCATTTGAAATAATTAGGTACACATTTTCCATTTTATTATGTCATATGATTATGCATTCCATTTATAACTCCATAATATTTCTTATGTTCTGACCAACTAAACATTTGGTTCAGAACAAAATAAATTTATCAAAAGATTTAAATTTTAAAACTAAAACAGCCTGAGTTAGTTCAGTGTGTTATAAATTTTATTAATATTATTAGACTTCATATCTGTGTGTGTGTGTGTGTGTGTGTAATCTACCACAACACATTACATATCAGTACCCTAGTCTTTTAACGTAGCCACATTCATTAGTAAAAAAAGATATGTGTGAGGTCGTTAGTGGTAGTAAGAAGGGCCTTCTGTAATTCACATCTACATTTATCTCAGGAGCCTTCACAGCTGACCTCATACATCACACTAGGTAACATCAACCATACAATACCATCAAAATCCACTACATATATTGGGGTCTTGTCCAGGGATAATTAGCTTATCAGTAATATTAGGATCTCCTGGTGGGAGAATTAAATCAGGGGAACAAATTGTAAAAATTAAAAGTGTCCCTTAAAATTGAAAGTAAAAATAAAAGTTGGTGAATCTTCACAGCCAGTGGTAATTAATTAATTAATTGGTTAATTAGAATTACATTAGTCAATAGTTAATTAGAATTACTTTAGTTATTGATTAGTTAGATTTTTACCTTGATCATTGTTATTTTGTGTGATGGCTGAGCTGGCAAAGTTCAGATCAGCTGCTGTGCTAACGGCGAAGGAAATGGGAATGGATGGTCAGGTTTTAATTCAGTATGTAACTGCTGAATGTGACAAGTATATTGAAAGGGAAGATAGGAGGTTAGCTGAAGAGAAGAGGTTACAAATTGAGGCTGATAGAGAACTTAAGAGGCTGCAGATTGAGGCAGAAGATAAAAGATTAACTGCCGAAAGGGAGGCAGAAGAAAAACGACAGCAAAGGGAAGCAGAAGATAAAAGATTAACTGCCGAAAGGGAGGCAGAAGAAAAACGACAGCAAAGGGAGGCAGAAGATAGAAGGTTGCAAAGGGAGGCAGAAGATAGAAGGTTGCAAAGGGAGCACGAATTACGACTAAGGGAGCTGGAGTTACAAGGCCCTGCTCCTGAAAATGGTGCCAGCCCTTTTGCCTCAGATGCTACGCCTAGTCAGGGAGCCTCAACATCAGCTATGGGGTTTCATTTAGACCATTTTGTTGAAAAAGACGATGACATCGAGGGGTACCTCAGTCGTTTTGAGTTATTAGCTACTACATATGGGTTAGAGAGAGAGAGGTGGAGTTTAAAGTTATCACAGGGACTGAGAGGTACTTCTTATGAAGTCTTTGCAAAAATGAACAGAGAAGACCAAGACAATTATGACATGTTAAAGCAGGCTTTGTTATTGAGGTACGAAAAAAATGGTGAATTTTATCGTAAGAAATTTAGAAATGCCAAACTGTTGTCTGGGGAGACATACCACCAATTCTCTGCCAGACTGGAAACCTATTTGGAGAAATGGACTGCTCTGGGGAAGACCCAAGATCTTAAAGAGATGATCATGATAGAGCAATTGAGAGAGTCCATGGCTCCAGACATGAGAAAATTTCTCATGGAACAAGGTGCAGAGAAGTTGGGGGAGGTTTTAAATGTCGCTGAGAGGTATCAGGCAGCCCAGGCAGAGGTAAGTGGCACTAAAAAGAAGCACATAGAAACTTTTAAAGCTCCACAGCCATATAATAAATTTGAAAATAGAGAACAGGGTAATAAAGGTAGGACAAACTTTGAACGGCCAAGAAATGACTATCGAGACAGAAACTCACAGTTCAATGACCAAAAATTCAATGAAAGAAAACCGTTGAACCAAGGAAAAAGATGGTGCAAATGGTGCAAGAAGGATAACCATAACACCGAATTTTGTAGAAGGAAACCTTCAAACATTGCTGCAATGAAGTCGGGGACTCAAAGATTAAAGGTTAATCCTAATGGACAGCAGGAACCTTATCACCCCCCAGTTTGTGAGGATGTTATTTGTAATGGGGTCACCATAAGGTGCCTTTATGATACAGGTTTGGATTATGATTCAGTTGTGAAGTCTAGCCTAGTGGACCCAAGTCAGTATACCACAGAAACAGTGGAAATACAAGGGGCGACTAAGGACATACCACTCATGACACTTCCCATCGCAAGGATAACGGTGAAAACTCGCTATGTGGAAGGAGAAATCAGAGCAGCAGTGATAGATGAACCAATCTACCCTCTGATATTGGGGTGTAGATACGTCTTCTTGGGGAATCCCGAGAGACCTGTGATCATGGCGACAGTGCAGACCAGGTCACAGAAAAAGGAGGAAGAAGGTGAACCTATAAATGCTCATCCAGAGGAGATGAGGAAGGCGCAGGCTGAGGATAGGACACTCAAGCCATGTTTTAAAAAATTGCCCAAATGCCACACACCTCCAAGCAAGGGGGAATATTTTATGAAGAACAAACTATTATACAGGAAGGCCGGAACTGGAACAAATGGTCACAACCAGCTGGTTCTTCCCACTTCATATAGGGATAAAGTGATGGAACTCGGGCATGCGATTCCCTTCAGTGGTCACATGGGGATCAGCGCCACAGGACAGCGTATAGCTTGTCATTACTTCTGGCCAGGGATAACGGAGGATATAAAAAGATATGTCAAATCCTGTCCAGAATGTCAAAGGGTAGCTCCAAAGCACTGGACTGCTCCTGCAACTCTAGGGGAAATGCCCATAGTGGGAACACCTTTTGAGAGGGTTGCAGTGGATATTGTGGGACCTCTCACTCGGACCAAGAGGAGGAACAGTTACATCCTTACTCTGGTGGACACTTGTTCTATGTGGGGAGAGGCGGTAGCCCTGCCATCAATTGATTCAAAACATGTAGCAGAGGCACTACTTACAATATTCACAAGATTAGGATTCCCGCATCAAATCTTGACTGATAATGGCTCTCAGTTCAAGGGGAAACTAACGGAAGAAGTTTTTAAGCTATTTCAAGCCAGACACTTTCATTGTAGTCCGTACCATCCGCAAGGGAACGGCCAGGTAGAGAGGTTCAATGGGACTCTCATTTCTATCCTGAGGAAGCTGGCACACGAAAAACCGGATCTGTGGGATCAATTCCTGCCCGCCGCATTGTTTGCGTATCGGGAGGTACCACATAGTTCAACCGGGATGGCTCCCGCAACTCTGCTATTTGGGAGGCCAATAAAAGGTCCATTAGAAGCTTTATTAAGGACCTGGACAGATGAGAAGGCAGAAGAGACTGTTACCTCATCTTATCAATACGTGAACGAACTGACCACTCGTCTGAAAGCTGGATGGAAACTGGCAAATGATAATTTGAGACAAGCCAGGAAGAAACATGCAGCATATTTTAATAGGAAGGCAAAGGACAGAGAACTAGCTGTGGGAGAGAAGGTGCTTCTTCTACTACCCGGCAGCCAGAATAAATTACAAATTGGATGGCAAGGTCCATATACGGTTCTAGAGAAGGTGTCTAGAACAAACTATAAAATTGACAAAAAGGGGAAGGAGAAAGTTTATCATGTAAACCTGTTAAAGAAGTATCTGGACAGACCACTCCAGGAAAGCACCCCCTTACTGACCTTGGCTATCGCAACTCAAATGCAAAAGGAACCACTCACCTCGCATGAATACCCATTACATCCTTGTGAAACAGCGCACAGGTAAAAGTCAGTAAGCACCTGACTAAAAATCAGAGGGAGAGAGTTCAACAGGTTCTGGAGGAACATACAGATGTATTAACAGATAAACCAGGACATACAAATTTGCTACAGTATGACATGAAACTGGTAGACTCAAACCCAATCTGTATGAGAGCCTATTCTATTCCGTTCGCGAAGGAGAAGGCATTGAAGGAAGAAATAGATTATTTGTTGAAGGAGGGGATTATTTCACACAGTGAATCATCTTTTAGCTCCAGTGTAGTTTTGTTGAGAAAACCGTCTGGGGAACACAGACTGTGCATAGATTACAGGAAACTGAATGCTGTCACAGAAGGACAAGTGGATCCATTACCAGACACAAAACAGTTATTTGCCAGATTAAACAAGGCAAAATACTTTTCAAAGGTGGATCTTAGTAAAGGCTATTACCAGATTCCAGTGAAGCCTGAAGTGAGACCTTATTTAGCGTTTAGCACATCGGAAGGACATTATGAATTCAACATGCTACCATTCGGATTGAAAAATGCTCCGAGTGTATTTTCAAGGATGATGCGCAAATTGTTGGATCCCCTGAATAACCCATGTATCACGAATTTCATGGATGATATTCTCGTCGCCACAGAGACATTTGAAGAACACATTGACGCTCTAAAAATGTTATTTGATAGGCTTAGGGAGGCGAACTTAACTGCTAGGCCAACAAAATGTTGTATTGGATGCAAAGAGTTGGAATTCTTGGGACACACTGTATATCAGGGTAACATGACCCCTGATCCCAAGAACTTGGAAAAACTGCAGAGAGCACCTAGACCACAAACAAAAAAGGACGTGCGATCATTCGTGTCGTTATGCGGATTTTATCAAAAATATATCCAAAATTTTAACTCTATTTGTGCTCCTCTGACTGATCTGACTCGCAAGGGACTTCCAGATAAAATTATTTGGACTGCGCAATGTGAATTAGCTTTCCAAGAATTAAAGGAAAAACTCACTAGCAAGCCTATTCTCAAATTGCCTGATTTGACACAGGACTTTGTGGTGAGAACAGATGCAAGTAATGTAGGCCTCGGGGCGGCCTTGTTGCAGAGGTCATCTTCACCCGATGGGGAACTGAACCCAGTCGCTTATGCAAGCCGCAAATTGAATAAAGCAGAACAAGGATATTCTACAAGCGAAAAGGAATGTTTAGCGTTAATCTGGGCAATAAAGAAGTTCCAAATCTATCTGTATGGTAGGACTTTTGTGGTCCAGACGGATCATCAACCCCTCGTATTCTTATCTCAGGCTAAGCATGAAAACGCAAGATTGTTGAGGTGGTCTTTATTGTTGCAACCTTATCAGTTTATTATCGAATACATCCCAGGGTCATTGAATGTTGGTGCAGATTTCCTCAGTCGGCACCCCTGTGAACAAGATTAGAGTAGTGGCAGGCGTGAGGAGAGATTTTATCTATGTGTATCACTGGTTTTGGAACTTGCCGTAGTGCATGTTCTCAGGTGGGGAGATGTGTGATAATTTTACTATGATACAACGTTAAAATATCTCCAAAATTAACGATGAAATGTAGGGTTAAAAATAATGCGTCAGATACTAGGAGACATGCTCGCCCATGCCAGCCTTTCCAGCCACCATTCAAATTATCTAGTTAGACGTGCAGACTGAACGTTTACCCTTTGTAGACGGGGGGGAATGAAACGGAGATCAAAAAAGGAAAGATATGACTGAACACGTGTTTGAAGTTCGAACGGCAAAAAAGACGCAATTGGTGGTGAAAGGAAAAAAATTCACGTCACTAGTTGACATAAGTAAGGAAATGGACAAGAAAAGGACCTTAGCTCTTATTCGAGACAGTCATTTCTTGGACGTTTTTCGATACTTGGTCTATATTTGAATGCTGTGGCAAAACACATGAGAGAAGGTTCTCGAACAAATTTCAAAAACTAAACTTGAAAAAAAAAAAAAATATGTTTTTTCTTAATAATAGAGTTATGAAAATAAAACCTAGCTAGTTTGATAGCCCATCTTGAGCAGAGAAATAATATGCTTTCAATTATACAGACGGATAGATAATAAGGAAGATATTGACAAAAGACTGTATTGTTCATATCAGACGAGCGACTGCACTGTTAACCCATGTCACTAAAAGTTTTGAAAATCTTGGCCTTGAGCATGCAAATGTAAAAATCGAGCTGTAATTAAAGAGAGGGGAAGTGGTGGAGAATTGTAGCTAAAAATAACTTAGGAGGCAGATTCGTGTAGGAAATACATGTAAAACCAAGTGTGTTTTTATGAAAAAACAAGTAGAGACAGACGGACTAACAGACCGTAATACATACTTGACTGAGATTTGACTGAAGTGACTTTTGGTTGTAATTTGAAAGTTAGGGGGGAAGTCGGCGATTGGCCAACGCATTTTATAGTAGCGGGACAGAGAGGTGAAATTTTGCCATTTGACATAAGTCTGTTCAGAGACGCAGTTTAAATTAATAGTGGTGTTGATTCCAGAAGAATACAAATATATAGTGGGACGCCATCATACAGCCAGCAGCTCAGCTGAGTTTTGCTAGCAAATTTAACTGTGTTCTCAATTCTGAATTCTGAATTGTGAGTTTCTGTTTGGCACCAAAGCGGTGTCAAATGCTGTAGTAATATATATACAAGTGTGGACCAGTGCAGTCTACCATTGTGTCAGAACAGCCGTATATTATCCCCCAGCACGGAGAGGAGGGGCCACCAGACTTCTGTACTAGATCGACGCAGGCAAGATAAGTGATATCTGGCCTGCTGGACGTTCACCAACTGATTTTACCAACTAACCCACCAACTAATCCACCATCAATTAAAGACTTACCATTGGGGAAATTAAACTATGTACTCATCCCCTAAATCAATGGACAATGTTTGGTAGTCATAGACTGGGAGTGATGACATCACCCCAACAGCATATCCAGTAATAAGTTCTCCTGGGACTATCTTAATATAATTATTATTAACCAGTCATTTGAAATAATTAGGTACACATTTTCCATTTTATTATGTCATATGATTATGCATTCCATTTATAACTCCATAATATTTCTTATGTTCTGACCAACTAAACGTTTGGTTCAGAACAAAATAAATTTATCAAAAGATTTAAATTTTAAAACTAAAACAGCCTGAGTTAGTTCAGTGTGTTATAAATTTTATTAATATTATTAGACTTCTTAAATATCTGTGTGTGTGTGTGTGTGTGTGTGTGTAATCTACCACAACACATTACATATCAGTACCCTAGTCTTTTAACGTAGCCACATTCATTAGTAAAAAAAGATATGTGTGAGGTCGTTAGTGGTAGTAAGAAGGGCCTTCTGTAATTCACATCTACATTTATCTCAGGAGCCTTCACAGCTGACCTCATACATCACACTAGGTAACATCAACCATACAATACCATCAAAATCCACTACAACCATTATAAATATTGGAAACTAAGAGCCAGGGGTCCAGACCTCCAGGACGACCCAGAGTTCACTGGGGGGACAACATTAGACAATCTCTGAAGGACCAAGGTTTAGATTGGAACCAGGCCAGGAGGAAGACAGCCAATAGGATAGTATAGCGTTCTATCTGTCAAACCTCTACACCCAAGGGTAGAAGAGGAATGCATACCTGTCAACTTGTACGAATTTTTCGTACAATGTACGGATTTTTGATACTTTTAGCAGTGTACGGCCGTACAGACTCGTTGTACGGATTTTTCCCCCCCCCCCAAAAAAAAAAAAAAAAAAAAATTTTTTTTTTAAAATTCTAAAAATATTTTTCAACCCAAGTTTTTTTAAATTTTAAATCAGAAAATATTTTCTAGCCCAGGTTTTTTTTTTTAACCAATTTTTTTATTCCGGAAATCTCGGCGTTCGTTTTTAAACTGGGGTCTCTCCCAGCAACCAATCAAATCCTTTTATACCCAAGAATTCGGCAAACACCTTGAATTCGGCCTCAAACGCTTTCGGTTTTCAGCGTGACATGATGTATTTTTAAAGTTACCTGTTATCAACGACGACGCTTGCTTGCCACCACATTTCGACGCCATTTTGTTTAAAAAAGCTAAGTACCGGTACTTATAACTTGTTAAATATTGCTGTTGTTTTGCTTTGTTGCAATTTAATCGCTGCCTTAATCTTTTCAGTTAGGCCTACATCTTGCCCCTCAATGTATTTCCGATAAGTTGTCATAATATTCTGTGTAGAATAACTAGAAAAAAAGTTTGTTTGCGTTGAGTAGGCCTACTTTATGCCAGCTCTCGAGGTTCGCTGCTTTATTTTTTTAATAAAGTGGCAATGTGTTATCACAGGTCTAGGCTACCAACTCGTAAATAATAATTTTGTAAATTTTTGGTGGTACGTTTTTTTCTTCCTAGATTTGATATCTTGCCCTTCAATATATTTCCGATAAAGTGTCATAATATTTTGTGTAGGCCCTACATAACTAGGAAAAAAAAGTTTGTTTGCGTTGAGTAGGCCTACTTTATTCCAGCGCTCCAGATTAGCTGCTTTATTTTTTAATAAAGTGGCAATCTGTTATCGCTGGTCTAGGCTACCAACTTGTAAATAATAATTTTGTAAATTTTTGGTAGTACGTTTTTTCTTCCTAGATATGATATTCTGTTCCTACTTTTGTTTATTTTTATTTATTTTTTTTTATTTTTTTTATTTGCTGTTAGCTGTTTGCTTTGTTCGTTGTATTTTTTATTCATTCTCTTCGTCTACAAATATTATTAGTTGAAATATTTCATCCACTGAATGATGGCTGAGCCTAATTCAAAGAAACAAAAGCTTGCAGGTCATGGTAAGTTTCAGGTCGAATGGGTTAAACTCTTCCCTGGCATTGTAGATGCATCCAAGTTAGGATCAACCCATGCTTTTTGTAGATTATGCAGCAAAGATATTAAAGTAGTAGCTTCAGGATTATATGATATGAAAGTACATTTTAAATCGAAATTGCATGAACAAATGTTTGCAATGCAGAAGGGAGCATCTATTAAGACCTTTTTTGCTCAGCCAAAGGAAGAAGAAGGTGGCATTATAAGGGCTGAAGTTTTATTTGCAGGAGGTCCATGAATGCGGACACACTCACTTCTATTTTACAGTGTAAGATTAACATTGATGCATGCTGTGCAGACTTTAAGCCCACAAATGCAATTCTGCAAAGTGCTAAAAGTGCATGTGTTGATTATAATACAAAACACTGTACATCGAAAGAACAGTGTACATCATGATCACTAAGTTTTTTATATGTAAAGAATAGCATGAGACAATTAGCATGTTTTATATCACAATAATTCAAATGCTAATAGATTTGTATATGTCATTTCTCATTTAAACACTGTATTGCGTATAATTTATTAATATATTTTTTGCGTAAGGATTTTTGGGTGTTTGTAAGGATTTTTTTGGTCCGGCGTACAGATTTTTGTCTCAGGAGGTTGACAGGTATGGGAATGACTAAGTAAGTAAGAAATCAGGTACAACAAAAAAATCAGAATCTTCATTCAAATGTCGAGTCAATCCTATTGTATGGCCTTGAAACATGGAAAACAACTAAACGTAACAACCAAAAAACTAAAGACTTTCATAAATCGGTGCTTGCACAGATTTAAGTGATATAACAAGATCACTAAAGTGTAACTGATCACAAGAACAAAAAAAGTGCCAGTGGAATGGGAGATGAGAAGAAGAAGCTGGCAATGGACAGCACACACACTGATGAAACCTGCTGATAGCATTACAAGGCAGTCCTTGTTCTAGATTCCCCAGGGTAAGAGAGGTAGAGGGAGACCAAAAACCATATGGATTAGAGAACTGGAGAGAGACATGAATGGGATGAAGGAAACATGGAAAGACCTTGAGCTGATGCTACAGGACAGACAGACGTGGCATACGTTTGTTGAAGGCCTATGCTCCTTGGGGAGCTGAAGGGTGATGATGAAGACAAGAAAACACATGTTAGGTTTCAGAAAACAAATGTCAGGTTTCAGAAAACACATGTCAGGTTTCAGAAAACAAATGTTATGATTGAAACTTTCACAATTATGAAGATCAGTGTGCATTTACTTAGGTGTGTCATACAATATACCACACAAAAAGGTTAAGCATTAACACACAACAAACAAAACAATATAATTGTATTTTATATAGGTAATCATCAAACAACAAAAATACAAGCTAACAAAAACAAAGAATGACAAACACAAAGAAGGAAATCAAATCAAAATAACACAATCTGAAAAATATAATTAAAACAGTCAAAAACACAAACTATATCAATAAGGATCAAAAGTAAAAGCAGAAACTGAAGAGATAGTTACTGTTATTATCATTAGAACTTCAACTTGTCTTTAATTATCAGTTTCTTTTTTATACTTATCCAGAAGCAGGGTATTGGGGGTGTTTGCTGCAGGCATCTCCCTCCCACAGAGTGAAATGGGTAGGTATTTCTCCATGAGTGTTGGGCTGATTGTTTGGCAACTCAACTCTTTGGCTCTAGAGATCACTTCCCTTTGGGGGTTCAGGTGGGGTTCACAGAGTTTCTTTCCCTGCTAGTCACAGGTGCTCATGATGCAGGCCTCATTTCTTCATTCTGTGGCTGTGTCACTTCCTGCATCCTAAGCCTTCACGATTTTCCCCAGCACCGTGGTTCTAGAATTCCATTGAGTTTTGGTGGCTTCGCTTGCCATATCTCAGGAGTTGGACAAATTCTGACTATGGGTGCAATGTCAGGTTGCATGGCACTCTTGCTGCAGCTGGGGCATTGGGCAGGGCCCAGATCCCATCTTAGTTAAAGACCTATGTTTTACCACCACCACTTCAGGATTCTTGGTGGGGTTTATCATGGATCTGACAGAGAAAGTTTGGTAGGCAAGTGGAGAAGAGAAAAAGTAGCATTTAACCCATGAGTGGGATTTGGGTTGGTGCTGGCCAGAGCATGGTCCACTCGCCGGTAGGTATTGCTCCTGCACCTTAGGGGGTCCCAAACTACTCCTGACCCGGTTTTACCACCAGGTACTCGGTCGCCCTCATAGCAAACTCTGTGAGAACGGGGACACCACGTGACGGTGCTGCTATGGATACATTTGTGCAGGAAAGGCCGTATGCTAGAAGCTTACTGCAAGACAGTAGCTTCCGCGGCGATCACTGCACCTGGATATAAGAGGCTGCGTGTTCACGTCAACATCCATTAATGTAGGTGGGACGTCGGGGCCCGAACCCTACATAGACCTCAAGCAGGGTATTAATAACAGAATATGTAGGTATCTCTTCTCTCACTACTCATTGTTTGAATCCTTCCTAAAATCCATTATATGTTCTTAATATTTTTTTAAAATCCTTCTTAAAATGCATATTATCTCTGTTCTTGATTTTTAAAAAAATCCTTCTTAAAATCCATATTATCCCTGTTCTTGACTTTTTTAAAAAATCCTTCTTTAAACCCATATTATCTCTGTTCTTGAAAGTTTAAAACAAAACCCTTCTTAAAAACCATATTATCTCTGTTCTTGATTTCTAACAATCCTTGTTAAAATGCATTTTATTTCTTTTCACCATTATTTCTCATTTATGCTCAAATTATGCACTCCATTTTTAATAAATAAATAGAATTGTTATATAAAATGAACTGTTATCATTTATTACTGCAACTCAAGGCTGACTTTGGCAATCTAAATGGGTGATGAATGACTTTTAGCATTTATAATAAAACTGGCTACTTTTATAATTTTACTTCACTTCTCCATTTTAAAATTAAAATGTAACGACACAAGAAAAACTTACATCAAAGTGTACTGACAATTTTGCTACTGCATCAACTAGCTGCTGACGGTAAGCTTTACGAAGACAGTTTACTCTCTGTGAAATGACAAAATAGTGTATTTCATCATCAAACACTGACAAAATTAGATGATGTAAAATAATTAATTTCTAGAAATAAAACATCAGGAGATCAAAATATTTATCGCCACTTCATTTATTTTCCCACAAAATGATTCTTCCTTCCTTCATCTCATAACCTAAGTTGTGACTCGGAAACCATGTTATGTTGAAACATTATTTGTTTCCACCCTTGTCTTGTGCCAGTCTTTGTTTCTCATGAAAGTCTTTCAATTTAGCATACATGCCACACGCTATGGTTTACCCATAATCTGTACAGGGTGTTTGCGTTTTCAGATGTGTACGGCCCGTACATACCGTCTGTACGGGTTTTTTCGCCTAATTATTAAATATACATATAAATCGACCGTTTTGTGCCACTACACAATTTTCTGTAATTTGCGTCATGAGATTCGGCGAGATTTTAAGCCAAGTGGATTAAAAAAAAAAAAAAATAACCAATGAAAATCAAGCTGCTTATTTTTCAATTGCCGCGGGAAGTGCGTGGCGTGTTCATTCACAATTTTTCACTAAAGCTAGCGCGAGGTTACTGATTATTTGAACGATTACGCAGCACTGAGTCAAGCCTATTGTTTAGGATTAATTTCCAGTTTAGTATTGGTAAGTAATTCATTTTTTTTTAAAAGTATTACAATAACATTGTTTAGATGAAGTTAGATTTAACTATCAGATAACTTAGGCATAGGCTATGCTTTTTTTTCCGTAAGATTTAGCATAGCCTAATTTATTATTTACGGCTGCTTAAAAAAAAAAAGCGGATACCACTTCATATTATTTGATTTCACTAAAACCTGTAGAAAGTGCGTAAGAAATGTAAATTTGAATAATAATACAATACAAATAATGGGTAATATCGGAATGACGGTCGCCAAACGATCTGCATGTATTTTCGTACAATTTAGGCTAGTAACACTAACTTTAAATCTAAATGGTACGAAAATACATGCGAAGCGTTCGGCGTCCGATATTACCAAATTATGAAACTGAAGAAAAAAAAACACACAACAAAAGCAAGGCAAATTTGCATCTTAACCCGATCAGAGAAAAGTTTAGCCTATTTGGTCACTATGATGGTGCATAACGATCTAATTGAATATATGTTTTACATGAATTAACTCTTTTGTTACGTTTTTCAGTCTTTGTACAGGTTTTGTGGGTCTTTGTACAGGGTTTTTGGATTTTTTGTACAGGTTTTTCATGTCTGAGGTGTGGCATGTATGATTTAGGAATATTGTCTGCCAAGTTTAACTTCGGTCAACACCAAATTTTTTTGTTTGTTTCTGGAACTGCTTCTTTAAGTATAGTATGGGATAGCACATTTAGTCTTGATACACGGCTACAACCACAGAAATTTGAAATAATTCTTAGAAACTTCCAGATAGGGCAAACATCAGGCTGTGATTGGACAAATATCAGATTAAGATTAGACAGTAGAGAAACATCATGTTCTGACAGGACAAACATCAAACTTAGATCAAACAGTAGAAACTTGTTCTGACAGGACAAATGTCAGATTAGACAGTAGAAATATCATGTTCTGACAGGACAAATGTCAAACTTAAATCAGACAGTAGAAACATCGTGTTCTAACAGGACAAATGTCAAACTTAAATCAGACAGTAGAAACATCATGTTCTGACAGGACAAATGTCAAACTTAAATCAGACAGTAGAAACATAATGTTCTGACAGGACAAATGTAAAACTCAGATCAGACAAGAGAGACTTCATATTCTGACAGTAATAAGACTTAGATGATGACCAAGAAAATGATGTATCAGCAAGATAAATGTAAAAGAGGTAAAAGAAGAGAGATTGAAAGATGCAGCATTACCTGAGGTTGGAAAAATTAAATTAGCTATAAAAACTGAGTGCCTAAGAATGGTGATTAAGATGTGGCACAAACAGTAGAAACAAGTAGAGAAGTGGCAGCAACGGCTTACATCTTGATGTGTCTTCTCCAGATCCATGACTTTCTCATTAATTCTGCAATACCTGATGAGATTGTTTAAAGGAAAAAATAGTTTCAATGTTAAAGTCATAAAGTTTAATTTATCTATACATGACTGATAAAACTATTTCTTTTCAATACTGTAAATGGTAAGAGTTATAGAAATCAATACTCATAATGATTTATGTTAATGATTAACATGATGTATTTTTTTTCTTTTTTTATGGTAAATTTAAAAGTTTTAAAATACTCCATGAAGCATGATTTATTTAACTTCTTAACATATCAAAGGTGACTCAAATTAAAACTAGCACACTTCCATAAAACTAAAATATTCCTTGAAAGGAAAGTCTTTACACTAGTTGCCAGATATACAGTAAAACAGGCCATTCTGCCACACTTACAATTCCATAGATTTGGCCTGCAATTTTGAATCATGATCAGCTTGCATGACAAGCTTCGTGAATTTAATATCTTTTCGAAGATTTGCAACATCCTGTTTAAGAATACCAGACAGGCAAAAAAACATAATTTCATTAAACCATGACCGACATGAAAGCATATATACACAAACCCTTGAGAGATAATTTCAAAAAGAATGAAAGACAAAATGGGAGATAATGACAAGTTCAGTTGTGGTTTATGACCACTTATATGTACGAGGGCCATCACAGTAATCCTATTACATCACAATACACTCATGTTTTATTATTTATTACAGCACAGTACACTCATGTTTCATTATTTATTACAGCACAATACACTCATGTTTCATTATTTATTACAGCACAATACACTCATGTTTCATTATTTATTACAGCACAATACACTCATGTTTCATTATTTATGACAGCACAATACACTCATGTTTCATTATTTATGACAGCACAGTACTGTACAGCATGGTAATTTTATATTATAGTTCTAAGAACAGGTCTACTGTTCTCTCAAGAGAAGGATTAAGATGCAATTAATTTGAGGTTGTGCATGAGTCCCTTTCGAAAACGATCCTCCAGGGAACAGTCGAAGGTAAACGGAGAAGAGGAAGGCAAAGAAAATCCTGGGCTGATAACATCAAAGAATGGGCAGGACACGGTTTCTCCACACTTGTACGCATTGCTGAGAATAGAGAGCAGTGGAGGACCCTGTCTGCTGATGCTTCCACCATGGCACCCCTACGACCCATGACGGGTTATGGGTTGAGATGAGATGATGCATGAGTCTCAAAACCTCATCATATAAAACAAATTGCAAAAGATACCACTGCTGCAGAAACATTTGTTTTGGTGCAGGCTTCTTGAAAAGAGATGAGATGCAATGGTGTCTTCATGACCTGCAAGAAGTGAAACAGGAGATGAATATATTGCATATGTGTCTATGTGTCTTTTG
This sequence comes from Oreohelix idahoensis, assembly GCA_024509875.1. Lineage (NCBI taxonomy): Eukaryota > Metazoa > Mollusca > Gastropoda > Stylommatophora > Oreohelicidae > Oreohelix > Oreohelix idahoensis. Next base: position 395,237 of record JAMPIV010005294.1, on the reverse strand, counting down.
CTGTTGCTGATTTTGGTTTTGACTCATTTTGATGAGTCATGCCTGTTCAACCTGGACACAAGATCTGTCAATTATATTGGGACATATACTGCTCAAAAAAATTGAAAGGCCACTTACAAATTCATCTGCAGTTTAAAAAAAAATAAAGATACAATTATGAAACTCACATATCATAAACGGTTTTCATTGCACATTACATTGACATTAAAATGAAGAAAAACAAATGATTTCATTAGTAAGAAAATCTATGTCAATGGTCTTACCTCCCTTTTTGAAAATTCAGAATCATTAAACAAAAGTTAACATGATTCAAAATCGAGTGTGTCCACCATGAGCTTGAATGCATTCACTGCACCTTTGCCTCATTGATAAGACAAGAGTTCTTAGAGTCATTTGTGGGATCGCTTGCCACTCCTGCTCCAGGAAGAGGAACAACTGATTGAGGTCAGTAGCAGGTGGATGATTTTCTCTAAGTCTACGTCCTAGCACATCCCATACATGTTCTACCGGACTGAGATCAGGAGAGTAAGCTGGCCAGTCTAAGCGGGTGACATGTTGCTGTTGTAGGAAGTCGTTCACGACCCCAGCTCTATGTGGTTGGGCATTGTCATCCTGCAGGATAGAATCAGGTCCTAGAGCCTGAAGTGCCGTAAGAGCAAGCGGCTGTGAGATGTCATTTCTGTAGGCCAAACCATTCAACGTACCATGCACTCGATACAAGGGTGTTCTGGAGGTCACACTAATTCCGCCCCACACCATTACTGATCCACCGCCATAGCGATCATGTTCAAGGACGTTGGCATCATGATAGCGTTCTCTTGGGCGCCTCCAGACACGATTTCTGCCATCTATGAATGATCTGGTGAAATGGGATTCATCTGTGAACAGAACTCTGCTCCATTGATGCCTTGTCCAGGTCACATGACGCCAAGCCCAAGCCAGACGAGCTGCGCGATGAGCTGGAGCCAAGACAGGTCGGATGACAGGTCGCCTTGCATGTAGATCTGCATCTCTCAGTCGGTTTCGTATGGTTTGGTCACTGACGATTACGTTGGTGGCTGCTCGCAGTTGCGTCCTGATGGCACTGGCAGTGATTGTTCTTTGTCTGAGAGCCAATACAACAACAAATGTGTCTTGCCGTCTTGTGGTAGACCTTGGACGTCCTGACCTGCGTTGTTCTGCGACACTGCCGGTTGCATTATAACGATCATGCAGAGTTTGTATGATAGAGTGGGCAACTCCTAATCTCCTAGCAACTTCTCGCAGCCCTACATCATCCTGCAGCCATGCCATCGCTCTCCATCTGTCAACACTGGTCAAGCGTCTTCGCTGAGCCATGGCTAAAATGGTAAATGCTACAAACATACCCATTGCCCGTTCCTTCCGAAAAGTGGGTGACATGTGTTTACTATAGTCACCACTTGCACGTGAAAAGCAAATTTCAGCAATGTTATCAACAGGCTTTGCCATAGGAAGCATTTTCAAACATGCATTATTTCCCTTTCCACCACGTACATTTGATTGACCTTGGAGGTACACACAAGTAACACAGATTTGATTTATTGTCAGATTAACAAACATTGTTTAAGCAATCAACAAAATGCAGCAAAACTTTTTTGACTGAGTGTTCAGGTTTTAAAAAAAAAACAGCTTAGTTGAAATGACCTAAAAATTGAAAGTGGCCTTTAACTTTTTTTGAGCAGTATATGTTCAAAATGACCTAAAAATTGAAAGTGGCCTTTAACGTTTTTTGAGCAGTATATGTTCAAATATATAAGACCTTGAGGTCAAAGTATCATTATTTTGGTAAGTGTGATTTTTATTTATTTAATATTTTTATTTATGAAGAAAAATATAATATAACTAGGATATATATATATATATATATATATATATATATATATATATATATATATATATATATATATATATATAATATATATATATATATATATATATATATATATATATATATATATATATATATATATATATATATATATATATATATATATATATATATATATATATATATATATATATATAGTCTCTAATTCCAGATAAAATGTTGAATTGCTGATATTTGATTCTGGTATCACTTCTCCTTTCCAGTTACTGAAAACAGAGTAAATTAAAAGTTTGACAAATTGTGTGCATGTGTGTGAGTCAGTTTTTTTCTCTGTCCTAAAATGGTATTCTCCAGAGACCAGTCATTGGGGGGGGGGGGGGGGGGGAGATGGTGAGAAGCATGGGGTGTTTAGGATGATACCTAAGTCACTGTTTATTTGTCATTATCAATATGTATTACTAGGACCTCACTGAACCTTCACTTTACCACCATACCCCCACTAATCATTACATATTAATTTTTATTCTTGTTATGTCTTACCTTCATATCTGCCATTGCATTTCTTTCATACTGTTACAACTAATAGTAAATTCTCAGAGATTATCATAACAAACCTGCAACAATGTTTGAATGACCTCTGTCATCTCCTTGAGATCAACAATTTCTGTGACTTCTGTCTGAGATGCATGATCAAGACTGAAAAACCCAACTTTGACAGCGTCTGCCAGTAGTGGTCTGTTTAGGAAATATTTTTATAAGACTTACTATAAATCATTGCCATCATCATCGCTTTCCTTTGTGCTTCTTACATAGTAAGGGGCCATCACTGCAGCTGGTCCCGCAGGAAGTTGCACCATGCAGTCACATGCTCTTGCAGCAGTGGGTATTTGTTTTACATGATGAGGCTGCCAGCACCAGACACAACTTCATATTCATGGACTTGTACGACATGCCTGATGGTACAGTAGTTCTATTCTTTCTTTGGCTCTTCGGAGACCCCTGGTAACTACACGGGGCAATTATTATTAATGCTTACTAAACATATTATGCAGTTCCCAGTGATCTCTGACACCAAGATAATTAGGCCACTGATACCACACGGCATGTCAAAAAGCCATTGAGTTCAGGTTGTGCATGGGGCTAGCAACTTTATTATGTAAAACAAGTTGCTGTTGAAACCACCACAGCAAAAGCACATCTGCATTTGTCTACATTTCTCTTTGTAATTTTCTGGGTTGTATAAAATTACTGCTGATTCTTAAAATTAATTTTAAAATGTTAGAACTGTTGCATGAGTTATGGCACTTTCTGAATCACATATTTTATATAATGTTATTATTTGCAGTTCTTTCTTTTGTTGAAGACAAACAAGATATTTATGAAAGCTAGTCTGAATCCAATCTGGAAAGATAACAATAACTCTTAAAACTAAAACAAAATTAATGCAGATATTGGTCATCTCTGTATTTCTTGAAATTTAGACACTTAACTTCACTGGACGAAAGTTGAAGGAAGTCTACTGCATTCCACAGTACTGGGCAGTGGGTAGTAGGCATATCTAGTTGAATTACAATTACTGTGTCACTGGTCATTTCATTGCAAACAGGTTTATGCTTAGGGTAAGGCTAGTGGTAGTGTAGTAAATTAAGAATACTATTAAGTGTTCATTTAGAGAGAATATGTATGGTTAATGATCTAGCATTAGGATTTAGGGTCTGGGTTAGACAGATACATTGCTGAAAATGATAACCTTATCCTAACCGTGTTTACAACAAGATGACAGACCATACAGTAAACTGTGATTCTACCTAAGTTTCAAATGAATTACAGAATAATAAACACGTGCCACCATGTCTCCCAAATGGCTATTGCTTTTCAGCCGTGTCACTTGGAGAGATTAACATATCAGCAAGGGTTTCATTAAGGATCGTTATGAGAGTCCAAAGGGTTAAAAAAAAATGTCTCATTGAATGGAAGCATGCAGTGATGGCTTAAACGGATTTGCAGAGTTCGTGGACAGTAAGTTGGAATTTTCTCACTTTGTTTGTTTGATTGTTTGTAGTTGGGCACAATGTGTTGTTACTTTTGAAAAAGTTCGAAACAGGGTTAGGGTTAGCGATAACAACTATTTTTTTGTAATCAATGCTAGCGACACTACCGAGGTGTCGATAGCCATCTGGGCGAAAGATGGCCTCTGCCTATTATTCTGTGATTCTAACAAGGTGTCTTTACACTGGTGAAAAATTTCGCTCAGCTTCTTTTTAAAATAAACAAATGAATAAGCTAGCATTATACCGAAGCATGTCAATAGTGCCTTCATTTCCGTAAAGTTCCAAACTATTAAGCTGAAGCTCATGCTCTGTTTTGTAGTATAAATCTGGTCCGTCCTGGGACTCTCTTGTTAACAGGTTCCCGCTGTCGTCTGAATTTTTGTCGGCCATGATTATTGTATCACGTAGCAACAGATCGGAAGTTACATAATGGTATTTTAAATAGTGGTATAGAAAAGATTTTTTTCCCCAGCTAGTATGTCATAACGACTACGGTGAATTTGAGCGCATGGGGCCGACAAACCATCCACCCCCCTTTTTAAAAAAAAAGACAAAGTATCCCGTTCAAATCTTGATGGGTTATAATTAGGAAGGTAATCTCCAAAAGAACGTTGCAAATCGTTCCGAGAGAATATTCACCTGGACAGTGTTGCCACAGCTGGGTATTTTTTTTAACTAGATCTGGGTTTTTTAGCTTTCGTCTGGGTATCTGGGAATTTTTTTTCAAAATCTGTATTAATCTGGGTATATTTGACAATTGGCATTTACAATGTATGTATATTCTGTGCACTGAGCATTATACATTATATTTATATTATAGTTAAATGTAAAAAAATTATTTGCTATATATTTTTTATTCCACTTAAATTTAATTTTTGTTTTTAACCACACCAATGACGTTGTTTTTTTACTCGTTTACATCAACTATTTATTTCTTGTTATTCTGTTAATGGCTGTCATCTACAATACTCAGTCATTTTTGTGATATATTTTAAAGTATTCTTTTTAAATGTTAGACTTAAGCAGATAAACAGCATATTGTTTTTATTTTTTTTATTATAAGATTATAAAATGAGCGATGATGAAGGTACGCTAGGTAGTTGCAGCAGCATGACATCACACACGCCACCGTGTTAAAAAGTGAAGCAATGGTATCAGCAGGCCTTTTGTGCGGAATGGCTAACAGACAGCAAACTGAAGGATTGGATTAAAGCCGGACTCTGGCAATTGCTATGCTGCGATTTGTACGATATGTTCCTGTACATTAACTAATGCCAACAAAACAGCTTTATTGACACATAAAAGCACACAGAAGAACATGAAAAACGTCGAAGCCAAAAGCAAAACTCTGAACATTAACAAGTTTTTCATCAAACCAAAAGAGCCCTGTCTCGAAGACAAAATTGCTAAAGCGGAGATGCTGTTGTCGGCTTTTATGGCAGAACATAATACTCTGTTTTCGCAAGCTGATCATTTGATTGAATGTTGCAAGCAGATGTTTCCAGACAGCACAATTGCTCAAAAAATGTCACTGAAGCGCACCAAGGCTGCCTATGTGATGCAGTAAGGCATTGCTCATTTTGAGCGGCTTGAAGTTATAAACATATGCAGAAATCAGAAATTTTCTATAATCGTTGATGAGAGTACTGATGTCTCTACGAATCAGATGTTGGCAGTCATTGTGCGTTTCTGTGACACAAAAACAAGAAAAGTAGTTAGTTCACTGTTAGACCTCATTGAGGTGGAGGATGGGACTGGTCTTGGCATGTTTACAGCTGTTAAGAAATTGTTGAGCACGCATGCAATCCAGCTTAGTAACGTCATTGGTTTTGCTGCAGACAACTGTGCCACTTTGATGGGGACTGCAAGTGGTTTACAGGCACAGCTGAAGAAAGAGATTCCACATGTCTTTATTCTCGGTTGTGTTTGTCATTCATTTGCGCTTTGTGCAAATGCTGCCACAACCACCTACCATCTTGGCTTGAAATTTTCATAAAGAATCTCTGCTTCTAATTTTCGTGTAGTAGTAAAATAAATCTCCAGTTCCAGTTAATACAAAATGTAGTTCAGGCCCAGAAACATAAAGTGTTGAAGCTGTGTGAAACACGCTGGCTGTCCCATGAAGCAGTCATTGAGAGGATCCTTGAGCATTGGGAAGCTCTGCACTTGTATTTCCAATCCGAAGCTTCAGTGGACAACGTCGACGGGGCTGGCAAATCCTGCAGACGATGAACACTGTTGACACGAAGCACATGCTTCTATTTGTCGGCTACGTACTGGGTAAAGTTAACGTCATGAACATCGAATTCCAGTCCGATAACTTCCGTCTTCACAGAGTGTACACGAGTGTAACGAGAGTATCGTTTTTTTCTCAGTATGTTTATTAAGCAGGAAGTATTGCAGCATGAGCACCGCACTCTTGCCGACATTGATCTTTTGGATGTACAGGTGCACAAGAAACTGAATTACACTGCGCTGGGTGGACGATGTGAAGCGCAGTTAATCCGACAACCTTTAGGAGATAAAGAAGTCCAGTTTCGCAAGGATGTATTGGCATACCTGATTGAACTTTGTACTCAAATACGACGCAGGTTCCCACTTGGACAAAACAGTGTTCTGGCGCAAATTCAGCTATTGGATCCAAAGCAAGCTCTCGAGATCAACAAACCTTCTGTCATTCCATTAGCAGCGCAGTTCCCAACAGTTGTTTCAGAAGAGAGCATTGATCATCTGTCTGATCAATGGCGAGAACTGGCATCGTACGGAAAAGATCTTGGACATCTGGTTGATGAAGAACCGCCCGCATTCTGGCTGGGACTGCAACAAGTAACAGATGCTAATAACCAGAAGAAATTTGATGTTTTGGCTGACCTCATGTGCACGCTTATGGCACTACCCCACTCCTCAGCATGCGTCGAAAGAGTGTTTTCGAAGGTTAACGTAGTTAAAACTAAACAAACCAACAAGCTTTTATGTGAAACAGTTTCCAACCAAATACTAGCCAAGCAAGCAGTTGCCAAAGATGGGGTTTGTCATAAGTTTTAATCCTAGTAAAAGCGTGGTTGAAGATGTGCGTGAGGAACGTTGTCGGCAGAGATATGCAAAGATTTTGAAACTCCACAATCAAGATTCCACGTTGTCAATTCATGCATATGATCCTGACGAAGGAGAAGTTGTCGACATGTATGCCGAGTCGCTGACAAGTGACAATTTTCAACAGTAACAAGTTACAATTAACATTTTATATTTGATTTGAAAAACATTTTGTTAATGTAACTACTGTAAGTATGTTACTGTTAAAATATCTCATTTTCTAGAGTTCATATAGTCTATTGGGGTGTCAATAAAATCATTTTTATATAAATGTGAATTTTTGGTAATTAAAAAATAAAATAAAAATGAAGAAAAAATAAAAATTCGTAGCACACAGCTTATTTGTGCTAAAGTTGCACTAAAAGATTGTGTAAGTATCGTCTATTCCGTTGTATTTGAGGCATAAAATAATCTGGGTATTTCTGGGTTTTTTAAGAAGAGAATCTGGGTTTATCTCTAGAACTTGAGTGGCAACCTTGCACCTGGAGTTATTTCCCTTGGGCAGTGTTTCGTGGACAAGTATTGTAGAGTGTAATTAATTTTTACAACCCCCCCATTGACGGTTTCATCTCTTTTTTTTGTTTGTTTGGGTTTTTCTTTAAACATACAAGCATAATTGGTAATTGTGATTTGCACTATTTACAATGATTTTTTCCATCAAAAATAATTTATATAGTCAAACTCAGTCAGGATTTAGGAAGAACAGATGCACTATGGATCAGATAATTAAATTGGAACATGAAGTAAAATCAGGATTTCAAAAGAAAGAAAACACTGTGGTAGTATTTTTAGATATAGCTAGGGCTTATGATGAATGCTGGAGAGAGGGTGCTTTCTTTAAAATGAAGAAGATAGGAGTAACCGGTAAAATACATAATTATTTAGAGAATTTCCTGCAAGATAGATATTTCACTGTTCAGGTAAACAATGATAGATCAGAACCGTATGAACAACAAAATGAAATACCCCAAGAATCGGTAATATCTCCTTCAATTTTTACAATAATAGTAAATGATTTAGGTGAAGAATTTAATGATATAACATAACAATTGTCAGAGTTTGCAGATGATGTTGCTATATGGAGAACTGGGAAACATCTGCCAAAATTATATAAGAATCTACAAAAGCAAATAAATAAAGTATATAAATGGATGATAAAATGGGGATTTCAGATGAATGCAAATAAAACAATGGGAATGATCTTCAGTAAAGGTAGGATTGTTAAAAATAAAATTATAGACATAAATACCCAAGGGCAAAACATTAATACAGTGTAAACCACTCAATATCTAGGAATGACATTGGACCAACAACTAAACTGGAATAAACACATAGATAAACTAGTGGAGTCTTGCAGAGGATTGACTAACTTGTTAAGATATTTGAAAGGTAATGGTTGGGGTGCAAGCACTAAGACAATGCTCACTTTTTATAAATCTTTTATTAGAGGAAAAATAGATTATGGAAGTATAATATATGACTCTGCTGCACACAGTAACAAGATTAAATTAGACAAAATTCAGCATCAAGCTTTATGTACAATAGCAGGTGCAATCAGATCAACATCAATGGGAGCTCTAGAGGTGGCTTTAGGAATTCTACCCTTAGAATTACGGAAAAAGAAGTTAAGACTAAATTACATGAACAAAGTTATGTTAGATAAGTCTCACCCAGCACGTGCAGCTTTTACTAGACGTCAACTAAATACTTAGGCCAATCCAATGAATACCACTAGATACCCTACAAGATGGAAGTGTATGGAGGAAATTGTCCATCTGGGTACATTAATTACATCAATTAATAACAGTTGTGAATACAAGCCAGTGGTTTCATCCTGGGAGATCAAGAAACCAGACACGGACTTCCACCTAGCAGAAATACTTAAGAAAACAAATAATATAGAAAATATTAAAAACACAGCCAATAAATATATACAACTATCAAAAGACAGCATTACTGTATTCATAGATGGATCCAAGGGAGAGGATGGCTAATTGGGGATAGGAATATACACTCCAGTATGGAAAATGGCAAAAGAGTATAGTATCATGGAAAATACATCCATTTTCACTGCAGAAATGGTGGCAATACTAAAAGTACTAGAAATATTCTCTATTAACCCCCTCAAGAAACTAATAATTTTAACTGACTCTCTTTCAACAATTCAAGCACTTAGAAACTTACGAGAATGTAGTAGACCTGATATAGCAGAGGAAATATTTCTGGCTACTACACACTTATATTCCAGAGGATGTTCAGTCTTAATCGATTGTTTACCTTCACATGTTGGCATAGAGGGAAATGAAAAGGCAGATAAAGAAGTCAAGAAAGGTAGATCTGATAAAAATCTAATAAATGTAGGGTGAGTAAATCAGATATTAAGAGCTTAATTAAAGATTTAATAACAGATGAATGGAAAGCAGAGTGGGATAAAAATCTGAAAGGAAGACATGCATAACACATTTTCAAGGCTCCAACAAGAAAATGTCAGATATCTAGGGAATTGAAAATTCCCAGTAATAAAAAACTTCTCAGACTACAGCTGGGAAAAGGCTATTTCAGAATAGAAGAACCTTACTGTGCAGGATGTCTTCAAGACAATAATATAAAACATTTCTTGTTAAAATGTAAGAGGTATGAACAAATGAGAATACCAATTTTAGATTATTTGCAGGCATCAAATTTACCTATAAATATAGAAGTGTTAATAATAGACAGACCTAGAGAACTGCATAATATAGTCAAACAATATTTAACACGAACAAAGGTTAATATTTAGTAATTGGGAATGTGAAGGTCTGATGCTGTTCTTACAATGCATATGACTTTTGACAGGTGAAAGACAATTAAATATCTGTTAAAGTCAGTTATATAACTGGAACCAGCAGGCATTTACACCCTTCCCCTTTAATATTATTCTTGTTTGGAGTTTCTGCTTGATTTTGTTCGGTTTTATCTCGTTTTTGTTTGTTGGGTTTGTTTTTTAACATACAGACATAATTGGTAATTGTGATTTGCCCTACTTACAATGATTTGACAAGATGTAATGCCACTTTCCAATATCGGCAGTTGTTCATGTTATTTGGAAATGAAAACACTATACATCCTAATTATAACCCATCGGAGGTTGAACGGGATTTGTTCATCATTAATATAATTAAAAAATTCCACCAATTATCTGTCATCATCCACATGAGCACCCCATCAGACTACCCCTTATCCTCACACCATAATTGATCCTTATACTGTATATTAATTCTAGTTCTTGTTATATACTGTTTTACTATATTGTGCAATTATCTAGGTATCAATTCTCAGCACCTGTTCAACAGTTATGGATGTCATGTTAAAGTAGGATTTCTCAACTGGGATTCCACGGAACCCGCGGGGTTCCGTGACAGGTCGGGATTGAAAAAAATTTACGTCGTTTTTTTTTTAACTTTGCGTCTACTTTCAAGTCTATTTGGATAAATGAAAAATAAAAATTACCACAGCTGTAGGAAATTTTTAAAAAAGGAAAAAAATTAAGTTTCTTACACTTACACAGCTGCATTAGAGTTGATATCCTGTGTGGGAAGGGGGAAACAACACAAGAAGATTAGACTTATAAGATGGCCAAAATAAATAGATCCACAGAAAAAAATCATTCTCTACTCAAAAACAGCATTGACAACTTACTGATGACGCTAAGAGTATTTACAACTTACTGATCACGAGAAGGTACCATAATCTGTAGATATTATAATTTTTATGCAAGGATTCCCTGAGACCTGAAAATTTTTTCAAGGGTTCTTCCACGATGAAAAGGTCGAGAAAGAGTGTTATCATATATTCTTACAGTCGGCAATACATATATTCTGTACATGCGGGTTCTGTACAAGCGTGTTCTGTACAAGCGTGTTCTGTACAAACGTGTTCACTTCATGCATACACTTGTTTAGTCAACCTTCAGTTTAGCAGACTAATAAACAGAGATGCCGTCCTGTACTGCGAACTGTCCATTGGTAATTGATATCCGAATGATCTGGGAATGGAGAAAGGGATGAGGGATACGGAGAAAAACTACGAGGTATATGTAAATAATAAAGGAAATTTAAAAAGTGGTGCATAAAAAGTACACAAAAATATGCATTGTACATTTCCCCAAAGATATTTTCTATGCACAACTGGCATATGACAAAAACAGTCGGGCGACCGCAACTAAGGTTCAAAGATGTCTGCAAGAGAGATATGAAGGCACTGGGCACAAATCCAGCATCCTGGGAAGATGAAGCTTCCGATCGCAGCAAGTGAAGTTGCTCCCTACGGCATCGCCTCAGAATGGATGAAAATAGGCGCACACAACAATCAATCATTCAATACCCTTCAGCTTTCCAAGGAGCATAGGCTTTCAACAAACTTATGCCACGTCTTCCTGTCACGTGCCATCAGCTCAAGGTCTTTCCATGTCGTCTTCATTTCTGTTTCCAGTTCTCTTCTTCATGTTTGGTCTACCTCTGCCTCTCTTACCCTGGGGATTCCAGAACAAGGACTGCCTGACAGTGTTATCAACAGGTTTCTTCAATATGTATGCTACCCATTTACAGCTCCTTCTTCTAATCTCTTGTTCCACTGGCAAAGACCACACAAACTTCCACGATGGGTAACTTTTGTCAATTATCAGTAAATATTGATTTCCTATCATTTTTATTTTCTAAGGTTATCTTGAGTAAAATAATATTTATTTTTCCATGATAGTTATTTGATCTTGTGTTGAAGTTATTTGATACTGAATGATAATCTTATGTACTATTACTGTGTATTGACAATTTGTTGTCATCGCGCGTGGCTTTTATATACTTAAAACTTGAATCATTATCGCAATACTCCCGACTACAACACAGAAAAAAAAACAATCATAATTATTTTCTTTTGCGCTTCTTCCGGAGCATGGAGCTATTGTAATGTTATGATGTATGTATATAAGCATTACCTCGTCATCTACACAAGCACACACATGTTTCAGAAAGCACTCAGTATAAGCATGTTCAGTTCGTAGCCATGTTTATTTACAGAATATCGTACATGTCAAGATTCGCATTATATTACAATGTGTGGTTCGTACTTTAATGTATTCATATTACATCCCCCCTTTTTTGAAAAAAAAATGTGTGCAAACATTTCCAACGAAATGTTTCATGTGAGAAAGGATAAGTATGTGTAATGCTCAGTGTGAGTATATATGTCACTGTCTGTATCGGCTGGGAGGTGTCACTGTACGGCCAGAACGAGTGGTGTAAAGTGCTGGTGGTTCTGCGGAAGTCCCTGGTTTAGCTTGAGTTGGTTGTGATTTCGGCCTTGGCGCTTGTTGGTTTTGTGGGGCACCAAGGTCTGGAGTTACTGCATTGTCTGTTGAAAGCATGGGAATTCTCTGTTCTGTTGTATTCTGTGGGATTTCTCTTATGTCCACTCTGTTTCGCCTCAGGAGGTTGCTGCTGCTGTCTGGTCTTAAAGTATAGCTCCTGGGTTCAGGGTTTCTGGAAATGATTGTTGCTTTTGACCATGTGTCATTGTTGTGGTTGTAGGTAGTCACATGCTGACCAGGATATAATGGTGGTAAGTCTTTAGCACATTTGTCATAGTTGGATTTCTGAACTTGCTGACGATGCTGAAGTTGATCATATGTGCTGTCTCTATGTTGTGGACGGAAGTGGACCTTAGATGGTAGGAGGTCTTTAATTCTTCTATCAAACATAAGTTCTGCTGGACTGTCGATCTTACTGTCTACCGGTGTTGTTCTCCATCTCAAGAGTGCTAGGTGTACATCCTCTGTTCTTGTTTTCTTCATGATTGACTTGATAGTTTGTATCTGTCTCTCAATGAAACCATTAGATTTAGGGTATCTAGGTGATGATGTTGTGTGTTTGATCTTCCAGTCCTTAGTGAAGTTTCTGTATGCTTGACCTGAGAAATGTGGACCGTTGTCTGATCTAATTTCATCTGGGATGCCAAACATGCTGCAATACTTCTTTGTAATGTCTGCAATAACAGCTGATGGTGAGGGTTGTGGAAGTTTCTCAATGATGGGAAATTTGCTGTAGTAATCAGCAATAATAAGATAGTCATTATTGTCGATTGAGAAAATATCAGTTCCTATAATGCTCCAAGGGCTCAATGGTATGTCTGATGGTATGAGAGGTTCTCTGCACTGCCTATTTGCATGTTCTTGGCAAATTGAACAGTTTTTACATAGTGTTTCTATGTCCTTGTTTATCTGTGGCCAGTAAACATCTTTCTTTGCTCTCAGTTGTGTCTTCACAATACCAAGGTGACTATTATGGAGCTGTTTAAGGATGATATCGCGTTGTGTTTCTGGTACAACAATGCGATCTCCTTTAAGGATCAGACCATCTTCGATGCTTAACTCGTCCCTCATCGAGTAGTATGGACGGATGTGTGTTGGAACTTCCCTGATAGAGCTTGGCCATCCATGGTATATCAGTTCTTTGAGAGAGTTAAGGATAGGATCTCTCATTGTGTCTTCTCTGATGTGTTCAAGCCGATTATCGCTAAACTTGACAAAATCAACTTTGATGTTTGGGGTAAGATCTGCTGTCTTGTTGGGGTTTGGTAGTCTGCTGAGAGCATCTGCAAGACCTATATCCTCTCCTGGGATATACTGAATATTAAAATCATAACCTTGTGTTTCCAATAACAGAGCTTGTAGTCGTGGTGGTGCTGAAGCTATTGGTTTTTTATGAATCATCTCAAGTGGCTTATGATCTGAGAGAATTGTAAATGGGCGGTTGAAAAGAAATGTGTGGAAGCGTTTGATTCCAAAACGTACAGCTAGCATTTCTCTTTCAATGTTTGCAAGTTTCTTTTCGCCAGAACTTAATGATTTGCTTGCGTAAGCTACAGGACGAAGTTCTTTGGCATAGTGTCCTTCAGGATTTTTGTCTGGTTGCAAAAGTGCTGCTCCTAGGCCTTTCAGACTGGAATCAACCATGAGAAAAGTGGGTGCTTGCATGTCATAGTATTTCAAGCATGCATCAGATGATATGAGGGTCTTCAAGTGGTTGAATATGTGTTGGTAGTCTTCTGACCATTCATACGGAGTTTCATTCTGTAGTAGAGATCGCAAAGGTTCTGCAGCAGCTGACAAATTTGGTATGAATTGTGCTAGGAAATTGACAGCACCTAAGAATTGTTGCAGTTCCTTCTTTGTAGCTGGTGTTGGCATGTCATGAATATCTTCAACCTTTTTAGGGTCTGGTTTTACACCATTCTGGGTGTACAGCAATCCAAAAAATTGTATCTCCGTTGCCTTAATTGTACACTTTTTGCTGTTGAATGTTAGCCCATTGGCCTGTGCTACATGCATCAAGTTAATCAAGTTACGGTCGTGTTCTTGTTCTGACCTGCCGCAGACTACAATGTCATCCGCAATAGCCACTGTACCAGAACATTGCTCAACAATGTTGTCAATCTTCTGTTGGAAGATGTCTTGTGATACATTCAAACCAAATGGGAGTCTCTTGAAACAATATCTGCCGAATGGTGTTCGAAAAGTTGTAAGGAGTTGACTTTCCTCTGCTATCTCAACACTCCAGTATCCGTGTACAGCATCTAGTTTAGAAAAATATTTGGCATTGTGGAATCTGTGAGTTATCTCTTCCACTGTATGCATTTTGTGTGGACAGCGCTTTAGACTGTTGTTTAAGTGTTTTGGGTCAAGGCAAACCCGAAGAGAACCATCCTGCTTCAGAACGGTTGTGATACTACTACACCAATCAGAATGCTCTTCAACCTTTCTAATAACATCATTCTGCACCATCTTTTCTAGTTCTGTGGCAAGTTTCTGTTTAACATGTATAGGATACTTTCTAGGTGGGTCTATCTTTGGCTCAGCGTTGTCTTTTAAAAAGAATCTTGCCTTTCCTGGAAGTTTGCCTATTCTGTCGAACTGTTCTGGGAATCGCTGTTTAAGGTCATCTACTCCAGTGACGTGTAGAGTAAGATGTTCTTTTTTGTCAGCTTTAATGTTGTTAATAGTTACCACACTCAGCTTTTCGCACATTGGTAAACCCAAAATTGCAGGTCCTTCAACATCTACCAAGTAAAATGTTGACGATGTCCATTCAGAGTCTCTGTATAAACATTCAAGTGTTACTGCTCCGAAACAGTCTATACTTGTTCCATTGTAAGCTCTTAGCTTTGTCCTGCCACTCCTACTTTTTACATCCCTTGTGGGAAATCCTTGCTTATCCACCTTGTCAGGCATGATCTGTCTGAATATTCTTAAGGGTAGAGTGTTACCTTGGGCACCTGTGTCTATCTTGAACCGAATATATCTTTCTTTGTGCCTTTTAATTCCTGGTATTCGGAATTGTACCTTGCAGAAAGCCTGCGTTCTCTTTGGTTCATTACTGAAAGTTAGTATCTTCACAGTATCAAATGTGGAAGGATCACTTTCTTCACTGGAGTCAAGGTCCTCAGTCATCATAAAGTGTGTTTGTTTTGATGACTCTCTGCTGTGAAAGTTGTGTTGAGCACTGTCTTGTTTCCTCTTGAAACATAATTTTATCCAGTGGCCCCTCTTTCTGCAGTAATGACATGTAGAGTCTTTAGCTGGACAGTGGTTTTGTATGTGGTTTAGGCCACAACATTTACACATAGCACCTCTGCTTGTGTTGTGTTTTTCTTGTTGCTTCGAACCAGTTGCTTTGTTTTGTTTGGGTTTATAGCTTTTTACTGCATCCACCTGGGCTGTTACTGTACCTTGCTGAATTTGTTTAATGTTTAGTGCTTGTGCCTCGTGTTTCCTGCCTTCATCCAGAAGTTGTTGTAAATTTAGTGTATCACTCTGGCTCAGTATCCATTTCTGGAACTCTGGCATTGGTGTGCTGAGAAGGATCTGTTCGATAATTCGCTCTTTTTCTTCTTCTTTGTTAAATTTACATACACTTGTTTTCTCCTTGATGCGAGTGAAGAAATCATCTAAACTTTCATCAGGTTTCTGTCGCAGGTGGTGAAGTTCTAATCTTGCCGCTCTAAAGTTCGTGTGCTTTATTATCAGACGTTTTTCAAATTCGTCCAATATGGCTACGGGGTCGGTCGCTGACTCAACAGGCATGGCGGTAGCAAAACTGTTGTAAATTTTCAAACCTTCATCGTCCAATGCTTCTAGGATATATGGAGTTAGGGTTTGTCCTTCCAGACCAGTGGTCTTGGAATATAGATCTATGCGTTGGCGCCATAACAAGAAAGCTTCACTCTTATCGTCTTGACCGGCGAATCTCATTTGCGGTGCGTTGCGATATTGTTTCGCCGCCATGGCTGACTTCGATGACGAAAATTAGCCGAATACTGTACTCACGTGTTATCGTGTAGCTGTTTTTTGCGTCAGTCCGGTATCGACCGCTGCCACCATGTAATGTTATGATGTATGTATATAAGCATTACCTCGTCATCTACACAAGCACACACATGTTTCAGAAAGCACTCAGTATAAGCATGTTCAGTTCGTAGCCATGTTTATTTACAGAATATCGTACATGTCAAGATTCGCATTATATTACAATGTGTGGTTCGTACTTTAATGTATTCATATTACAGCTATGACCGTAGCTGGTCCCCTTGAAGGAAGCCTGCACCAATCATTCACATGCTCCAGCAGTGGTAGTTCTTGTTTCAGTTTTTATATGTTGAGGTTGCCTGCCCCACTACATAGCCTCATATTAGCCGCCCCTGTAGGCCTACATATCGACATGCCTTAGGATTCAGTAGTCCTATTCTTTCTTTGTCTCATAAGAGACCCCCCGAGAACTATCCGGGGCTTGGTAAAAATGTGCAGTTATAAGATCTGAAATTAAGGTATTTAAATATATACTGTGTTTGCTTCATGCAAATGTTTATGGTTAGTTGTTTCTTAACTAACTAGTGTAAAAGCCCGTCATAAGACGGGAATTAAATTCAAAAGCACCAATACCTAACGGCAATTTTACTTATTCAAAAGCATTTTTTTAAAAACCACACAGTACACGAACTACGTAGCAGCAGCGAGGTTCCCAATGTGTGTATACGGAATCACACATTCTATAAATATATTTTTGTGCACACCGTCATTTGCACATTCTTCTTTGGTTAGTGTTACTATTTTCGGGAGAGTACATTATAAGGGAAACAATACAATAAATGTCTAACTTAAGTTGCATCCCTTAGCGTTACGCACTGACAGAAAAAGCTGGGATTTATATATAGGATGGTCAAATGTTATGTTTGTTAACTAGTGGTCAAATGTTTTTCTTCGTCTCTCAACGTTTTGGTCAGTATGTTTTGAAATAAGAAAGTCATATAAAATAAAACTTCTTCCTCATAATCTTCCCTTCAACTGATGTTTGGTTTGGTTTCGTTTTAAGGACTATCTTTATTGCACAGGGACAACTCCATTAGTGCTCCAGTCACCTCCCTTAGATCACACCAGGAGGATCTCAGCGTAGTGCACGAACTC
Source organism: Oreohelix idahoensis (assembly GCA_024509875.1). Taxonomy (NCBI): domain Eukaryota; kingdom Metazoa; phylum Mollusca; class Gastropoda; order Stylommatophora; family Oreohelicidae; genus Oreohelix; species Oreohelix idahoensis. The sequence goes on along the minus strand of JAMPIV010005294.1, from coordinate 377,752 downwards.
CGTAGCACCGGCGAGAATCCGCATTTGTGTATATATGAATGGCACATTCTATAAATAGTTTTGTGGTGGGTAGGTTTCTAATTTTTAAATTTTGCCAGGCCAGCGGCCTTATGGCCTACTCTTTACGATATCCAACTGCCGTAAGATTGTTAACGTTGCGCAACTTGCACACGGGACCTCCTATTTTTTCGCCCTTATCCGAGAACGCTAGGTATCCGATCTCACTACCCAGGAGACCAGGGAGGACTATGACATCATTAGGACCACTGGTTCTGAACATTTTTTTCCATAATTTTATTCTTTCTACTGGGAATCGAACCCAGTACTTTTAGAATTCGAGGCGGACGCAATACCTCTAAGCCACTTCGACCCTCTTTTAACTGATCTATGACACATCAGGTCATGATTAGAACGAGTAGGTTTTTACTGTAAAACATCAATTAATGATTTCAACATCATCGTTACTTGCATTTTCGCCCCTTATAGAGCATGTAGCCACCACTGTAGGTGATCCCCTTGCGGGAAGCTTGCATCAAGCATTCACACGTTTCTGTAGCAACCTGTTGTATATGATGATGTTGCCAAACTCATATTTGTCGCTTTGTACGACATGCTCGACTTAGCAGTAATCATATTATTTCTCTGACACCCCCTTCTCTCCCCCGCCCCCCCCCCCCCCCATCCAGAAGAATACGGAGAAGTTGATGTTCTACTTTTACATAATTAAGTGGCTTAAAGTTGCCCGGAGTTAACTGACAATTGTGTAGACTAACAGTTTAACAAACGAACAAACAATTGCTTCATCTGATGTTGCTGCATGTAAAAACAGAAACATGAAATTAGGATAGAAAAACTACAATCGTAGTAGTAGCCCCTTCAGTCATGACAGACTATGGGAGTGCGCCTCTGAGGTGATAGCCCTCAGTTGCTTTTGTTCCTTTTGGTATGTACTCTTCTTTTCTGCTTGATGGGAGAGCTTAACTGCTACTTCCCGTGTTGTGCTGACACCTATTGGTTGATGCTGGAGTGTCCTCTCCAGGGCGCGAGCTTGGGCCCAGTTATATCGAGATCGACCTGTTGCCCATGCTGCAAGTGCCCCTTCTCCACGCAGCCGGTACATTGAAAACTACAAGAACTACAAGATACAGAGATACAGATCTGTCTTGTAGTTTATTGCTAACTTGCAGAAGAAAAGTTTAAAAATGTGAAATAATAGGTCGTAAATGATAAAGAGGTAGCCAAGTGTATATCTGTTCATATTACTTAAAATGTCTGCTTTTGAAAGATAGAAAACTAATCTACGCAATAGGGCCGAAATAATGAATAGAGATATACAGTTTAATTATGTCAGGTATCAGACAGTTTTATTCTGTACGAATGGGGAAATGGCACAAGCTTTATAGGTGCAACAGAAAAGCAGTGGCTTGTGCTATTAATGAATTCATTGCTTCTGGAAATACGTGAACTATTTCCTTCGGGAATCTCATCCTTTCATCTTCTTTTTCGCATCTTATGTAGCATGAAGTCACCTTTACGACAAAACACATAATCCTACAACTGTGGCTTCTTAAGCAGTTTCTTGTACACAATGAAATTGTCAGCCCTATATAAAACCTCGCCCCAAGTAGTCCCCGGGGGTCTCTGAACAAACCCAAAAAAAAACTACTACTCCCTCAGGCATGTCGTATAAGGCGACTAATATGAGGTTTTGCATGTGGCTGACAACTTGATCGTGTGAAACAAACTGCTACTTCAAGAGCACGTGACTGCTTGATGCAAACTTTCTACACGGGGATCAGTTGCAAAAGTTGTCCCATGTTCCATAAGGAGCAACAAGGAAAGTTATGATGCACAATATCACACTAGTCGTATCTTACGACATGCTTGAGGTAGCAATAGCCATATTCTTTTTGTCTGCCCAGACATCCCACGGGAGCTACATGGGGGACTTATGTATTAACCACAAAATTGCCCCGTGTAGTTGCCCGGGGTCTCTGATGAGACACAGAACTGTCACGGATTGCCTCCCCTGCTTTGCAGGATAACAGTGGCCAAAACACAAGAGTATTTAATAAGGGCCTTCAAAGGTGTCTACCTTCGCACACGATTACTCTTGGCAGAGTTGTAGATAGAAGGCTAATGACGCTTCTATCCCAAGGGCGAGATCATAAGATATTTCCGAAGTCAAGAACAAGCTGCATTGGCAGGGCAATTGTTAACTTTATATCGGTCCGCCGCCTTCTGTGAAGAATTAAGCAATTATTCATTTCAGCTCGTCAAGCCCCCATCCTGATTTACTCAGTGGAATTCTTATTATTAAGGTATAGCTCTGTTTAGAGTGTATTTAGTAAATTTACTGAGACAAACACGCAGTACATTTAAAATGATTAAATCGAAGTTAAATTTGTATAATTACAAATAACAAATTTAATAATCATTTAGGTTTAACAAGGTTTTAGAAAATTTGAATAATGATTTAATAGAAAGTTGTCATCACTGTTGTGATGGGATGAACGTTTATAAAGGAGTTCACGTGGCAGCTTTAACGTTTAACTTATCTGCCAATAGTAGGTTCTGCTCCCGCTGATGGTTTGGTTCTTGGTAGACTGATCACGCTCGTCGCTGGTGAAGGTTGTTAGGGCGCAGCACGTTCCTAGAAATGTCAGGGAGTGTCTACAAAGTTGGTCTCTCGTCTTAAAGCTCTGGCCACTGTTCCCTTCATGTTCCAGAGATAGTAACCTCAACAGGTACCACCAACAACTATGGTAAAAGAATATAAACGAAACACTCTCCTGAGTATTGCGTTTCCCGACACATACTTATGTGTGCCCTTTTCTCTATTCCACCATCCCATCTATCTCAGAATTTACCCTCGATGAGAATTAAACTTAGTCCCTCGAGAGAAAACTTTTTTTTACATTTAAATTGAATAGCTTTATATCGATTTTACATTTAAATGAAGAGGTTAATAGTACAGATAGAATATGTTTACATTTACATCTCCACTGATTGAAAAGTATTCACAATATAAATTGAATATGTTTTCATTTATATCTACACTTGTTGAGCAGTTTGAAACTTTCATTAATTTTAAAGTTAATATGTTTGCATAGGCATTTACACTGGTTTGAAATGTAAATATTATACTTAGAATGTACATCTTTTCTTTCATATTTCCCTCCCTGCTCCATATGGAACTTGGGACTACTGATGATGTTAGCTCTCTTTAAGAAACTAGCGATAAAGCAGTCAACAGCCCTAGCAGTGGTGGTTCATGAAATCATTATTCTATACGCTGAGGTTGCCAGTCTCAAATGACTTGGACATCCACTAGCGATTTTCACATATCACTATTCACATGATAATATATACATATTAGTTCACATGTTAGTAATGAAAAAAATAAAATGTAAAATGCACAACTTACGCCAATATTGGCTTACAGACGTTTTGCTCAGATGAATAAAGGCACTGGTAGATGCCTGTTGCGTGTCATTTTATTATTATATAGATAGTCTGAGTACACTTCTTGTTACTCTGGCCAATAGTACTAGGGTATAAATGCTTGACACCGCAGACAGCTCATAACACACTTGAAAACATCAATGTCACCACAAAGGCCAAGTGGACAATCAATACACTGCTTATTTGACTCAACGTTGCTACACATAGATAAACTTGAAGGCCATTATATCATATGGCATCGCATTTACAGTCATTAGTATAGCTTTGTACCGTCTGTGGCTAGAACACTGTCCTCGACAGATTTACACAATTTTAATTACTCACGTTCTTCACAGAAATCATAATTCCTTTCACAAATATACTAGCATCATCTCACGGAGGTATATGGACGATCTAGGGATGGAACATCATAGGAATATGTCATGAAATAATATAATTCTCAGGAGCTCAGAGACATACGTCCACTTGCCACAATGAAACACACAGAAGACACTAGCAGACGATCGCTAACTTTTGCTGATCCCGACTTTAACCTCTGCGAACTCAGCCCCGAGGCAATGACGTAACTTCCTGTTACCAAGGACTACCGATAATAAACAAACAGGAATCCTTTTCGAACCATTTAATAACATCGACAGACATGTTATGAATTTTATTCATAACAATGCCTCTTACTCGTGTACTTGGGGGTCGTTCTTTTGATAATAGATTCCCTCTTTGTCTCCGTGTGTTTCAGTTTCCTCAGATTCCTGTTCCTTATTAAAATGATAGAATTTTCCTGGGCTGTGTAAGTCTTTCCAAAGTACTCCAATAAAAATAATATATTTGGAGCCTGAAAAATGGAGTTCTGAATTCTAACTTCTGGCAGTCTGGTTGTGTTGTCTTGGCAAGCGATTTCTCACAGTGAACTAGACTTGCAAAAATTGTCAGATTATATTACAAGTCTGCCCAGCATTTGTTTGTTACGAGGTTAAGAAAGCGCCAGTCGTTTTCAAACATGCGTATCGTGTGGGAATATTTAAAATTATTTCCGACATGGAAAAATTCTGCGCATCATGCAGAGGTCACCTCTCTCATATATGGTAATAACACATCCGTTTGCCTGGCAGCAAACTCACCAACACATCTGTAACCTCATACGGCAATGTATGTCAGATGTAACAACTTATTACTTTCGTATAAAGTAATGTCTTCGTGAGAGTAGGACAGAAAACGATTATGTCATTTATGTCTATCGATAAGGTGACTCACAGACGAGTAATCTTGTTATCTCTCGCTTGAGCACGCAAAACACGTCTTTTTACCACCTTGGCAACAGACCCACCCTTGCCTTATCAGCGCTAAAACAAATACGATGGGGCGATTTTAGTGTTAATCTGTCGTGGCCAAGGTGTAGTACACGAGAATTTACCAACATGACTGCTGTTTCAATATTGCATCACCTGTCTACTATCTCAGCAGGGATGGACAGGTAAACGAAAAAAAAGATCGAAAAGTAGTCGCCCCAAATCCATCCTGTGACAAGAACGAATAGGACTACTGCCCATCATGCATGTCGTAAAAAGCGACTTATATAAGGTTGGGCATGAGGCTGGCAAACTCATCGTATAAAACAAATTTCTACAGAAACCACTGCTGCATGTGAATGTTTGATGCTGGCTTCCTGCACGGGGATCACCTGCAGTGGTGGCTCCAACGAAAATTATGAAAACGATAATGAAAAAGATGATGATGGTGATGAACTACAAAGAAATGGTAAAATTTCAGGGAATGGGCGAACCTTTTGCAGAAGTTCTTGGAATAAGTGAATTAGGTACTTCAAAGATTAGATAACCTTTTTACTTCAGAATACAAGTGTACTATTTACATCAAGGCATTGATAAACTACTTACTTAAATAGATTGACAGCAAATATGTTGGCCTATCTCATAATCGACTTGGACTTTGATTGACTTCGACGGCCGTTACGATACGAAGGTCAGCGGAAATTCTTTGGCCACCAAGTTGTATGAAGCATGAGGTTATAGGGATAAAAAAAAGTTAGTTGCTTATCCTTTACAGGACGTGGCAATCAACCCCAGCTTTTATTGGCTGTTTTGTGATTTTTCTAGGCAATTTTTACGTTCAGTAGTTTGCCATTGCTTTCTGAACGGTACGGCGCTTATACCATTGTTAAAAATCCACACAAAGCGATCTGCTACCAAACCGCCTGCAGCAGGTTTCGAACCAGGTATATCTGGATTATGAAACTGCGTTCATATCCATTAGGCCACAGACGCCGACTATATAGATATAGGGATAACCATGTTAAAAAAGCGTGAGCATAAATGTTTCAAATTATGATTCTGTGGTATGTGAGAGGTTATTGATGTTACTACACTAAGGGTAAACAAAGTGAGGTCCAGCTGTGTAAGTTCCCTGAGTCTAATTGATGATGGTGATGTTCTCAGGGTCCCTATCCGCTACCTCTCTAAGATCTCACTCTGTGTAAAATAATCTCTGTGATGTTGTGTGGCAAGTGTCTAGGGTAATGTATCTATTGTGATGTATGAACAATGTCAAACATAACTTCAACTCAATAAAAGTGAAGTAAGTAAGACTGTTTGTAAAGTTATATTAATATATTACAATTTTTATTTTCCTGTACCTCAATTCTTTTGGGACAGGAATGTTTTCAAATCACGAAAATTTTATTTACAACATATAAATAAATAAAGAGGACCCTTTGTCCATAACTGGTATATTAAAGTGTCACTGTATGTGTATCCCACAGTCTGATTTAATACTTTTATAACAAATAGTCAATTATGTGAGGGTCTGTATCATCACGCCCACAGGAAATTCTGTTCTGGTTGTGGAAATTGTTACAATGAGGTATCATATGCCCATTTAAAGAGACTTGACCTGACAGACTGTCTGAGGTGGATGACTGTAGACCATGCAAGGTCAACACAAGAGTTGTCTTCTGACCACAGATGCAGCATGCAGCTTTACTGAGGCTTCAATGTACACAAGGTCTGCCTGCACCAGGTTTCCTGCCACCACTAAGTAATAGGCAATATAACCCTGAAAAAGAAGGATATTCCCTCCCTTTTATATGCTGGCTATAACAATTCCACAACTAATCAATACTAAGCATACCTTGGGTCAGTCACGTGTGCGAACCATTTGCACCAGACCCTATTTTCTTTGACTTCACTCCGTCCTGTGTTTACCTTCTTCTTCCCATATGGCTGCAACACCCCTGTCACCTTAAGCATTGATTGTCCTCCCTAAAATCAGCTGGGGTATACAATTTTCTTCTTGTGACCTGTTAAATCTTTTGTTCAAACATCCTAGGTATGTTTTCATGTATCATTAGAACACTGTGGCACTGCAGAAGATTGCTAGTTGCCTCTGGACTTACAGTCGTAAGATTTTATGGCAATATTCAAACACAAATTAGTTTCACTTCCCTCTGAGTCTGCTTAGGCACTTTCTACTTAGGTTGTCGTAACCTCTTCCAACAGGCAATGTCGAACAACAAAATATGGCGCACGATCTGTGGCCAGTTATATGCAAATGAAATACTAATACTTATTTATCTTACCGCAAGTAAAGAATAATCACACAATCACAGGATTGACTAGCAGTAAATGGCTCAAATTCCAGACTGCTGTGTCGTCCAGACGGCAAAGGCATTTATCACCAACGCTTTGCATCTGCTCTCAACCTGTGTGTGCGTAAGTTTTTCTCAAATGGCGGACTTATTCAAGCAGGGTTAAAAGTTATCAATCCCACCCAGCCAGTCAAAAGACGCGTAAAAAAAAAAAAAACCCAACTAATTTTGGACCATAAACATTGAGCGTTGTTCAGTGTGTTCGCTCGACTGATTTTATCTATATATTATATATCTCAGTTATTTATAGACCGATTTTTAATATCAAAATTGATTATTAAACGGCCAGCTGTCCACCCCTATAGGTTTCTTTTATTTATTTCTCCCCGTTTTCATCTGTGTAATTTTTAAGTAATTAATTGTACTTTTTCCCGAACGAAAATATTAATAAAATAAATGTTTCTACGTCAAGATAGTTTTATTAATGGGAAATCTTTATGGTATTATGTTAATCAATATCAGCGCTACAATTCCAGATATCTCTTTCCTTTTAATTCTCTTTAGTTTTTGAGGAATAAATTATTTAATTTTTGTTAAAAACACATATTAGGCATTTTTCTCACTCCAACCAAAATTTTTATCATCACTATAAAACGAGGTAACAATCCGATTGGTTGTTAATTTTTACGACGTTCGTTAATAAATATTAGGGTGTGTGTGTGTGTGTTTGGGGGTAGTAACCTTTTTAACTTGGTGTAGTAGAAAAATTCAAATTCTTTAGTCAAATTGTTGGCGGTTGATTTTACGGTGGCCTTGAGACAAATTTCAAATGCGGTAGTTATTAATAGATTTTAGGAGTACGTTAGTTAATTTTCAAGCGGGGAAATTTGAGCGGGGTGTCACACAGATTTACTTTACTACAGATTCAACAAACTCTCCAAGCATAGATTGACGCACTAACAATCGACACCACCGGTCGATTGAAGCTCTGCAATAACTGACGCTGGAGGGACTATAACTGAGGCGCGATATAGTCATGAGCCATTTGTGGCTGAATATACATCGTATTTTCTTCTTGGCACGGAAGGCACAAGGAAAGCATTATTATCACACAGATGATTATAATATATAACGCAAGGCCATGTCCTCCCTAGACTTGGGATAAGATCCTGGCAAAAAAAACGTCTATTCGAGACGAAGGATATAATAATTTGCCTCTAGTACGTATGTTGAATAGCACAAATCACCGCGACAAATCGTGTCATAACCGTTCAATAAAAGTGTACGGTCGTGCGCAAATACTTAAACATACAATTAACATAGATGCGCTCACATGTGCGTCTATAAAATACTAGGCTCGCATGTGAGGATCTCAAACATTTTACTCCCCCTGTTAAAAGTACTTAACAGTAGAAAATCTTCTGTCACTTGGGAGTCTTCACAAGAAATTCAGGTAAGCGAAAACAATGCTGGCTGTCGCTGAGCACGTTAATTCTGTAACCTGCCGACCACTTTTGTGAAGAATTTAAGCACTTATTTATCAGCTCGTTAAGCCCCCACCCCTGATTTACTCAGTGGATTTCTCTTATTCAAGTATAGCTCTGTTTAGAATGTGTGTAGTAATTGACTGAGACAAACATGCAGTAACTTTAAAAGGATCAAATCGAAGTTAAATTTGTAACATTACAAATAACAAAATTTAATAATCACTTTAGTTTTAAGTTTGAAAATAATTTGAATAGTTATGGGTAAAGAAAAGCTATCATCCTCGTATTTAGGGATTGCAAAAAAGGGTAAAGAAGTTCAGGTGGCAGCATATGTTTGAACTTAGCTGCCAATGACGGTTCTGTCTTTTCATACTGATCACTCGTCTCTGGTCAAGGTTGTCGGGTGTAGCTCGTCTCCAAGAAACTTCAAGGAAAGTCTACACAGTGCGTCCTTTGTCTTAAAGTGTAGGCCACTGATCCCGTCTTGTTCCAGAAATAGTACGTTCTGTTGGTACCACCAATAACTGATAGAAGAATAGAAAAGAACGCTCTTCTGAGTATGGCGTTCTCCGACAGACAATTATGTGTCCCCCCTCTTCTATTTCACCATCCCACTTAACTCAGAGTTTACCCTCGATGAGAATTAAATTTAATCCCTCGGGATAAAACTTCCTTTACATTTAAACTGAATAGCTTTAGCTTTACATTACATTTAAATGAAAAGGATAAACGTACAGATATAATATGTTTTACATTTACATCTGCACTGTTTGAAAAGTGTTCACAATATAAATTCATTCATGTTTCATTTACATTTACACTTGTGAACAAGTTTGAAACTTCAAATAATTAAAATGAATATTTTCACATGGACATTTACACTGGTTTAAAGCGTGAAACCTTACATTAATTTTAAAGTGAATATGTTTATAGGGACATTTACACTGCTTTGAAAATGTAAGATTCTTAGAATGTACATCATTTCTTTTCATCTTTCCCTCCCTGCTCCATAGGGAACCTGGAACTACTTTATGCGTTTAGTTCTCTTTACGAAACTATCAATAAAGCAATCACCAGCCCGTGCAGTGGTGGTTCATGAATCATCATTCTATACGCTGAGGTTGCCAGCATCAAATGACTTTGCCATCCAACAGCGAGGTTCACACAATAAAATTCACATGGTAATATATACATATATATGTTAGTTCACATGTTAGTAATAACATATGAAATGTAAATCACAACTTACGCCAATGCTGGCTACAGACTTGTCGCACATATGAATAAAAGAGACGAATCGTTCTTTTACAACACTTGTCTGGGATTTCTTTTAATTTTACAATAGATTGCCCCTTCTGACTCCGCGTTTCCTCAATTTCCTAGTTCCAGTGTTCCTTATTAAAACTTGAAAGAGATTTCCTGTGCTTTATAAGTCGTATCTGGTTCTCCAGTAAAAGGTCCGGATAACAATTAGGAATTATGAATCTAGTTTTCACTGTGGCGAAGGTCTGGTGTCTTGGCAAGCGTGCAAATCACAGAGAAATAAAACTGTGAAATTGTCAGCCTATATTCCCTCCAGTGATGTTATGAATCCAATCAGAAAGATCCAATCATTTCAAATCATGCAGATAGGGTGTGATATTTCAAAATAGTCCCACGTGAAATAAGATGCGTGCCTACAAAGGTCACGTATTACTATATATGGACATCTGATGTCTTGCATACACTCTCACAAACTCACTTGTAGACTCATATGATCTAAAATGTAATAAATCCATGATTACTTTTTAACCAAGGACCGGAAGCGATTATTTCACATTTGTCTGCCCATATGTGACACACGGACAGTAATCTCATTATCTGTCGTATGAGTGCGCAAACCTCGGGTCTTATCGGTGAATTAAGCCGATAGCGCAGACCGATGTAAGTTTTAGTCGGCCGCGCATATAACCACAAATCTGGGTAGCACTCCTTGCAAATGTGATATTTATCACCTACCCCTACAGGGTGACTTGATAAAATCAGATATCTGCTACTTAGCAGAAAAATAAAGAAAGAAAGAAAAGTGCGATAATTGACAGCACCTAATAGAAATCAGTACCCAAAATGTACCGATACTGCCGGAGAGAACCAAAGATCGATGGAGGTCGCTCCGTGTCGTCACAATTATTATTATTATTATTATTATTATTATTATAACGCTTCCTTCACTAATCTTACATTTTTTTACTCTGTATTCATATAGAGGTCATGTTTTTTTTCTGTCATTTGTTTCCTGCATCTGACTTCAAATGTTTGTGTGTGTATGGGTGGGGGTGAGAGAGAGATGGAGAGAAAAGAGGGGGAGGGAGAGAGAGAGAGAGAGAGATTTAGGAAGTAAAAGTATATATAATTTTTTGGGGGGATCGAACTAAGTTCATAATCCAGAGCTGTGGGTTCCAGCATGTGAAGTAGCTGGCTAATCTTCTTCTTCTTCTTCCGTCCTTAGCCAAAGACCGACCAAGCAGTCAGAGGCCATCACGCCTTGTGGCGTCTTAAGGGCAACAGCAGATTGATTTTCTCTGATGTAGTTTCCCATCACGCCTAGCGGCGTCTTTAGGGCAACAACAAATAGATCCATCTGCCGTTGTTTCCGTAATCGGTGTGACAAGCCAACGGGTGATCAGCCCATTGGGCAGCTGGCTAATGAAAAACAGAAAAAAACAAAACAAAGAAAATTTTTTTCTAGGAATGTTGAATTGGCAGAATTCTATAACATGTCTCTTCTCTTACAGAAAAAAAAAAACTACTGATGGGGTGTTAACCTCTTCATTGCCATGTTACTTGTATTTCTTTTCTGGTGTGTAGTGTATTGTTCATCTGAATAGCTACGCCTTCTCTTAGCATAGTGGACATTTATGTGTGTCTTCTTTGTTCTGTTGAGGCCCCCTCTGAGGAGATAAAGAACAAATAAGACTGCTGATTTCTTAGGCAGATCGTAAGAAGCTCCATGCTCCGTTAGGAGCCATAAAGAAAATGTGGATCATGATGAATTACAAGTAAAAGTTGTGATGAACTGTTGAATACAGTTATGTTCAGTATTAGCAGGCAATGCCGTGAATCTCAAAGTTTACGTTATAGTTCCATGAGTATAGACTTCTATACGCCATTATGTTGACTGAATTATGTATGTTTATTCGTGAACAGAGTCAGTTTATCCGGTGAGTGACTTAAGCGTTGTTAAAATACTTCTAAGCAATTTATTATTTACAACGTAAACTAGTAATGTGCAAGGTACGCATCTGCTGTCCCGCTACTTATGGAGCACGGCGCCGCTTACCTTGATGGAAACCTGCACCAAAGCATTTTTTGTGCTCATGAAGTGGTAGTTTCTGTAGCTTTATGTTTGACATGATGAGGTTGCTAGCCCAATGCACAACCTCATATTAGTCATCTTTTAAGATGTGCATAGGAGGCAGCAGCCCTGTTGTTTTTCTCGTCCCCTTAGATAATGCAGGAACATACACGGGAAAATATAACATATTCAATCAACATTTAACAATGCAAGACAGTCAGGAAGCAACGTAGTCATTGTTGAACGTACCGAAAAAATATCTTAATCAGTGGATACAGACTGTAAAGTAAGCAGGAAAAATCAAAACGACGTCGTAATGAATCTATAAAGAAAAGAAAGAATTCTGCTGAGAATATTTTACGCAAGCATCCATCACACATGAACCATATAGAGTGAGTGATTCGTCTGTTTTCTAACAAATGTAGACAGATCCACGCGATTGAATACTAAGAAAAACACACAGGATCTCATTGTTTACTTTTCAATACATAAAATGTAGTGCTAAAAGGCAGAAGCCTGTTGGCTGCTTGAGCTGTCTGGCCGCAGCAATGTACAGCAAGCAAGGTTGCCACTGAAGTTCTAGAGATAAACCCAGATTTTCTTCTACAAAAAACCCAGAAATACCCAGATTATTTTATGCATCAAATACACGGGATAGACGATGCTTACACAATCTTTTAGTGCAACTTTAGCAGAAATAAGTTGTGTGCTTCCAATTTTTTATTTATTTCTTTATTTTAATTTTTTTTTTTATTACCAAAAATTCACAATTATATAAAAATGATTTTATTAACACCCCAATATATGAACTCTTGAAAATGAGATATTTTAACAGTAACATACTTACAGCAGTTACATTAACAAAATGTTCCTCAAATCAAATATAAAATGTTAGTTGTAATTTGTTGCTGTAGAAAATTGTCACTTGTCAGCGACTCGGCATCCATGTCGACAACTTCTCCTTCGTCAAGATCATATGCATGAATTGACAACGTCGAATCTTGATTGTGGAGTGTATCTAATATACACAAGTTACAACTAACATTAGTTGTAACTTGTTGCTGTTGAAAATTGTCACTTGTCAGCGACTCGGCATCCATGTCGACAACTTCTCCTTCGTCAAGATCATATGCATGAATTGACAACGTGGAATCTTGATTGTGGAGTGTATTCCAAAATCGTTGCATATCTCTGCCGACAACGTCCTTCACGCACATCTTCAACAACGCTTTTACTAGGATTAAACTTTTGACAAACTCCATCTTTGGCAACTGCTTGCTTGGCTAGTATTCTATTGGAAACTGTTTCACACAAAAGCTTGTTGGTTTGTTTAGTTTTAACTAAGTTAACCTTCGAAAACACTCTTTCGACGCATGCGTACCTTCATCATCGCTCATTTTATAATCTTATAATAACCACACCAAAAAAATGCTGTTTATCTGCTTAAGTCTAAAATTTAAAAAGAATACTTTAAAACACATCGCACAAATGACTGAGTATTGTAGAGGACGGCCATTAACAGAATAACAGGAAATAGATAGCTGATGTAAAAAAGTAAAAAAAAAACAACGTCGATGATGTGTTTAAAAACAAGAATTAAGTTTAAGTGGAATAACAAATATATAGCACATAATTTTTTACATTTAATTATAATATACATATAATGTATAATGCTCAGTGCTCAGAATATACATACATTGTAAATGTCCATTGTCAAATATACCTAGATTAATGCAAATTTGGAAAAACAATACCCAGATACCCAGACGGAAGCCAAAAAACCCAGATCTAGTTAAAAATACCCAGCTGTGGCAACACTGACAGCAAGCATATAAATAAATGCTCGAAACAGAATACAGTGAAACCTATAAAGAATTGTAATCATAGCTATTTTTTTTATATTTTTTTTGCTCGCTTGAGGTCGCATATTTTTCCTCGCATGAGGTCGCATTGTCCCCGCCCAAACCCGGCTCTGGTCAAGACCACATGTCCCAACACAAGAAGACCCAATGACAAACTGTGTCACTGTAGTGATCCTCTGTGTTCTCTAACAAGGGACCTAATGACACATGAATGTCACTGTACCGGTCCCTGTGTCTAGACACATGATCCTAGCCAAAGGCCAAATATTAGGCCGTTGGGTTTGCTGTTAAGAAATTGTAAATATTGATGACTCAAACACACAATGTATAAATTATGTAAGGCTTAGAATTGTGATAGGAAAGTTGAGTGTCAAAAATCCGGTTTAGAAAATTTGCATAACAGAAAGTAACAGACTATAGAATGTAACTAAAAGGGAGATAAAACTATGGCTCATAGATTTGTAAGCAAAGAGTGATACATCCTTAACTACGGCCTTTGAGAACAAGTCGTGTTTTTTAGTTAATAGGGAGTCGTGTGTCAGAAATTTCATAAATTTGCCTAAGCTGGTTTAGCGGGCTTGGAGTTCTGGTAGAGGGCGATAAAACTATGACTTGTTGATTTGGAAGCAAAGGGCAATAATCTATAATTACGCCCCTTGAGGAGAAAATGCTTAGTTTTGTTTTTCAGTGTTGCTGAAGAGAAATAATGAACTCGCACGGGGTTTGGTAGGAGCGAGTGAACTGTTCGTGAGAAAGTCTGATCTAGAAACTTCATAAATAATTGTAATGGAAAACCGAGGTTCTAGGTTTGGTCAGTGCAGATCTAGACGCCTTAAACGTAGGCTGAGAAATATGGGTTCTCGCCGAAGTGTGTAAGACAGTATTTATTTTATAGGTGACGGGCACAGTCGTGAGTTACCATCGCGTGAGAAGGCCATCAGTCTGGCTTGCTTCTGTGTTCACAGAAAGACATAACTACTCACGTAGACGCTCGACCGCCCACATGTCACATTCATACATGTCAGTTTGTTTCATGAGTATTTCTGAGGACCAGAGACAGTGTTCCCAACTCAAGATTTATGAAGTATGTTCAAGGTGACAAGACGACCAGGTATGTCAAGTCTAGACAACTAGAATAAACTGTTTAGAATAATGAGCAGAACAATAGGCAACAGCTAGCCATGAGAAGTGTGAAACAATAGACATTGGTAGAGATAGTCATCCCTGGCAGTAGACCAGTCTTTCTAAAAGATACACCAAGTAGTCACACTAAGACTCGGAAATTCAAGAAGATAGAAGTACAGCAGAGACAAAGTAGAACAAAATTAGGAACAGCGAGTACTAAGATAAATGCTATGACAAGAAGCTTTAAATGACAACAGTGGTTCTCAAGTCATAACCACCTTGACTACTAGAGACATAAGCAGATACAGAAGCAGTGACAGTGAATAAATAATATATGGAGAATGTATAAGGACGAGGTTTAGAGTTTGCCTATGGAAATTTTGCTATTCAAAGGTTACTAGCCTCAGGTGGAAAGTTGGGCAGAACATTTCATTTCAACTGTTGCTGATCTTTTTGTAATGTAAATTAACTTTGTATTACTGTTCACTGCTGTCGGCGTGAAGTATGTTCACAAGATATTAAACCACCAACAGTGCCGTCTTAAGGCATGGGCACACTGGGCAGTGCCCAGGGGCCCCATGATTCTAGGAGCCCAATGCTGGGATGCTGCCATATTGTTCATAAGACATCTCTTGGCAGAGTGGATAATTACTCGATCTCTCGCTGGAAAGGCCTGGGATTCAAATCAAAAGTTGACGAAATTTTTGTTGAAAGTACCATTAAATTATAAATCTATAGGTTTAATTTTATTGACCGTTTACATTTTTATTCCCGTGCGTGGGTAGGGCTGGTAGGGACCCAGTGCATTGCTTTGCCCAGTGCCTACAATGCTGTTAAGACGGCCCTGACCACCAACCATCTGTCTGTCAAACGCTGTTGTAATCGCCAATTTGATCAGAAGTTACTTAACATCATCATCCAAACTGCCCACTGTTTAGGGCAGAGATACGAACCACTATACCCTTATTATCATCAGCAAGCACGGCCACAGAATTAGCAGGAAAAGTAAAACTTAAAGACATTCGTTTGAATAGTAAAAAGACAGAAATAATGATCGTTTTGAATCAAGAGATTTTATAGAATTCACATCAAAGTAAATGGGACAGTGTTGAAACAAGTTCATAGATGGAAATACTTGATGCATATTAATAACATTAGGTGGAAGATAACCTCATAAATATATAATTTAATAACTCAAGCACAACACAATATTTCATAAAATTAAAAGTATTCTGTGCAGCAAACCTTTGTCAATGAAAGTAAACGAGTTCTTCAGTGCTACACGGAGCTAGTCATTTGGAAGCAAGACATGGGCAATTAGAAAACAAGAAATTAGATCCTTAGAATCCACATAGCTGTGGTTGTGATGATAGATATTCATGTTAGACTTATGCAGCTAAATGAGAGATCCCCAACCACTGGACAGCGATTATTCCGACGTAAGACGCTAAACTTTAAATAGTCTTTGGTAAGAAGCAGGAGCTGTATCTATTATCTATTCATTTTGGAAGATGATCACGCTACATTACCAGTTTCTTTAAACAAGAAAGTTGGTGTTTAAAACTAACTAACCTAAGATATCATTCAGAAACATAATTGACACAAACTTATCGATGCAAGAACATGCAAATATTATTTCCTCTATACACAATAATAACGGTTTTTATTTAGAAACCGAATTCTCCCGAAATATTCTATTTCAACAGTGGACGTGTCAAATTTTCATACAATCCATAATATTAATTTGAAAACATGTAAGAACTGAAATCACAGATAAATGAAACACACGTGGTGTTTCTTCTAATTTGAAGGTTGCGGAACAAGGACTGCCTTGTAAACTTTACATTAGCTTTTCATTTGTTTAATTATTTACTTTTTTTTTAATGTCATTACTTTAGTCTGGCACCTTCAGCATACAGTATAGTCTGCGTAAGAAATGTCACAGACACCAAAAAAAAAAAACGTCTTCTTTTTCTTCTTCTCTTCCTTTTCGCTACTTATGGAGGATGGTGTCGTGAAACATTCTAATCCACATATATAAATTAGAAATTAAATGTAAAGCCTAACGAAGTACAGTAGAACTCCATTTATCCGAACCCCATGGGACCGAGCATCGTTCGGATAATCAAATGTTCGGATAATTGGATTACATAATGTATCGAGTACATGTACACATATTTCTAAAAATAATTAACCATCACAAGGAAAATACACTATAAAACATATTTACTTGTACTGTAATAATAATACCCACACTGTATTAGATCACTGTATCACCAAAATCTTTTATTACACTGCAGTGCATGTACTACTTGTATTAGTTATTTTTGTTAAGAAAGAGAAATGTTTTCAAAATAACATTACAAACGATTCAAAACCAGGCGCAACTTACGTATATATGTACTTGCACAGATGTAGCCCACTATTTAAAATAATGAGGAATCCTCTTTTGCAACAAATTGGATAGTCTCCTTTTG
Organism: Oreohelix idahoensis; assembly: GCA_024509875.1. Taxonomy (NCBI): domain Eukaryota; kingdom Metazoa; phylum Mollusca; class Gastropoda; order Stylommatophora; family Oreohelicidae; genus Oreohelix; species Oreohelix idahoensis. Next base: position 360,404 of record JAMPIV010005294.1, on the reverse strand, counting down.
GCTGCTAAGTCCCGCATTCTCTTCAACAGCAGAAGCTGTGTAGGACAGCTGTCATCTTCTTGCTCGTACCAAGCCATCGCTGTTTCTAGTGCTATAAAGGCCTCTTCAGGACTTGGTCGACGTTTTGGTTTTTCTTCATAATCTACAAGTACATCATGTACTTCTGAGGAGTCTTCATCATCGGTCACTACATGTATTTGGTTTTCTTCTTGCACAAAAGACAAAATTTCTTCGTCATTCAAAAACTGAAAACCAGAATCATTATCATCTTCTAGCCACATGTGTGCATCATCTTTGTCACAGGCCGAAAATCCGGGCATTGCTTGAAACAGTTCCACAACTTCATTTATACAATCATCATTTGTGTCCACTACAGTAGTTTCATTTCCTCCTTTTTTCCCAAGCAATCTATTCCAAGCCTTGTTGAGATTATCTTGTGACAGGGTGGTCCAATCATCAGCTAACATATATCAGCAGTCTTTGAGATTAAGCTTTTTAGAAAACGCCACCACACTTTCTTCATCTTCAGCCAACAATAAACGACGCATGACTTCCTTCTTGTACATCTTTTTAAGCTTTTCTATAACACCCTGATCCATTGGTTGAATCAGTGATGTTACATTGGGAGGCAGAAAAATTACTTTAAAATTTGCATCAACTGCATTCAATGTATCCGTCTCTGGATGAAATGGTGCATTGTCCAGTAGAAGAATTACTTTTCCAGTTTTCTTTTCTTGTTCTCTCAACCTCTTCACATTTGGGATGAACTGATTTGTATACCAATCAAGAAATATTTCACTATTCATCCAAGCACTCTTCTGTGCTTTGTAACACAATGGGAGACATGTCACATTCTTTAAACAACGTGGTTTTTTGGCTTTGCTGATCATTAGCACCGGTAAACGATGACTTCCACTGGCATTCGCGGCTACCAAAATTGTTACTCTCTCTTTGCATTTTTTAAACCCAGGGGCAACTGCTTCGCGCTGAGATGCAAGTGATTTTTGAGGCAATGATTTCCAGTATAAGCCAGTCTCATCGGCATTATACACTTCATCGAGTGAATAACCTTCTTCTTCCAAAAAAGCCAAGAATGTTTCTTTAAAATTTTTAGCAGCAGTTGCATCGCTAGATAAAGATTCCCCTTGAATCTCCAATTCTCGTATGCCATGACGAGATTTAAAGTTTCTTAACTATCCCTGGCTAGCCTTAAAGTCAGGAGGACCGTCAAGTTGATTGTTGAACTGAAGTGCCTTTTCACACAACAGAGAACCAGAGATAGGTTCCCCTTTGCTTCTTCTTAGCACAAACCATATATACAAAGCCTCTTCCAATTTCACATCTTTCGCATTTCTCATGGTTTTACGTTTCTTCGACCCATTTTCACTATCAAATTTCGATGCAAAACTCATAATTTTATCCTTGTTACTTTTGATGTCAGAGACGGTAGCTTTCCCAACATTGAAAATCCTCGCAAGTGAAGACACAGTTTCACCTTGTCCTAGTCTCTTGATAATTTCTGTTTTCGTTTCAATTGACAAAACATTGCGGTTCCTTTTATATGCTTTAGGCCTACTGGAAGATGCCATATCGCACAGAGAAATACTTGTACACCAAAATTATTCTGCTGTAGTAGCAGATACAATTATTTTAAGATGAACTGTCTGTTTAGCCAGTGTTCTACCTAGAACGCAACGTACACTGGATTGGTAAACCAGATATTAACTGACTTTATGATCTAACTGACTTCCTGTACGTAAGCGACCGACCATTAGCCATCCCATTCTCTACAAATTGTTCGCACACATTTGAAGTTTGCCGCATCAAAAGATTCAGAATTTTAGTCTAACGTGACTGGCATCTGATTTTTTTTTTTCCTGGAAAAAGTGTTCGGATAATTGGATGTTCGGATAATTGGGGTTCGGATAAATGGAGTTCTACTGTAATTCAATAAAGGAAAGAAGAATGGTAAAAGAACAGTGCGGTCACAATAGCGTACGCCTGTGTTATAGAACGTCATACTAGCTAAACAAGAAAACCCCTTTTTTATGCTCCTTCTGCATAAACTACACGCGTTTCTACAAAAAAAAACTGGTACGGTATTTCTGATACGACCTTGATAGACACACTGCGTAATGACCTAGATTAATATTACATTAATGTCATTTTATGCACTACGTAAACGAAAAGACAGACGGGCTTAGAAGAGAGAGAGAGAGAGAGAGAGAGAGAGAGAGAGAGAGATGTACGGAGGAACGCATGCAATGCTACCACGTCGTCTCGCGATTGAAAATTAATGCCACCCCACGCGAAAGGCATGCAGGCTTGATTTTTTTTTTTTTTTTTTTTTTTCTTCAAATAAACAGTGACAAAAAACACTACAATACGAGGTAAGGTTTTAAAAAACATGTTTAATGCTTATTAGGAAACATGACACAATACTGTTTTATGTCTGAAATCCTGACTTTATACTGACAGAACAGTCGAAAAGGCAGAACAGGTGGCGGTTCTAAAACAATAAATAAAAAACAAATACACGACTATCCTAGAATAATACATATTTGTAACGAAGCCACTTGGCTCCATTAAACTTATATATTTGGGTGCCTTAGGACTTGCTGACAAAGAATATGTTAGGTGTTACGCCAATAGTCTAGTAATTAACAAATTATAGCCAAAATATTATAGTGGTGTTGTCTGACAGCACAGGATCATATTTGCTCATAATGGCGTGTTTGGACACTGCTTTAGGGGAAATGAGGCCACCACGTTAGATCCGATTTGATTGGCTAGAATAATATGTAAGGCGAAACATGATTAGTCGACTGCAAATACTATTTTTGGTTGTTAATGGAAACGGTAGGAAGGGTAAATTTTTTCAAAGGCTTTTGTAAACATGGTCTCATTGGTTAGACCATTTGATATAGTCAATTAGGAGCGTCAGTTCAGGGCCACTTTTTGAAAATAAACTTACTGAGAAGCAAGTGCGTTGAGAACCAGCTCATATTTTTCTAATAAAAGCCTGGGACAGAGGCAGATCGGAATTGTGCCATAACTCATCGCCAGTCAACGTACTTGTTTAATATTTCCTTGAATTGTGGTAAGCTAGACATATTTGATATCTTTTAGGTGAAAATTGAATGTGAATTGATAATTTATGTCTGTATGTGTGTGGTTCAGTAGCAAACATGAGGCAAGGCCTAGATATTGCTCCACCATGAACAAAACTTGTCGGAGAGGAGTATAACTGCATAGGCATATATGGGATTGCCAAATAGTACTATGACACCTATCTTATTGTATAGAAGGAATTAATGCTGGAATTGCAGAGGCGTTGTAACCATTAGGGAGAGGAATACTGGTGTATATTGTTACATGAGAAGCTAGCAGTTGGCCTACCGCGCTGAACTCTGTGTTTGTTATGTATTGTGCTTCAGTGTGGAAATAGATTATAAATTAGTTCTGAAGTAGGAGGTACATCCTTCTTATTTCAGGGACCGTGGTACTGAAGTATTAGAGCAGCACCTGGTCTGAGTTTTGCTGAATCCAGAGGCTGGTAGCATACTCCTTGTTCAAGATATCGACCAGTGTTGTTTTTCAAGATAACTGAGAAGCAAGCGAGCAGAGGAGACAGTTTTCCTGCCGCCCACACAGAAGATAAGATTTCGTTGGCCAGAGCAGCTCAATCTTGTGTACCCCCCCCCCCCCCCCCTCTAAAATTGACTGTACATTAAATCAAGAGGGACAGTTATTTGTTTTCAAATAAAAGAAACTGTGAACCTTTCCAATATTATTTCCACCAGTATCAAACACATGAAATCATGATGACAAACAACAACCTAGCTTAAAAAGCCAGTATTACCTCATAGTACTACATCACAACTTACACACATATTGTAATAATAATATATGTCAGTACAAAGATCCTATGTATAAATTGTGTACATACAACTTGTGATTACATTTGATTGTGATTCTTGATTCACTCTGTAGTTGAATCAGGATATCTATTATTGAAAGGAATTAATACATAAATTTAAAAGTTAACACTTGACTTATTTAAGATAGTCTTATAGAGTGTTCTATGTATGTGAGTGTCACAGTGTTGTAAAGTATTGTGGATTTTAATTAAAGTGTTTATCTGTCTGTTGGTTGTTGTTAACATACACTTCATCACTATCATAACCCTAGACATTCAACGTAGTCATCACAATATTCCAGAATAAGTCTGATTGAGATCTAAATGTGTACCTCTACACCTCACGGTAGAAGGGGAACGACTAAGTAAGTAAGTAAGAGATCTAAATGTGGTAGCAAAGTAAGGTCATCTGTAATACACCACACTTAATAGATACAGATACCTTCACAGCTGATCTCAGTCAGTACACTAAGTCCCCTATAAATATTTATAACATCCCAACTTTCCACAGATGGATCCACCACGGCAGTTGGTCCCTTGAAGGAAGCTGCATTAAAGCATGCGTATGCTCATTCAGCAGTAGTTTGTGTAGCAATTGTTTGCACGCCATCCCCATGCACAACCTGACACTAGTCGCCTCTAACGGTGTACTGATGGAGCAGTAGTCATATTCTTTCTTTGTCTACCCCGAGAGCCCCCGGGAACTACAAAATAAAGTTCTGCTATCATAAATCTTGCTTATCAAAGTTTTGGTCAGTGGTGGACATTTCAGTCATAAGTGACGTACCAGATACAGTAAATAGTTTAATGATATAAAATTATGCAGTTCTGTACATTAAACAACATTTAAAAAACTGCTGCACCAGTGAAGAGCGTTTTTTAATAAAAGGTTAATGCATTATCATATTATTAAAATGATCTTCAGGGGAACTCCATAATGCCTCATCAATTTCCAAAGTGATTCTCTGTCTACACTGTCAAATGCCTTTTCGGAGTCCACAAATCCAATGTATAGTGGTGAATTCCATTCCAGACTTTTTTCAACTTTTATTCTCAAAGTGGCTATCTGGTCTGTACAGGATCTGTTTTCTAAAACCTGCTTGTTCATCTCTCAGTTTCTTGTCTATGGACTCTTTTAATCTCTCGAGGATAATCCTGTTTAATACTTTTCCTGGCTCTGATGGTAACATTATTCCTCTATAATTTGTGCACTCTTGTAAATTTCCCTTCTTAGGCAACTTAACCAGATATCCTTCCTTCCATTCTGCTGGTATCTCTTCCATTTCCCAGACTTTACCAGGCGTAATGGCCACTGACTGCTTTGACGGTCGGCGGCTAAGGATCAAAGAAGAAGAAGATTCTCAAAGTGGCTATCTGGTCTGTACAGGATCTGTTTTGTCGAAAACCTGCTTGTTCATCTCTCAGTTTCTTGTCTATGGACTCTTTCAATCTCTCGAGGAAAATCCTGTTTAATACTTTTCCTGGCACTGATGGTAACATTATTCCTCTATAATTTGTGCACTCTTGTAAATTTCCCTTCTTAGGCAACTTAACCAGATATCCTTCCTTCCATTCTGCTGGTATCTCTTCCATTTCCCAGACTTTACCAAGTAATTTATGTAACATCTCTGTAGCCGTGTCGATATCTGCTTTGATGGCCTCTGCTGGAATGCCATCTGGTCCAGCCGCTTTTCCATCTCTTAGAAGCTGTGTGGCTTTCTTTATTTCTTCTATCGTTGGTCTTTCACCGTTAATTTGTAGCTCCTTCTTCTGGCTGGATGTCTGGTAGGGGGGGGGGGGGAAGGGAGGGGGGGGGGTGTGGAGTTGGTCTATTGAGAAGGTCCTCAAGATATTCCGTCCACCTCTTCATTTACTCTTGTATATTGCTGAGCAGTTTTCCACTCTTGTCTTTTATGAGGCAACTTGTTTGCTTGTATTTCCCTGTTAGCTTCTTTGTGTTGTTATCCAGTTCTCTCATATTTCCTTTGGCTGCAGCATCTTCTGCCTCTCTTGTCAACTCCTCAGTATACTTCCTCTTGTCTCTTTTGATACTTCTTTTTACTTCTTTGAAGACCCTTATCAAGGCCATCAGGAAAATTGACCAACAAAGAGACAACTATCACTATCTTGATCGAGCAAAACAGGTGATCCTGTTCCGTATTAGAACAGGACATAACAGACTGAACAGTCACTTATACAGACTGAGATTGGTCCCATCACCCCTATGTACGTGTGGACAGGCAGCGCAGACAGCCGAACACATCCTGCAAGACTGCCACATGCTTAGTCAATTGCGAACTGAACATTGGCCCAAAAGAGACGCACATCCACACAAAGCTGTTTGGGAGTCTTGAAGAACTTTCAACCACAGCAACATACATCCAGAGAACCGGACTTCTTGTGTAGACATTTCTAAACAACAGCGAACGAGAAGAAGAAGAAGAAGAAGACTTCTTTGTTTGCTTCTGTGTACACTTCTTGAGCCATGGCTTTGGAACAGAAGTTTTGCTTGTGCTTAAATCTGCTTTCTTGTTTTTTCTGTCTTTTATCTTATTGATGGTTTCTGTTGCTATCCATGCTTTTTGTTGTCGTTCCCTTTTCCCCAGTATTTCTTCACATGTCTCATTCCATACAGTGTTGATTTGCTGCCAATAGTCTTCTGTATTCACTAGATCTTCCAGTTGTTGGAGCACTTGGAATTTGTTGGATATTGTGACCGCAAATTTGTCTCTTGATTTCTTAGATGTCCTACATTAAATTGTTGTCTATAACTTTGCATTGGTGCATATCTCTAGAGTTTCATTTTTACTTCGGCTATCAGAAGGTGGTGATCTAATGGCACACCTGCTCCTCTATATACCTTTACATCCTGCAATGATGATCTAAACTTCTTGTTTTATGCATATATGATCAATCTGATTTTCTGTTCTATGGTCTCGTGATATTAATGTTGCCTTGTGTATTCTCTTATGTGGAAACATGCTTCTTCCTGTAGCCAGTTGATTTGAAGCACAGAAGTTTGAGAATAGTTCCCCATTTTCATTCATTATTCCTAGCCCATGTTTGCCCATGACTTCTTAAAGCCGGTGTTGACTGTACCTATCTTTGCATTCATGTCACCCATCAAAATTGTGATGTCTCTTCTTTTTACTTTCTCCATAATTTCCTGCAGTCTAATATAAAATGCTTCTTTCGCAGTTTGTGTAGCAATTGTTTGCACGCCATCCCCATGCACAACCTGACACTAGTCGCATCTAAAGGCGTACCGATGGAGTAGTAGTCATATTCTTTATTTGTCTCCCCTGAGAGCCCCCGGGAACTACAAAATAAAGTTCTGCTACCATAAATCTTGCTTATCAAAGTTTTGGTCAGTGGTGGACATTTCAATCATAAGTGACGTACCAGATACAGTAAATAGTTTAATGATATAAAATTATGCAGTTCTGTACATTAAACAACATTAAAAAAAACTACTGCACCAGTGAAGAGCATTTTTTAAATAAAAGGTTAATGCATTATCATATTATGTGTCATATTCAAAAGTACATGACTCCAGCTCGTTTAGTTATTTCATGATCACGTGCACTGTTCTGTACACTCACGTGCACTGTTCTGTACACTCATGCCCACTGTTCTATACACTCAAGTACACTGTTCTGTACACTCACGTACACTGTTCTGTAAACTCACGTACATTGTTCTGTTCACTCACGTACACTGTTCTGTACACTCACATCTCATGTACCTCAGCATCTGTTATTATACATCTAACTCTTAGTCTACAATTTTTTATTAACCAAAAAAAAAAAAAAAAAACAAACAAAAAGTGAATGAAAGACTAAATGTGAACAATTATGACAATTACCATTTTCAACATTAACCAACATTAACATTTTTCAACATTAATAACACTGGCTAACAAAAAAATAATTTTTTTTTCTTTCCCTAACATTTCTATGTTTTTCTGGTCAATTTTAATGCGCTGTTTTTAAATCTGCAAACCGTTTTTCTCTATCAGGTCGGGATCTCTAGAAATACGCAATTGAAGTTTTTTAACAACGCATACAGTATTACAACATCATTCGTACAAGAAGTATAACAGTTATGTAGGCTTGAATTTCTTTGCAGTCGATTTTCGTCGGTGAATGGCATGTAGTACATCGCGATGAAGCCTCCAACAATAATCGGCAAGCATGGTCACACTCCACCGTCCTTGATAACGTGACTCCATTACAGCGATATCTTGATGGAATCGTTCTCCATGTTCATTGCTGACTTCGCCAAGGTCGTCAGGGAAAAAGTCAAGACACGAATCGAGCAAATGGATTTTGAGGGACATGTTACAGCCCATAATTCTGTATGCATCTATGCACTGCTTAACAATATGCACACAGTCGACAGATTTGTGATTTCCCAGAAAGTTATCGATGATCGATTTGAATGCCATCAATGCGCGAAGTTCCCTACCATGTAACAAGTTCTCGAATTGTTTGTCTGCAATAACTTTCCTAATTTGAGGTCCTACAAAGATACCTTCCTTTATCTTTGCATCGCTAACTTGCGGAAACTTTTCTCGAAGATAAGTGAAAGCTTTGCTTGTTTTATCTAACGCTTTTACGAAATTCTTCATGAGCCCCAACTTTATATGTAACGGTGGTAAAATGATGCTGTCTTTGTTAACTAATGGCTCGTGTATTACATTTTTATGCCCGAGCTGCATACGATCCCTGATAGGCCACACCTTTCTTGCATAATGTTCCTGTCTGTTGCGGCTGTCCCATTCACATAGGAAGCAACAAAATTTAGTATACCCAGTCTGCATGCCCGTGAGAATTGCAATGACCTTTAGGTCTCCACAAATCCGCCATTGGTAGTCATTGTACTTTATTTTTGCCAAAAGTATAGCCATATTGTCATAAGTTTCTTTCATATGAACAGAGTAGCGACTGGAATTGATGAAAATAAATTTCCGTTATGCAATAACACAGCTTTTAGACTAGTCTTGGAAGAGTCGATGAAAAGTCGCCATTCGTTGACTATGTGCTCATGACCGAGGTGCACCATTAGACCGTTTACATCTTTGCAATAGCAAATGTCATCATCCATCTCAAAGTATTGAACAAGTTCTGTGTCTATGACGAAATTTAGATATCGGAGTATTGGGCGCTAAAAGATTCCATTCTTTGAGTCGCGAACAGAGTAATTCCGCTTGTCCTTTGGTAAGAGCGAGATCACGTATTAGATCTGAAAGTTCTGAATGGTTAATTAAGGGAACACCATCATTCACCGGTATATAATCCGAGTCAGAATTAGTTTCTAAAGCAGGTAAACTATGATACCTATCACTTTCTGATGGTTCATTCACGTCCAACGGATATGTTCTGGTGGAACTGGGATCGGACACGTGATTGGATCATGAGGCACTGGTTTCGAAACCGATTAAATATTTGGATAAACCACAGACTTTCTAGTTTTAAAAGTGAAACCATGGATATTTGTCAAGCAGTAGCGTGATTTGTCGGTTCACGCCATATTACTGGTACTCCAAAAGGCATCGACTTATGCTTCGGCGATTTTCGTAACCAACCTGCCAATGTATTTGCACAAGTCGAACAAACTGCATTTGGCTTCCAAGATTTATTTGCATCATCAACTTTCGAATCGAAATAAAGTTCATTTGCTTTCTTTAGTAATGGTGTAAAGTTTTTCTGGTGAACACGATCGGTAAAATATCTGCACAAGTAACAGAACAGATCAGCCAAATTTCTACAACTTCTAGAAGCCATATTTCGCTCAGAATTATTTCAAAATACAGTAACTATTTGAAAATAGCATAACATATGTCATGCATCTTTTAGCAGTATAAAAAGTAGAATTATTTTGCATTTTATTAATTTTTAATAAGTTATATAGTAAAAATAAAACGGAGCAAATAACGGTTTCCCAAAAATATATTTATTCACAAATATATTAAGAACCTGACGTGATAGAGATAAACGGATTTCAAATTTGAAATCAGCGCAAGAAACTGACCTAAGAACACTTATTCTTATATAAGAAAGAAAAATGTTGTTTGTCAGTGTAATTGACTTCATCTTATTACACAATAATGACAACAACACAACAGTGACATTTCCGTTGTTGTTGTCGTTGCTTTTATCTTTCAGCTCCCTGTGGAGGATAGGCCTCTAATTACTTCACACCACTCCCTCTTATCCTGAACATCAGTTCACGCTGAGTGTATGCTTTCCTCTTTTTCTTCTTATTACCATCTTTAGGATAAATAAAACGTGGAAAGAGCTTTTAAAAAAAGGCAAATGAGAAGTGATCAATATTTTTTTTTAAATCATGAAATTCAGTCAAAGAAACCAGAAATAACAATTCAAAAGAACCTATTACTTTTTGTAATCAGACAAATACCAGTGGACGAAGATGTGGCAAAAAGGCGCTGGGGTTGAGTAGGATTAATGCTGTGAAAATCTGCT